>CM068324.1:8841827-9176827 GCA_034766995.1 Acanthacorydalis orientalis | reverse complement strand
TGCACTTGGCGAAAATTATGGAATTAACGAAAAAGAGAGGTGATATAAAAATCATGCGCTACAAATGATGGTTTATTTTACTTTTTAGATATGTACGAGTACAATATTAACTGGCAATGTCAGAATCAAAATCACAAAGATTTATTATAGAATCACATATATAGTATATATTTAAATATACAACAAAGAATAAAAGAAAGAAATAAACCAACTATTATACAAATAGAACAAAAATATGTATGTATTGAAAAATTAATAAAATTATAGAACTTTTTTGGCCGGATTTTTTTATTGGTATACTCACAAGATAATGATATTTTTATTCCTGATTCAATAGATAAAATAAAAAGAATTTTTAATCTTTCCTCGTGAATGTGAGATCGAAATTTATTTTTGATAGCTCGTCAGCTTATGACAAATCTACCTTTAATTAATAAAGTTCATTTGCAATTAACACTATCAGATGATATACCCTGTTTGTTGACAGAAAAATATCTAGTTTTATGGAATTTCGTGCAATTTTATCGGTTATTGTTGAAGTGTTTTCTTATATTTTTTTATGTTTCTCGAGAAAATACATAAAAAATTAAGTATTTACAACAATTGCTACAAATACAACTGAATTCCAAAGAACAAAATTGTACAACAATGGTAATTTAACAAACATAGTATTCAATATTTGCTTTTGACATGTTTTGTTTATTTGTACAACACTTTTTTTAATTTTCATTCATTGTGGGACCCGTTACAAAGCGGGGCCCTGCAGCTTAAGATTCATTAGTTTCCATATAGATCCATCCCTGTATGTATGTATTTATATATATTTATAAATAATATTTTAATGCATAATGAGTCTTAAGAATAAAAAAATATTTTTTTATTATAGACGAATTCGATGGCCAACCAGAAATACACAAATGTAGTAAATTTTATATACATTTTTATTACAAACTACTGCTTACGTTTTGTTTTACTATTTTATATTGAATACCGAGAATTTCCAGTTTTAAACAAGTTTTAATGACATTATTTTTATTTTTTCAATACGGAAATTTTAAGAATGATATATTAAAATGCATTACTAGAATATATTTAATAAATAATAAGAAATTATAATAGCACGCCGGGGAATTACTTTTTAAGTGCATAGATGATATACGCTTACGTCCATTTATATCCATACAGTAATCATTTAATCAATTATAAAATTATTTTATATAGAAAATCTATTTAATAAAAAGGATAGTGCTTTTTTCGATGTACATGTGTGATTAATTTATATCTGGAAATTTTTATATTAATTGATTAATTTCCATTGAATAGCTTAATATTTTTATTAACCAATATATATATATATATATATATGGGTAACTTCAATGAAAGATCAATTAATACACCAATTTATTATTCAACATATATTTGGTTTTTTGTTTGCATAATCTTTTAATTAAAATTATTTTAATTGAATTAAAACAAAAAATTACTATCCTTCTTAATGAATATCTAAGTACAGAAAATTTACAGGGTTCAAATTTACTTTTAAACGAATTAAAATAAAAACCTTAATACTGTTTGATTTTATTATTTAAATAATTCCGTTCGTTGTGAACAAATGGAGTAACTGTTTCTTAAAATATAATATACAATGATTTATTTCTAAGAAATTCTGACTTGAAGTTAAAAATATTTGTAAATTTGTATTATATAAAATTTAAACCATCAGAGTGTTTGGCATCAAATTGAATTATTAAAAATAAATAATAATCATAAACTTTTAACTGATTCTCAAAACTTAAAATACACTAATTTATTTCTAAGAATTTCTAGACGAATTGCATTTGTAAATACTTATTATTAATTGAACACAATAAAATAAAGGACATATATATATATATATATATATACATATATATATATACATATATATATATATATATATATATATATATATATATATACATATATATATATATATATATATATATATATGCATATATACATATATATATATATAAACGATGGAGTTTCAAAAATTCGTAGAAGTGAATAGAAAGACAATAGTTAAATCAGTAAAATTATTTTTATTTTTCAACATCATCTCCCTTAAGGTTAATATATTTCAACAAATATTGCTCGATCGCCATTATGCCGGTGTTAAAGTGCAATTTCCCAAGCTTTTCAAAATAGGCGTCTACTTTGGCTATTACCTCCTTATCTGTGTTAAATCTATTCCCAGCAAGGAATGTTTTCAGTTGTGGAAAGAGATGGAAGTCGGAGGGGGACAAGTCTCGTGAATATGAGGCATGAGAAACCGATTCGAAACCAAAAGAATGTATTTTGTCGGCTGTTTGTATTAATGAATGAGCCGGAGCGTTGTCATGATAAAACACGATTTTTTTACATTGTGTTCTGGGTCGTTTTCCATCAATGGGGGCTCATAATTTGTCCAAAAGGGTATAATAATAAGCGCTGTTGATTATATTTCCATTTTTCAAATAATCCACCAACAAAATTCCCTGCGCATTCCAAAAAGCTTAAACCATGCATTTGCTTACCGATGGATCAACTTTGAACTTTTTTGGTGGCTTATCTCCTCTCAGTCCACTATTTAGATTGCTCTTTGGACTCTGGTTTGTGGTGATGCAATTATTACGCAATTCACTTTCGCCAACAAGCAGAAAAAAAATAATGAATTTATTTAAAATTTGATTATGAGCGATGAAGCTCATTTCCATTTAAATGGCTTCGTGAACAAACAAAACTGTAGAATATGGGACACAGATAATACAAGATGATTTTATCAGCGACAATTACACCCACTTAAGTGTACTGTTTGTATGTATTGTGGAGTAACGTTCGAAAAGATTATAGGCTATTATTTCTTCGAAAATGAAGACGATACTGCTGTAACCATAAATGGTTCTCAATACCGTACGATGATAGAAACATTTTTGAGGTGAGCTGTTGACAATCGTCCACAGATGTGGTTCCAATCAAACGGAGCCACAGCGTACACAGTAAGACCCGTTATGGAACTTTTACGGGACATTTTCAGCGAACGCATAATTTTAAAAAACAGCTATTTTAACTGAACTACGCGTTCGCCTAATTTGAGCCCTTTAATTTTTTTTGTTTAGCGCTACTTAAAAGAATGTGTATAGATCAATAATCCATAAACCATCCTACAGCTAAAGAACATACAAGAAAAAATTCGAGTGTTATATCCAGTAATCCTGAGAGAAGTAATGGAAAATGCCTTAAAAAGAGCTTGACTTTGTGAATCCGAAAATGGGCATCACTAGTATGGTGTCATTTTTCATTTGTTATCAGGAAGATGAAAATATTACAAAACAAAACAAATATTAATGTTTAAACCGCTTTGTTCTTATGGGGCACTCTGCATAAAGGCATTGAAATATCCTTAGAATAAATGCATTAAGCTAAAGAAAATTATACTGAAAATAAAAAAAATCACGGATTCTTTTTATATCCAATTCCGAGAACTTTCACTGGTAACAACTCCCCTTGTATATATATATATATATATATATATATATATATGCATATGTGTGTGTGAGTGTGTTCGTGAATATACATTTCTTGACCTTGTTTCAAAATTATAAGAAATAGACATTTAATAACAAAAAAATCATTTATTTTAATTCTCAATCGCAGTAAGACAAATATGTGTATATATATATATATATATATATATATATATATATATATATATATATATATATGCCAGATAGTAGAGGAGTCATTATAATAATTCATTTACATACAACCATTTTACAGTTCTGTAGAATATGTAATAAACTTAAAAATTAATACAAATATTGTATAAATTGGCAATGATTTAATATAAAATTATATATGTTCAGCGTTATGTTATTTTTTACTCGCATCATGTCGCCAATTTTATACAATATATGTTTATTTTATCAATTTCAAATTCATGGTAATTTACCTGTGTATATTGATTAAAATTTTGTAAATTATACAAAAAAATTAGTCAGACCGTACGAAAAATATAAATAAATAAAGTGTATTAAACAATAAGTTTAGCATACGTTGAATTTTAAACAATAAGTCAAAATATTCTTATTAAAAAAACATTCTTTGTTATTATAACATTGCACTTTTAACAGAATTGAATATAATTACGATGCATCACATTCTCCGAATTAGTTTATTTATCTTTTGAAAATATGCAGCATGAGACACTATACTGATATACAACATATACTACACTATACTGAATCCATACTTACAACCTTTTCACACATTATGTTTGAATCTGGGATGTCCAGATATATATTTGTTCAACAGATGGTCTTAATATTTTTCGTTTTGAATTAATTTAATCATAAATACATTTTCAAATGAAATATTAATAACAAAAACTAATTTTATGCAAATATTTTCAATTACTTATCGATATTCTACATTTAGTATCAAATTAAATTAAAATTTCAAACATTTTATTTTTTTATTCGTACGAAAAGTTTTATTAATTTTCTCATACTAAATACTATTTTTAATGGCAGTAATAACATAAAATACCTCGAAAAAGTAATCATACGAGTAAATATTTAAGTCGGGAGAAATAATAATGAATAAAAAAAGGTAAAAACAGTGTTTAATCTAATACATCAAAATAAATGTAGAACTGCCACTTTTCCAATTTTTACTTATTATCTCTGGGGTCCAACTTTAGTTATATTTTGTCAAGTTTTCGACTCTTATTAACAAATATTACTAAATACACAAATATGCAAATGTTTTGTTATTAGTAAAACAATGTTTTATTTCCACAACGAATCCATCATTCCATATTTATTTAGAAAATGAAAAAACAAAATGATTCCCTTGTTAATCGCAATAGAACAGTAAACATTTGTAATAATTTTGGAGACGGGCTTACAACACTGACGTATTGACGCAATTTTGATTAATGACACAGAATTACAAAAATTAATATTAAAATTCATGCAACTACGCTTTTTTTATTTTCGCAAAGGTAAAAATGCAGTAAAAATAACAAAAAAAATTCTGATGTGCATGATGATAGTGCTGTGAATGAAAGAATGGTGCAAATATAGTTCAAAAAGTTTCGTTATAGAGATTTTAATCTTATCGATGATAAACGCTCTGGCAGAACTATCGAGATTGATAACGATTAAATATATTGTGTAATTGAAAATAATCCACGCTATACCACACGAGAGATTGCTGAAATGTTAGAAATATCGAAATCCAGCGTTGAAAACAATTTGCATCAACTTGGTAATTTGAGTTCCGCACAATTTAAGCAAAATAATTTAGTCGATCGAATTTCCGCTTGCTCTTCATTGATAAAACGCAATAAGAACGAACCATTTTTGAAGCACATTGTTACTGGGGATGAAAAATTAACTGTCTACAATAATGTGACACGAAAAAGACATTGGAGTAAACCAGGATCAACATAGTTAACTTCTCCCAAAGTCGGTTTACACCCCAAGAAAGTCATGTTATGTATATGGTACGATTGGAAAGGGGTACTGTTTTATGAGTTCCTGCCGCTTAATCAAATCATTAATTCTGATAAATACTGTTCACAACTTGATAGGTTGAAGAAGAAAATTAAGGAAAAACGACAGAGTTTGCCAGTAGTAAAGGTGTAGTTTCCCACAAAGATAACGTTAAGCCACACGTATCTTTACAGACTCGACAAAAATTATGAGAGCTGAATTGGGATTTTTTATTCATCCACCATATTCACTGGATCTAGCACCATCAGATTTCCACTTATTTCTTTCTTTGCAAAATTTACTTAATGGAAAAAAAATATTTTTTTTGGGAATTCTAGGATGGTATTATGAAACTGTCTACAAGATGCCAAAAAGAAATTAATCATAATGGTCAATAGATTATTTAAAAATTTTTTCTATATTAAAAAAAAAAAAAAAACGAGAAATCCGACATTACTTTTTGCCCAACCAATATATATATATATATATATATATATATATTATTTAGTTTAGTTTAATATAAAAGAAAATAATACATGAAATTATACCAAATTTTATTTGTAAAGAAAATAATTACTTTATTAATTTAAATATTTGTCGGAATAATAAATTTAAATATTTCTTCATATAAAAATTCCCTGAGATAAATCGAACTCGTCTGAATAGATCAAACGATATTCATTTTAAAGAGTTCTTTCTTTTCTTATTGGCTTTAAACCTTTCGCTGCCGTTGGTGCCTTTAGTCAACTAATATCATTTGAGTAATGCCATTGTTGCCTTTAGTCGCTCAATTAATATCACCTGACCAGTGTCGTAGGCGCCTTTAGGCGCTCAACTCACATCACCTGTACAGTGCTGTAAGCGCCTTTAAATATTCAATTTACATTGTTGAGATGGTGCTGTCGATGCTTAAAAGCGTGCCGGCTATAGCATCAGTCACGTCTGTCACACGCATTCTGGATTAGATTTCGCTCCAGCGAAAGGGTTAATAACGTCTATTTAAAAACATTGATTCTCCAATTCTGCATCTATATTTGAAATAATTACTATCGTATTGAGAATATTATTACTTGCAGAACTGTAATATTTTATAGGATAATTAATTCACACGAGTAATTACTATTGAAATCTTTTGACACATTTTAATGTGATAAGTTCAGTTTGTAGTAGTTTCAGTAAGTGATTAACTTAATCAAATAGTATAAATATTCAAACCTATTCTGTATCATGTAAAGTAAGCTAAATGAAAGTATATCAGAACTTATATCGGTATAATCAACAATTAAAATGCAATCGCCTCTTCGATAGAATTAAAATAAAATAAGAATTTCATCAAACTGAACTTCATATGTTTTATGAATAAATTAACAAAAATTGAAATTTAATTTCAGTAGTCGCATTATTGAAGCCTGAATCGATTTTAATAGTCGTATCGTTATTTATATTAAGCACAAGAACTAGTGAAGTGTAATAGTAAGTTAAAATATTTAAAAATTATAAATAATTATCGATATTACTAACATAGCATCATAATTTGTGGAAATATTTGTTTATATACAATAGAAGAGTTTTATATCTCGTAATTACTTTGAGGTGTTTTTCGAATCACACATGATGTGTAAACAATGGTTGGTATTATAATTTTGTTTATCTACTACTACTCTTTGATTTTAATAACGAGATCGGTATAATTTATATGTCTATTTATGAACAGTTTCTACTATTTTATTTTGAACATACAGTACTATATTATTTATATTGTGGTATTTTTTACTATCATGGCACTATAAGTGTTAAAGATAGAAATAGTATACATGAATATATAGATTCTATTCAACAAATTATTTGCAATTTTACGTAAAAGACACAATTTTTATTGTTTGAGTAAAATTCGCGTTCTACCCTCGACTGTACGATTCCCTCGTTTCGTTTAGCGTAAAATATATACGCTTGCGCGACTGAAAATCGATCCTGTGTATATGTGCAACGCAACAGCTATACTCTCGAAAATATCTTGTATATCGCAGATTATACATTTTCGTATTGCGGTTTGACATAACCTGACTCATTTTTTTTTGTTTTGTTTTTCGTTACGTGTCAACAAAGCGTTCGAAATGAATGTATAAACGGCGCCGATAAGATTTATATGAACGTCATTTTGTATTTAGAGTGATAACGGATTCATAACGTTAATAAAATATACACGTAGGATTCGATCGCGTTCGATTCTTTCGACATGTAATTGGCTTATCAGTCAACGTTCATCCACGATGTGTCAAATATATATAAGTGGCAGTTAGTTTTATAGTTGTAAATCATTCGAAAAGTTGTTTTTTATCCAGATCAGTTTAGATTTGATATTACTCGTACAAGAAAATGTTGAGAAGTGTCGCACTATGCTTTCTTTTCATTAATTCATTGATAGTGACCGCAAATGATGACCCAAATGAGCAACCCGTTAATATCACAATGTACGTAAATTTATATTATTATTCATTATACTTGTTTCAATTTAAAATTTGTTTAAAATTAATTATTATATAAGAAATAAAGCATGCCATATTATTATTATTAATTTAGTTAAAAGAAACTGCCAACTCGTATGTATATTTTTATGCATATATATATATATATATATATATATATATTATATATATATATATACAAATATTATTTTTCAAAATCGAGGATTCAAATTGACAGATATATTTGTAGATGTTAAGAAATAGAAAGTCTTTATATATAAATATGGAAAAATTGTAAAAAATATTACTTCTTGCTTGAAACAAATACACAAATCTTATTAAAAATTTGATAAAGAAAAAAATATTTATAATAAAAAAATTATATTATAATAAAGATGTAGATTTATGTACATATTAACGACACTGAACAATTTGCACGTTAAATATATTTTAATATTGGAAATGTTAAATACTGAAGTAAACATATAATAGATTGAAATGATAGTAAAAAAGCATCACAGATGGACAATACGTGTAACTCTAGGGACGTAGATGATTCAAAGAGTGAAGAGTGTCAGTTATCTTCAAACAATGAAAGCTTAATGTTGAAGGATATCGATAATATAAAGATTAATAAAGTTTATGTCAAACGTTTGAAATGAACTTTCTTTGGAAAAACTTCAAAAAACGTATTTATTAAACCCTAATCAGATCCATTGTGGTCTTGTGTGTCCTAGGTCATACCAGCTGTGTACGAGAATGTCCTTTGTGTTTTTGAAAGGAAAATTACTAAAAATTTTATAGCTCAGAACAAATCAATCATGAACAATAAGATCTAACCACGTATTAGATAAAGTTCTCAGAAGTAAGGACACTGTTAGATTAATACATTTTAATTGAGATATGTAAAATTAATGGAAAACGGAAAATGAGGATTAAGAACACCGAGGAAAAATAGCTGCAAAATTTTCAACATCTTAAAATATTAAAATATGATAAAACAAATCAAACAGGAGAAAATAATAGTGGTTTGTTATGAAGAGGACTAAATTCGACCCATGGTTGTAGCACCAGGGAATAAAAATACAAAATCTTAATTATTTTTAAAAAAAATAACATTTATCATTTTTCCATGCAACTTCGCGATTTTATATTTCATTTTTCTAAATTAAAAACTTAAAACAAATTCTGTGTATATTACAAAATATAAAAAATGTTCAGTTACAAAAAAATATATATTTATTATTTTATCATTTAAATAAAAATATTTCATAGACTGTAGTACAGACGAGAAAATAATAAAGATTGTGATATATTAATGCGACTGGGGATTACTCTATACATGTATTTTGTAAATAACTACATTTAATGAAATATAATACATACATTATCGTAAACTTGTAACTTGTAAGATATCTAAGCTTTTATAAAGAATATGATTATAAAAATCGATTAACAAGTACCGATTTCGTAACGTTGCAAACAATTAAAAAAAAATAAATAATTTTTTGTAAATATTATTTCAATTTCATAAAAATTCGAATGTAAATATGCTTTAAAATATTTTACTTTCTATCATAATGTATTGAAACTATACAAAACAGATCTTCATTTCCTACTTTTATAAATCAGATACCTATAAAATATTTCAGTGTTATGATTTTATGAACTTTTCAGTGTTTCCTCGTGGGCTCACAAACTTGGGGTGGAATTATTTACATTCGGCGAGTATTATACAAGAATGGAACAAGTGGAGGAGGTAATATATTGTTTAATAATAATTGTAAATAAATTATTGACACTTCTTGCTACTGATCCATTTTAACTAAATTAAAAATTAGTCGTATGCCAATTGTTATTAATACAGCTATTATCTCTTATTTAGAAAAATTAAAGTATAGGTATTCAAATCGTTATGAAATAAATCAAATAAAATAATATTAGTTGTTATTTTTCTAGAATTACAAAAATGCAAAGATCGTTGAACGGGATGGAACAAAATTAGTTGAAGAAATGGCAAAGGAAATCAATCTGATGATGAAAATGAAAATCAGCGCTGTTAAGGTAATTTTATTTTACTTTTTTATAAAAATAGATCCACAAACATACAAATTAATACACACACATATTATATATATATATATATATATATATATATATATATATATATATATATATATGAATGTTATTAAATTTGAACAAATGATTTTTTTAGCGCATAATGGACGTTGCTGAAAACACTGCAATGTCTAAACAAGACGAAATCGTCAGTGATGATTATGAATATTATAATGCTAAATTATTAGTACCACCACCGATGGGTAATATAAGTGTTAAGCCAGGTTATCGGGTTATGAATTTGACACGTAACGAACATTTCTACAATCTTGAAGTAAACACGTCTTTTAGTGCCGTCCACGTTCCCACAAATGTTTACGACAAATGTGAGTGTGAATTAATCGAATACGAAGAAAGTGTTTTAAAATACATTTTGATTTATGCGAATGAATATTTTTTAGCGCAAGAAGTAATCAGAGCTATCAAATGGTCAGAGAATTTGGATTCGATTTTTCAAAGTAACTACAACCTCGATCCTTCGCTATCCTGGCAATATTTCGGTAGTTCTACAGGATTTATGCGACAATTTCCAGGTGAAACTTAATTTTATTCATGTTATTTATTATTTGATATATATATTATTTTTAAATTTCAGCGATTGAATGGAAACCTCCAGAAACTGTCGACTTATTCGATTGTCGAACACGTTCCTGGTATATAGAAGCAGCGACTTCACCGAAAGATATTGTGATTTTGGTGGATAATTCTGGCTCTATGACTGGAATCAAGAAAGAAATCGCACGTCACGTTGTTAATAATATTCTCGATACACTTGGAAATAACGATTTTGTGAATATTTATACATTTTCAGATGTTATTGAAGAAGTAGTAAGATGCTTTAGTGGTAAACTTGTACAGGTAAATATATCAATTTTAATAAATCAATTATAAAAAAAAGAATAAAAAATATTATATCAAAATGAATTAATAATAAAGATGTACCAAAAATAATACAATGAAAAATTATGAATAACATGTGTTTGTACAGAGCAATTTTATATATAATTTAAATAAATCGCAGCATAAAACATATTTTAATTGTTTATTTAAGTTATTGTAAAAATGACTGATGCAACTTATACTGAGCTATTAATCTTTTACTAAGATCATCGACGTTTTAGGGGTGTTATACTCGTAGGAGCTTCCTATACGTAGCTTTTCATCATACCAAAATGATAAAAATATTAATCAAAGTAATTTTTGTGACTTAAAATAGGTTGGTTTAACCTTTGTAAATTATTTCATTGGGTCTATAAAATGATTTATCATCGATTCGTCAATAGATAGTTGTTAGTGAATATAACCCAATTAACAATAATATTCTTACCATCATATCGATGTCTTAGAAACAGTAACTTAAAAAATTATTTCTCACACTTCTGAAGATAATACATTTTTGCTAATCAAAATGACTGATTACTATTAATTTTTGATCAAAGAAATTTTGTATGCGAGTATGAAAAAATAATTTATCAGTTTTCAATATTTATTCTATTTTAAGATATCTGATATATTCATTAAAAAAACATCCTTTTAATGATTCAATGTCTATTTTTTGTCTTTTATAATTTTATAGTTTCTACAAAAATAAATATTATAATTATACAGAATAAAAAAAATTATTTGTGGTAATAAGGTAGATTATCTTCTGTGTTTCTAAGCCCTCAGTATGTAATGACAATACAATCAAAATTATTTGAATTTATATTAAGATGAATACAACGAGTGATAATTGAACGTACCAAATAGTCACATGACTAGTACAAATTTAAGAATGCACTAGTATATGACTATTTTAATGTGTAATATATAATAAATTTACTATTTTTAGGCTAACTTAGCTAATATCCGTCAACTGAAACAAGGAATGGAAAAAATAGAAACCGAAAATATAGCAAACTTTTCAGCAGCGTTGACAAAAGGTTTCGAACTTCTAAGTGAATACAGAACAATTCGTGAAGGTGCTCGTTGTAATCAAGCGATTATGTTGATTACTGACGGCGCTCCTTACAATTTTAAAGAAATTTTTGAAAAGTACAACTGGAAAAATACTCCACCAAAACCAGTTCGAGTTTTCACATATCTTATCGGTCATGAAGTTCCTGATATTAGAGAGGTCAAGTGGATGGCATGTGCAAACCAAGGTATTATACAACATTATATATATATATATATATATATATATATATATAAAGAGAGAGTGAATGAGAGAATTAAAGTATAAACAAACTAGAACCAGTGATCTAAAATAATTATAGGATACTAATAATGATGTTATTAATAAGGTTATTACGTCCATTTGAGTACATTGGCCGAAGTTCGAGAGCAAGTGTTGCAGTACGTTCCTGTGATGGCAAGGCCCATGGTCCTTGGCAAATCGGATCATCCGACTATTTGGACTCCCGTGTATGCTGATGTCACAGATCCAAAGTTAACCGATTGGTTATGGGAAGTAGAAGAACGCAAAGAACAAAAGGAGAGTTATCAACAATATAGACGTGATCGTAATCATTTCTTATCACAACACGAACAAGATAAGCGTTTTCTTCAGAAACTAAAAAGGGTAAGTGTTTATATACAAATAAACAAAACATCAGTATTTAACATTTTTTTTATTTTATAATATATACATATATATATATATATATATATATATATATATATATATTACTTAATCGCTTTACGTTATTTTAAAAACAATACATTGCTATAAGTTAATTATTTAAATGATCCTGTTGGCAATCCACAAGAATTGATAAAAAAAATTTAGAAACATTAACGTCAATGCAATAGAAAAAAATTAAAATTACTAAAGAATTAGGAATATAAATATCTCAACACTACCATAGAATCATCTAAAAAAAGTAGAGTCCGGTCTGTTAGAATAACGTCCTAGATCAGATCACATATAATAAATTATCAAGACCTTTATGTATTGAATAAAGTATTTATTAAAATAATAAAAAAATCTTTAAATTTTCATGAACTTATTTCTAATTGAATGATATTTTCCAGAAACAAAACCAACACGGTGACCTGCAGGCATACAAACTGATGACATCCGTATCGATGCCTGTATTCGACCGTCGCGAAAACGCTGTGAGTAGTGACCGAGAGACAAACGGCGTAAGTCTGTTTCAATGTTGTTCGTTCACATTGTCTCACATTGTTTGTTTTTCGTTTTTTACCCACCGCCAATCTGCGGACAGAACATCACCGAAAACATTCTAATAAACGAGAAGTATTGGGTTTCCGTGACGAGAGAGGTATTTGCCAACAAATCAAACAAAACAATCAAACAGTCAAAAAAACACGTTTTTCGCTCTTTCAAACATTAGCATATATAGTTGACTAGTATTAATTGATTATTTAATTTCTATACTTATTAACTAGCATAGCTAATTAGCTACCATAGCATTGATACTTTATAGCATCATTACAATAACGTTCTATATAGTTAGATAGTGAGAGTATGATAGATGATATGACACATATATTTAGATCGAGAAATGCGTAGATGACATTTTTTTAGAAAAAAATGTCAATGTCGTTTTTTGCGTTCGATTTCGTTTCTTTCAAATTCTCGCAAATATCAGTCGTTGCTCATTTCTTGTAGTGCAGGTCGATTCGGTCGGTTTATCAACATTTCCATTACACTGACAATTTCAACTATACGGAAGAATTTCTATATATAAATCCCTTCGCAGAGATCGTGTTTCAATTCGAAAATGTACCACTTATTTTAATGAATTAATCAATCAAATTTTGAAATATAATACAAATCTTTGATAAAACGAATGAATACTATTTATAATCACAAAATGTATTCAAGTTAGCCTCCTAATGTAATTAAGTTATCCTCGACATGAAAATAAATATATAGTTTAACGAAAGATTGACTTACAAGCATACAAATTTATTAGTTTTTTTCATTTAGACGTTATTTAATTTAATTTCCAATGATTAACAAATAATAACAACAAAAATAAATATATCATTCGTAGATATAATAGTACTAAATTCTAAAACACCAAAAAATCATTTTATTAACAACGATACAAATGAAATATAAAAGGAACGCTGTATGTAGAAAACATGCAGTATTTCTAGATAAATGTATTTCTTTTAAAAAGATATATATTCTGATTTTACCACCTGCTTTTAAAATTTCAAAGATATTTTATTTTAGTTCTCAAACTTTTCATAGATTGTATTCAGTGTGTCTATTATACCTAATGAATAGTACAATAAGCACAATGCCTAATACAGTCCTGTTACAATTCCATAATAGGCAAATAAAGAAAGAATTTGCCTGTGGTACAGTGATGAGTTTAGTTCAATTCTAGATTTTTTTTTACAAATTTCTGCAAGAATGGTCAACATTATTTATTTATAACGCCCACAGTATAACTGTTGCAAACCGAACGAAAAATTTAAACCCGACCTGCGCTCAGATGTGTGAGTGCACGACGAGAACGAGTAATCGAGTAGGCGTAGGTTTTGTTTAAACGGTCCACGATCGCGGTTCGGTCGCGACACAATTCGCATTTGTAGGACGCGGCCGATCATCGAACGCGTGCCGATTTAGTTTATTTGACGTGCTTTTGGAATTCTTCGTGTGACATGATTTGCCAGATTGCTAGTCGTACGTGTAACGTAAAGTAATGGTAATAATATTTCGTACTCGTAATGCTGGACGTTTATTATTTCGACACTCACCCCGTAGGTGGTAGCGTTCGTTGATCATTTATTACTTACTATAAGTATAATATTTACTTGCTCATTTGTTTCCTCTAATTCTATCTCTTCTCTAGGTAAAACTATATACATATATATTTTATGGGAGTTTACACAATAGTACAGTCGATCTCATATTCAGTAGTTCAGTATACATACATATATATATATATATATATATATATTTGTGTTACTAATAGAATATTTAACAATTGTTATGGAAGTTCAATTCAATTAGTACCTTTATATATTTTTATAGAAATTTTCTTTCACCTCACGTATTTGTTTTATTTGAATTAGATTATATTTTCTGTTATTTTGTAAATCACATTATATGTATGTATGTACGTTAGTCGTAAAAGTGATTATCCACTTTACTACTTATCATTTATCTGACATTCAGTATTATGTAAAAGATAATTATTAAAATACAAATTAAAAGTTGTATTTTATACTATATAGCACATAACAGAAGACAAAACATCTTAAATATATAAATAAATATCAGCCTGTGTAACTAAATGACACTTAAATCCTCCCCCCTTTACATCTGAACAAATTCTGAGTACTATTGCTCACGACTTGGGTAACTAAAAATAATAAACGTTTCTCAAATTGAAGATTATCGCAAAATTGTGAAGCTATTATTCATGGATCCCTGGGAGGCAACATCTCTGACAATCCACCCAGCGATACTCCAAAATACCAACGAAAGAACCATCTTAAATCTTTTAGCTTGAATAAGATATATACTTGATAATACATATTATTTGTTGTTTCTAAAATATCAACATTTTTGAGATCTGATTTAATCATTTTAGATAACGATACAACAATGAATTTAATTTTTTAATTATCTTTTACATAATTCCAAATAAACTACGAATATTTACAGCAAAATGTATAATTACTTCTATGACTGACCATATATATATATATATATATATATATATATATATATATATTTAAATAATTAAGTACACATTATTTTATTTTCTAGTAGAATGTATTTTTATTGTAAATAGTAAATGACTAATAATAGAAATAAAAACTAATCTAGGTAATATTTGTTGTAAAATTGCAGTGGTTTCTTTGATTTGATGATTTTATTAGAATATGATTGCGTCTACAATGATTTAATATAATGTGTTTAAAACTATTTTAAAAATTCTTTTGTTCACAAGTTGTTAAAATATTTGTTAATTGATTTGTATATTTTTTTATTGTGTTAGATACTCAACTAGTTTAATAATGTATTTCTATTGATTGATAGTTGATGTTTCGATTATATTTAGGTATTTTCGTGTATTATTACAGAGTAGCTAATATTTCGTTGGACAATGCTCTTCATATTAATTATTCGTACTATATTTGTTCACATTAACTATTTGATATTTTTCTTTATGTTCTGTTCATTGCATACAGACAAAAGTTGCGAATTTACTTGGTGTTGCTGGTACTGATGTCCCAATACAAGAAATTCAACAACTTATGATGCCATACAAGGTAAATTATAAATGAATAATTAATTAATCAAGTATATTTTCACGAATATATATGATTTATATAGAATTTTTTATCTTTCAGCTGGGTGTTAACGGTTATGCTTTTATGATCACGAATAATGGTTACATTTTGGTGCATCCAGATTTAAGGCCAGTGGTATGTAAATTGAATTAGTTCATTGCATTTTTTTCTACATGCAGAATAAGGCAGAATCAGATAATTTAAAATTTGAAAATAACTAACTAAAAAACAGATTATACTTGACTCACAGAAGACTGAATAGAAATTATCAGAATGACTTCAATGTTTGTAGAATATTAAGTTTTCTATTGTAAAACTATTAAATTTCTGTAATAAGATAATATAGAAAAATTGACGACTAATTACAACTAGAACATATGAAACAATCTCATTTATATCATTTTAAGTTCTTTTTAAAACAATTGAAATATACCTAAATATGATATATTTAGCTGTACTTCGAAAGCGATAGTAAAAGACAATAAATATATAATTGAAATTTATGGTTTCAATTGATATATAATTGTAAAAAATTTAGAATCGAATTTATATAATAGTTATGTTTTTAGTTTCAGGGAATTCTGAAACCTTCATACAATAGTGTTGATATGGCTGAAGTGGAACTAGTTAGTGATGATAATGAACCAAGGGAATTTGACCCCAAACTTTTAAAAGTTCGTATAAAAAAATAATTCGGAATAAAAGTAAATAAATAATATCAAATAATAACAACTATTATATCTGATATTTCAGTTTCGTGAAGCTGTTATCAATCAATCAAGTGGCAGCACAGACCTTTTTGTAAAATACCATTATGACGACATGGTAAATATATTTTATTACACATATATATATATATATATATATATATATATATATATATATATATATGTACATAGATAGATAGATTGATACTGAATTTTAATTTTCCTGTTAATAATACAATAATCACATAAAACGCACTGATAGATGAAATACTTTTTATTTTAATTTAAAAATTGTTATCGATATTATGAAATGATAAAGAATTAAAAAAATAAGTATTATGAAAAAATTATGAAAATCTTTTAAATTTTATATATTTTATTTCCAAGCGATAATTATTAAATGTGGATCGATTTACTTTCTGGTACTATAGAAAACAGAATCAAGAACAGTGTCCTCAAGCAATCTACTAAAATGACTTTGAACTGTTCAATATTTTTATATGATATCAATTTATTGGTAATTGAATAATTTCATTGATAATTACAGAAACGTGTATCCCGTATCCGTCGAAAATATTATTATACGGGTATAACAAATACATCGTTTTCATTAGTCGTCACGATACCAGAACTGTATGGCATGCATAGAGTTGGATTTTCCGCTCTAGAAGACGTTCATAGGCTCACTTTACAAGGTATTGACATCAAAGATTATTTCAAAGGGAATAATTGGATCATACATCCGGACTGGTAAGAAATATTGCAATAATAATGCAGCAGAATTGTATAATTATTATTTTATAGGGCATATTGCAAATACTGGCGTTACGATGCTGAAAGAAGAGCACAAATGGAAACGCCTGAGAAAGAATTGATTCATTTCCTCGGTCGTATGACAAAACCGCATTGGAAATGGCTCAAAAGGACGGCGTTTCCACCTGAAATGTGTACGTTTTTTAATATGCATGTTTAAACGATATTAGGTTTTATGATTATTATTCGTAGTAGATATTGAATTGTTTATAAACGTTATTCCTCCAACATCAATATTTCAATACTAACATATTACATACTGTTTAAAACAATCCAATTCAGTTAAAAGTATTTAAAACTGACTGTACAAAGTCACGTTTTTAACTTCACGTCAAATTCAAATAGTCGACATTATTAATAAATAATTTTCTATATTATTTATAATTTATATTTCAGATAATGACGATGCTTTTTGTTTGCTAATAGTTGATTTATAACTAGCTTAAACTTTTATTTCGTTACATCTATGTGAACATTATTTATTTATTATTTTTTTTATACCATAAACCATATATTTTAATTATTTTACTGCATACGTAATATTTAGATTCAGTGTTGTCTCCCAAAAATAATATCAACCAATTTGTTTCACGAGCCGATAATTAAAAAATATACAAAAATTAGACAGTTATATCATATTTTGTATTAATAACATATACACTAACGAATAAACGTGGACAAAAAAAATACAAATACGTCGATACATTTGGCTACTTAAATAACATGTTCATAACATTTCATTTTCTTTCTCAAGCTAACTCAACGACCGGAAAGAAGGAAAAAACGGATCGAGATTATTATTGTATGTATGGCTTTTCTCATTTTTCACACGTTTATATTTAATTTTGATTTTACATTATGATAATTTTACATTCAACTGACTGACTTTTTATTAATCTTTAACATTATTTACTTATATGACTTTAACGTGAAGTTTCCTTCAAGCTTACATCGATTTGTAATTAAATGCAATTATCTCGGCACTGATTCTATGTGTTTGCTTCAATTTAATACTAAAACTGATTTTTTCAAATTTTAAAATTAATAATAATTGTGCACTTCGTTTCAGCATCAACGACGTAATTGTACTAAACAGATTTATAATATGAACAGTTCAGTGAATAACTTATATTTATTTGAATATAAATGTTATTCGCTGAGAGTGAAATTTAATTTTGTATATGAAAAACCGATTTTTCATAACTTTCAAATATACTTTATAGGAATAAGAAGTAACAAATAAAAATATAAATTATTTTATCAATATTTTTTTAATCAAAACTAACGAGAACCAAAAGAGTAAATAGAAAAATAACAATTCAGAAAATAATATTTATTAGTTATACATACATTGTATATCATTTAAGGTAAAAAGTGATATTAACAAATCACAATGTGTATAAAATAATTTACATACGCCTTTATTAAGGCATTCTTTTAAAAAACTCAATTAATCTATGATAATATTTTAGTACATCCATTCCAAAATCTCAAAATTCATAATCACGTTGTTTCATTTATTATTATAAACATTTCAATTACAATTTTTATAATAAATATGAAATTGAAAATATTTATTTTCATACTTGTATACCCACTGTTCGATTTTCTTTTCGCGTTTTTAATAAATGCCACTCACCGAATCCTTCACTACGGCCGATTGTATCATTTGTGACACCTTTAGATAACTTTGAATTTACTTTAGATACAGTTTTTGGCTATTTATAAAGTATTATTACACAGAGATAAAAAATAATCTACAATCAATTATAAAGTATCGAAAGATGGCACAAATAAAAAATCCAATCAGCGAAAGACTTTGTGAGTAGCCCAATCTTAAAAAATTAAAGAGAAAATTATGTATGAATGAGATGTATAAAAATATGAAATAATAAATACATATATTGTATATATATATATATATATATATACACAACTAACATTTCCTATTAAAAATGTTCCTTTAAATGTCAATAAAAATGAAATATTTCGTAGGTGACAGAGAACTCATTCAGTCATTAGTAAACGACGCCAATATAACATCTTGGTTTTCGAACAATATTAGTGATACCACTAAAGAAGATAACAGGTATGTAAAATATAAGTTTACACAAAATATTAATTATTTTCACTTTTTTTCAAAAAACATTACTAAAGTCATTTTACTTAAATATCTTATACACAGATTGTTTTTTTTTAAAATATTTTGAATAACATTATACTATTTTTTATAAATTATTGTTGTGAATGTAATTCAATAGTCAAAAAATTAATTATAAATAGAAATGATCCAAAAATATATAAACCATATGATCAGACCTCGTTCGAATCCTGATCGAATCGAAAAATTCAGTTGAAATCATTTAATTACATATTTTTTATTCAATATGTTTTCTCTAATGTAATGTAATGTTTACAATATTCAATTTGGATAGCCCCATTACAATGCTGATGTTATTATTACCAAGGTAAGGTAAAGTACAGTAACATCAATCAATACATACAAATATATATATATATATATATATATATATATATATATTCTAACATCTAATAAATATCAGTGAAATGATTATAAATAAAAAAATCTATAATAGATACTGATTTATTTTTAAATATATTTTGTGAAAATTGAATGATTAAGGAATATCTTAATATTTTCTCGTTTAGAAATAAATCATAGATTTGTTTATTTTGAATCTAATAAAATAAAATAGTTTTAATTGAATGTTTTGTATTGAATGATGATAATACAACGCAACACTGTTCATTTAACAGTAAAAAAGTTTGCATAAGAAATTAGATTTTGTAGTAAAACACGTTAAACATCGTCCCATTGAGAACCCTTTGCTCCCTAAATTTGGATTTAGTTTATATTATCGGTTTTTTTCATTGAGTTTAGTAAAAGTATCTGTAAAGTTTATATGTATTTCTTAAATTTCAACAAATTGCGTATTCTAAAAAGCACTAATATAAAATGTTAGCGTATACAAAGGAATTTATATTTTATATGCAGCAGAATAAAAACTTAATAAACACACTTATTATTAATAGAAATAAATATTGGATTATACAAAAAAATCAATTATCTTATAATTGACTAAATTTCGATAATGGAAAATGTTCACTAATTCAAGAGACAGTTAAATGCTAATTGATTTCACAAGCTAATAATTTTTACATAGTATTCTAGTAACCTAATATGTAACAGACATTTTGGAATATAATAATTATTTACTCATAATATATGCGTACTTTTAATAAATATATACCATCCGCAGAGTTAAATACGTATCAACTCTCTTTGCTTGATTAATAGTTATTTTTCATACAACTACAGAAATTATTTCACAAGCGGGTTTACTAATCGTAATGATATATTATTTATAAAAATGTAATAATTATGCATTCGAAAATATTTAAGATGAGCAGATTTGTGATTTAATTCATTTTTATACAATAATAACCAAAAAGATAATTTATCATTCTAAAATAATAATAAATTAAAAAACGAACATAAAATTATTCAAATATTAACATTTTTTATAAAATTTTATACAATTGTGTATCGTAACTTAGTATATAGCTGACAGCAAATGTAAGTATTTATACGAGAAATATTTACGTATTAATATTAATTATTCATTAACATTTGTGTGTGTGTATACACATATATATATATATATATATATATATATATATAATTTTTCAAAAATAACAATTCCCTAATAAGTAGTTCAATCTGTGATAAAAGCTCTGTATTTTGAAAATTATGAAATTGGAAAATTCAAGAGATGTTAAAATATAGTTAGAAGAAAATGTTTTTCTTAGATGATCTTTTTTAGATCGTACATATCTTGTACTCCTTATGGGAATTGCTATTTCCAAATTTATGAATTTAAGGTGCTGTAATAATTATTTTTCACGATTTTTTCTATTAGCATACGAGGATTTATTTATTTATCTATATCTGTCTATAATATAATACTTAAATTTGCTTTTAATAATTAAATCGCAGATTTTACCGTAAATTAAAAGAATTTATATCTTATAAAAATTTCAATTTCATTCTTCGAATATTTTATGATCATTGGAATATTATAAAAAAATATTAGTATTTATTTTAGATCAACGTAATTTTTTTTTTTTATATCGAAAATTTCATTACCAATAGTCACATTTATGAAATGTCCTTACAATATGCGGTGTTTTTAAATTTTACCAGATTTTCTATAGAATTGAATTAATTTTGTTTTAATTTTTCAATACTCATTAACACACCGCGTACATCCGAGTACATTTAATACTTTTCCTAGTTTTTTGCATATAATATAATTAATAAAAAAGAAAGAAATGATTTTACAATAAAAAATCTTTATTACAATTTAGTTTTGAAACTAATTTATATAATGACAATAATACATTTAAAATTAATTATATATATAATTATTTTTATAGTTTTTTGGGCAATTAATAAAGATATAATTCTAATCATAATATATATATATATATATATAAATTTAAAAATAAATGAATAGTAGTAATCAACGTTAAACATTTTACACCTCCATAAACTCTAGTTACATGGAGTGTATGTTCATAAAAATTTTTTTCAGAAATGATCTCATCCAACGTTTTGGATTAACCGTTGTGTTCGTATCAACACATAGTGGATTGACAAGATGGCAAGATTTTCCACATCCATTGAATAATGATGCAACAAGAACTGAACCGTAAGTTATTTTTTAAAAACTGATTCTTTTATTACCGTTATCAACTTCAACATTCAACAATCCACTGCTAAATAAATACCTCTTCGAAATGTTTCAAATTAAACGATCCAGTGTTTCTTTTTTTTATACATTTCCGATGCATTTTCTAATATCTGTATATAAATTACTAACACACTGGTATATTTGTGTATTTCTAATTATAATTTAGACACTTCAGTCAAATTTACAAACGTGCAATCGATGAGATTTGGTATAAACGAGCAGTTGAACAATATTACATCAACCCTAGAAGTTTTGTGTATTCAGTACCAATAGACGCAGGTAATTATAATCATCAATATAAAATATATTCATTTATATATACACACATACAACTCTAAAAACTATTTATTTATTTAAGGGGACAGAAATGATACACTGGTCACAGCTAGTCATGCAATATTTAAAGTTGAAAACGGTAAGAAAGAAGTGAAAGCTCCTGCTGCAGTTGTTGGTTTTCAGTTTCATCATAGAGCTTTATACGCTCTATTTAAAAATATAACAAGCACGGTACATATTAAAGATGATCACAGTTAACAATATTTGTTTATTTACTTTTTAATTATAGTGTGGGGAACAAAAACCATGCGGTAAAACTTGTGATTCACAAGACCTCGACTGTTTCATTTTAGACAATAATGGGTATATTATGGTTTCGGAAAACTTGGCAGATACAGGAAAATTTTATGGTGAAGTGAACGGTTATGTAATGGATATTTTAGTAGAAGAAGGTGTCTATAACAGAGTGAATATTGTCGATTATCAAGCTGTATGTTTTAAAGATTCTGAAACGAAAAATCCAGCTGCTGTTATTACAACAGTAAGTACTAATTAATATTAAAAATTTTAAAAACTAAAAACCAAGTCTATTTTCCCATAATTTGTAATATGCAATCATCTGGAATAATTTCACAAATATTCATCCTAAGTAACAATCTTACCACTAATAAATGTAAAAAACTGAAGGAAATTATAAACTGTAATTAATTATAGTTATATATATATATATATATATATATATATATATATATATATATATATACATATTAAAATAAAATAATAAACATTTCAATAAAATTAGATAACAAATCTTCAAGAAAACAACATCCGCATGAAAAAAGCTTCCTTAATTTTTGTTGTTTATTTGTATATTGGTTTTTTTTATCCAACCATCGAAGCCACGTCTACTTAGTATTTCTAACATTTTTTGTTATTTACTTATTTATGGACAAATTTGATATAACAGATATTAATTTCTGCGTAATTATATGTAAGATTTGCTGCATTCGGTGCACAGCTTTTTCCTAGACGACTTGTGATCGATTTGTTTACATTACTATTATGCGTTCAATGTTTGTTTTTTTTACAACAGCGGAACATCATGGCAAGTACAAGGATGTAGTTTTCCTTTAAAGTATGAGATATGACAATGGTATTATAATACTTTCGTAATGTAATTTTTTTTACGTTGCATTAACATTTTTGTTTATTCAGAGTGCATATATTTACACCTCATTTAAAACATTCTATAAATGATTTACGTCTCTAGGTATGAAATCGGTAATAATTCGTAATTTCAGTCGGATTTGTAAATTCACACTTACAATACATACCGTTCATAAAAAATAAAATATTAGTCAGAAGACTAAATATTCACAACCTATCTGCCTATAAATATTAATTGAAAATTTATGTGATTGTTTTTTATTTGACAAAAAATTATTTTATACCAAAACTTCCTGAAGTAACATTAAAGAAGTAATCTAATATATATTTAAAGAATAATATATTACATTGCTAACATTAAATAATTATTAATAGAAAAATTTGATAAATTTTACAGCCATTCGAACTTTTGGAGAATATAACAAGAAGAGTATTCTCTTATATTCTTTGGTTGTTGGCAAGAGCTGTTTTATTCACTGCTGATATATATGGATACAGTTATGCATCAGAAGATTTAGAAAGTATTGATTTAGATTCATCACCAACAGTTACTCCAACTTCATCGAGTAACACTACTGACAAAGACTTTTTCGACACTAGAGTATTGATTAACAGAACACGTCCTATACCGTGTGATAGAGTAGTTACACTTTACCAATTGGAACAATATACGAGTGAAGAAAAAAGTCCATATGGAATTCCAGCTCAGCCTTGTACAAAGTATAAACAATTTTTAATACTAATTAATATATTTAACTATTCACTAACACTATGATAAAGCTTTCATATAGACTTATTTTTATGACCTATTATTTTATTTATTTTCTTTTTAGAATGTAATGATTATATATATATATATATATATATACATACATTATTTTTTCATCTATTCAATGAAAAATATGTAAAAATTTATATACATCATTTTATTTTCAAGGGATCAAGATGTTTCAAGAAGACCATTCGTCATTCAGCAAATACCCAATAGTAATATGATTTTACTAGTTGTCTATACACTTTGCAAACCAGCTGAGTACAATTATCCAAAAATGACTACAACTCCAGATGACATTACATACGATGAATTCGATTCGCTTGCGTGCTATAAAGCTAATCGTAGCGAAATGTTATGGAGGCGTAGACCTAAGAGTTGCATAAACAGACATGAAAATGTAAATAAAACTAAAAACGAATATAGCTCGATTTCAGAATGTTTATATTTATAATAAAATTCTTTCAGGAGTCGAAGATAAAGTTATGCGGCAGAGGTGTATCAGTAAGGTATTCTAAACTGCTTTTTATATCGCTAGTTATCACGCTCGTGTTCATTGGGCGGTCATAAAAAAAGTCTATTTTTCAATCTGTGCCTGCTGTGATATATACTGAAGCGCGAATAAAATTCGAGCATTTTGTTTGGAGTTTTATTTCCCAATCCGCAGTTTACAACTAATATAAGGTTATACATTTGTTGTCAGTAATTCATCAAACATAGTATGAAATGCACGATGATACTTCGACAAAAACATATTGTGATACTTATTTGTCGATAATGTCATTTTGAAATGTAACTTTTTATTATATATTTGCATGTCTAATACCTTCAATTATACTGTCCTACATATGTGTACATGTGTACGTACATATATATATATATATATATATATATATATATATATATATATATATTTATATGTATGTATATATAAACTGTTATATAAATATCTGGTTTATAAAAAGTATAAATATTTATAAACGTTTTGTTAATAACCATATGTGTTTATAAGACCATGTACAAGTACATTCATAAATATCAATATGTATATGGATGTATATATGTGTATGTACATACATATTTATATATATGTATATATATATATATACGTATATCTACACATAAATTGTAACAAATAAATTGTATCTTCTTAAATTTCTGTATTTTATTATGTGTAACCATTTAAATAAAGATTAATAATCAACTACGAATAACAATGAATTGAAATTTCAGGTTAACTATAATTCACTTTAAGTGAATTATACTTTATTCATATACTTATTTGTTAAGCAAAAATTTTTAACATAAACTAAGGTTCATTTATTAGAAGACATTTTAAAACATCACAAAACAGAAAATATAACAAACTATTGTTATATAAATTTTATAGCGTTCTTACAATTTCTAGACATATTAATACTTTTCACTGTATATTTACAATTTTTTTTCTTTATTTATTAATCATTCTTTTCCTCTATCAATAATACATACATTAAAACATATTAATAACAATGGTTAAATTCAAAGGAAGGATAAAAAATAATATTAAGGTTGATTGTAAGGAACAAATATCAAATGAACAAATCTTTTGTAATGAAATATGTATTTTTATTATTAAGAGCACTAAGCATAACTAGATTTTTATTACACTTCTAATAAAAATAAGAAAAATCAAAAATCATTAAATACATTGAAAAATTACCATTAATCAAACCACTGGATCAATCAGCCATGAAGAAACATTACAATGTGGTATTGATATCCTACTGATTCACCTTTTCACTGACTTTCTATATATTTCTTCATTCCTAGTTAATAACTTCTGTTATTCACCTTTTATCTTTTCTTCTTGAAATATATCTCATTTACTTCAATTCCACTTATTACTAGTATTATGTGTATCAATCGTTCGTATTTCACAATAAATCTTTGTTATAGGCAAAGTAGACAACTCCGCTATTTCTTCTTCTTGTTCTCAACACATTTTCCAATTCTCAATTAATTTACTCTTGAAATTATTAAATTATTTAAGACTTATATTTCAAGTCATATAAATATCAATAATATATATATATATATATATATATATATATATATATATATATATATATATATATATATATATATATACGTACACAGGCATACATTTAAAATATATTATTTAATTTTTTTACAAAAATTTGGATAAACACAAAAAAAGTTAAACAGTCTAAACTAACAAACTATTGAAATAAAATAAAACAATTTATATATTATTAACACTGTAACTAATTGTATTTTCACAAATAAATTAATACTCCAAACATTATTAGAAGAAATTTTATGAAAATTTCGAATAATTAATTATTTTCGATTGTAATTCATCGAATTACCAGTTTTATATATATATATATGTAAATTAAACATCTTAAGATAAACAATAATCAATTACTGAATAATTTGATAAAAGAACAGTTTGTAATTAAAAGGATAATCATTTGTAAATGTGAATAAACCTATAAAACAACAAATAATAAATAATACTATGTAAAAAATTAAGAAAATTGAGAATTAAACTTAAATAAAAAAGGGTGTATATTTAGAATTACTAAGTACAATATTAGAAAAATATTCAAAAGTAAACAAAACAATTCAAAAACATGTAAGAAAATTTGTAAAAATAATGATTATAAATTGTAATCGTATCATAAACTGCTAGAGTATACGATAAGAAAAAAGATTATTGACAAAATTAAATAAATAATTTATTTTTATTTATGCAGTAAGGAATTGAATTTTTGATTTTGATTTTATATTTTACTCCTTAAATAATATTTTGTTGTTGTCTACATTATTTGTTATCCTATTAGGAGATTATATGCATGAAAATGTGATTATAGTTATATATTATTTATTTTTTAATTGTTGTTTTAACAAAAAACATTAAAAATACACACAAAAATTTGACTTATATATCAATTATATATGTATATATATATATTCATATATGTGAGTATAGAATTATATCTATATTTTTTAAAATTATAATAAACTAAGTATAATTTCTTCGTAAGCTGTATGCCTGAATCATAGTTCATGTTGGTGTTTTTATACAGCGGTGACCTCATACGGTGAACAATGCAAAGGAACACACCGTCACATTTGTTCATTCATGCATCGGTGTTGTACGCATCCGTCAGTTAATAAAAAAATCACTAATTTTGCGCATAGACACTGTTGAAGATTGAGATTTTTTATAAAACTACAGTAGATCTGAAATATATATTTGTAAATCGCAAGTTGAAAAATAGTATTATCACTCATTACTCGCTCTACATTCATTTGCATCCTTTTATATGATCTGTTCTGAAAAATATTGCTGAACACTGGTTTACAACTCTTGCTTACAAGAAGACAGACCGCACCTACTATTACCTGAAGTGTTGTTTAATGTGTGATAAGATACATTTATTTGTGTTGTTCGCATTGGTATTATGGAATAAAAGTGATAACAAATTATAATAAATAAATCAGTAACTGGTGAGTAAAATATATTATTCTAAAATTGGATGTGTTCTCACTAATCAATACTTCACCATTCCATTTATACAGATAATTTTCTTACTTCTAACGTGCGTTTATATTATACACGGGATCGCTTGTCTTCTTCCTACTTGGATAATACGTTATACTTTACATCCTTTTTATTCATTTTGTAAATTTTATAAAAGAACGGTCAATGTCTTCTTCATAAACATATACATCTTAATTTTCAAATATCATGTTATATATTTTATATACATACATATATATATATATATATATATATATATATATATATATATATATATATATATATATATATATATGTATGTATGTACATAGGTATACATAAATACCAAAAAATAGTAATTAGTTCTGTGTGTACAGGTGTGAGTAAAAGCATTTTGAATATATATATATATATATGTATATATATATATATATATATATATATATATATATATATATGTGTATGTATATATATATATGTGTATGTATATATATATATATATATATATATATATATATACATACACATATATATATATATATGTGTATGTATATATGTATGTGTATATGTATATATGTATGTGTATATGTATGTGTATATGTATATATATATGAATATATATATATATGTGTATATGTATATGTAATATATATATATATATATATATATATATATATATATATATATATATACGTATATATATATATATATATATATATGTATATATATATATATATGTATATATATATATATATATATATATATATATATATATATGTATATATATATATGTATATATATATATATATGTATATATATATATATATATATATATATATATGTATATATATATATATGTATATATATATTTATATACATATGTATAGATATGTATAGATATATGTATGTATATATATATATATATATATATATATATATATATATATATATATATATATATATATTTATATTAAAGTGTGTGTGTGTGTATAGATATATATATATATATATATATATATATATATATATATATATATATATATATATATATATATATATATATATATATGTCGAAATTATTCCAGTTTTTATTGTAAGAAAATGGAGTAGTATTTTGTGGGTGTTTTCATTTAGTCATTTTGGACTCTTATTAGATCATCACTTAGTATAAATAATGACCAATAAAAGCGCCGGATAGTCTTTTCAGGGTCATTTTTCTGAAATTCTTAATATTTGTAGCCAGAATGACTTATTTTCAAATTTATATATATATATATATATATATGTACGTATATTATTATTAGAGTAACTATATCGATTGACTACTATATGAAACCTATATACTTTTTAGTAATCATAAGATAAGGGTGTATGTAAATATGTGTGTGTGTATATATATATATATATATACATATTTATATTTATTTAGTTTTCCTTACATGACAGTCTATAGTTACATCTTTTAGGATTGTAACCGTTGAATGATAAGTTCAAAGGGACTTCTTGTAATTACTGCAATTTAATACATTTCTGATCGATATTTGACAAAAGAAGTAGTTTCCAAATAAATATTTAATTTATTGATACTCGTACATTCGTGTACGTTCATGTATATGTCAATAATAAAATTGAATTGACCGAGATGTAAGGAAATATTCCCTGGACAAGAACATCAATTGATGCAATCTAGTGCATGAAATTAAGTATATTAATAATAATAAACATTCCAAGTGTGCTTTATGAAGTGACCTTTCTTATATTTAATTAAATATTTTAACGTTTGTACTTGTACACTTGTACTAATGACCACGCAGTTTATAGTATTGTGTGTAGGTGAATCTATTATAAGATTCTACTAATATTTTAGTTGAACAAAAATAATCTAATGTTTATTCACGTTTCATATTTAGTTCACATATTAGATTATTTAGATGTTATATACATTTTTATTTTATTTGTTCTATTTATATATTATCACTTTTAATGTGCATGTTTTTCAGTTAAAAAAATAAATATGAACTCCTATTAAGTTCATTTTATTTCATCACATTCATTTGTAAAACCAAATTTCTTAACCAAATGATCTTTATATTCTTTTGTTAAATGTCATTAGCGATTACGTAAGAACCGGAAATATACTTAATCAAATTTCATACATGTAATATTTATATATGTACATGATTTAATATTTAAAGTTTTTTTTTTACTTATTCTGTAACAAAAAAAAGAAATGTACTCGAATACCTTTAAATGATTTTATTAAAGTACTAAATTTATCTTTAAAATATGTATTTCTGTATTATTAAAATGATTTCATTTATGATTTAATAGCTTGTTAACATTGACACAACTGTGGCTTTCAATAGAAAAAAAATGATATGTTAATTTGATATTTGTTGCATACGATTTAAGTCATGCACTACGATTCATTGCAAATTATCAAGAATGACATAAATCTAAAATTATTCACTTTTACCAAACATGAGATCATTGATGATGTCATTTATGATACAAAGTTTATTGAACGATGATGGAATTGTATTCACCGTATTTAGTCTTTAATGTCTTAAAGTATATATATATATATAAAGGAAATTACATTATTTTTACAAAAGTTTATTCATCTGCGTATACGTTAAAAAAGAATTATTTTTAATTTGTTATACTGGCATCGTATCAAAAATGTAGGGTCAGTGTTCTTGCTGACCTGGGATCAAATACAATTACTTATTTGTAAATATAGAAAAAAATGTTAGTTTTGTCAAAAAAATCCGACATATACTTCATATCGTGTTTTATTTAGTCATTGGTGTAAATAAATTAAAAAAATAATAATAGTCTTGCCGTTTAATAATAGTAGAGGATTGACGTAGAGGATATACATCCACCGACATTATCTTACTATTTTTAAGTTAAAAATAGTGAATATAAAAATATTTATAACAATGATGTACAAACCTCGAATACCACAACTTTTGTCATAAAAAAATACATAAATTATGTTTTAAAATATGACACTGATATTCGTATCATTATATTTTTACTTGAATATTGTGGTTTGTGGTTTTGATTAATTATAAAATGAATTAGTTTCCTGTATTCACTTGTCATTCAGTATTATTCTAATTGAATATATATTTCCACAGAGAGAAATTAATAACTATATTCCTGTTTAATTTTGAGGTTCATATGATTGTTTTTAATTATAAATGCCAGTTTTATTGAAAATTAATATGATTTATTACAACAATTTGATTATTAGAAGAAACTCAATTTTAATTAAATATGTATAATTATTATAGCACATAAAAAACTTCTATTCTGTAATTAATCCATATTTATTAATATTTTATGCTATTATTTATATAAAATGCATATTAGTTATTATAACTAAATCTGTTTTTCATCTGTTAATCATTGATTGTTGTATTATTCGCATCATACTGCTATTTCCTGCCGGCATATTTAGTAACAATTAAAAATAAGAATTATTTCTGATAAATATACTTTCTTTTCTCATACTTAAATTGAATAAAAAAGATCGTCATAAACGAAATTGGACGAATTTATTTCACAATTGATTTTTACATAAAAGTATTGTACATAAAATATATTTTATGATTGAAATGAAGGAAGAAGGTTAAGTATTATCATATTTATGAGAGGCAGTCAGGAAAATAAATAAAGCAATAAATGTAAAAATGGAACGTGGAAAATAAACGAAACTATCAGACACAAAATAATATTTCTACGAACAAAACAAGTCTCATGTATGCCATAAAAATAATATTTTTAATATAAATTGTTATTAAGCGTCTTCAAGATAAAGAAAATGTAGAAATATATGTGTATTCTTTTTTTAATATGAAAGAAAATTGGCAAATATAATAAAAAAGAATATAATAAGTATTTTGTTTTTAAATTTGAGATTGTATAATAAAAAGTTTCCTTTTTAATATTCTCTTCTTGATTATATTAGGTAGAATTTTATAATCAGAAAAAAAATTATTTAAAAATGCATTAAGGTGTTTAGCATTTTATTTTTTAAATAAATTTTATAGTAAAGTGTGTTCTCTTTTTTGTAATAAATTATATTTGAAATATGTTGATTATTATCCATGGCTAATTTTTGCTTTTATGAAAAACATTTTAAATAATACTGTAAGTATTTAATACTAAGTATTTTTATTGTTGAAATTATTATTTTTTATAAGTAGAAATTGTGACTATTATAATATATTAATTTTTGTAAATGAATAAAGGCTGCATATGTTATCACTAAGTACTTTTACTAAACTACGTTCATTAAAAAAGCTATTGTAGTTGTTAAAAACGTTTTTATTTGTATAAAAATTTAAAAACTGGTATAACAGTGTCAAGCATGAAGTAAAAATAAAGCAAAAGAATTATATTTGAAAAAATGGTTGAAGTGAAACCGGAAATTCACCGAAAATGACTATATGTGAAGTCAGATAGATTGAAGGGGAGATAATTCAGAAAAGGGGTTAAACTACTATATATTAATATAAATGTATTTTCAAGTATTATTTTTTAAGCCATTAAGTATGAAGTAAATAGTACGTTATTGAATTTAATTTTGTTTTTATCTTCTTTTTAAACTACTTTTATGAAAATAATATGTTATTTCCGAACATATAGATATGGGAGAAAAGTAGTAAAGTAGTATAAGCTTTACTGGAACTTTGTTTCCGCCGATGACTACCAAATCATTTCTAAAAATAAAAAAAAAATCCATGATAATTAAAAATAGGTAACAGTGGAAAAATATTGATAAAAACTGAAATAGTAGAGGATAATAAATAATGTCAAAGTATTTATTAAAGGATTTTTGTACAAATTAATATGCTGTAATTGTTTTGTTATTTTTTTTTTGTATAGTTTTCGACAATCTCTAGGAGATTATTGTCAGAACTATGTTGACTTGTTTTCAAATTCAATATATTACGAGGCAAAACACAGCTTTGATGAACCGAATATGTGTCAAAATCGTAAATGAAGTCTGCTGTTAGAATATGAAGCAAATAAATTATAATTAAAGTGTATATATATATATATATCGTGTAAAGTGTATGTGAATTAAACTTAAATTTTATATAAACATGTGATATATTAAATAAATACTATTATTCACTGATTCATACTGATTACCATATCATAATAAACTTAGTTTTTTTTTTAAAAAAAAATAATTTTGTGTATTAAAATACCAAGAGTCACTGAAGTGTTAACTTGAAAAACACTGTATATATATATATATATAAAGAGATATAATTAGTATAGCGGCGTTAAAAGGATCAATTAATAAAATATAAATTGTATAAATTACCTTGTACCACATTCTTAAAAAATGTGTTCACTAAAAATCGTGTAGAAACACAACATGACTTATAAATAGTGATGACAAAATATAGTGCAGTCAGTCGATGGCATACATTTCTAGTAAAATAACAGTTTTGCAATTCCATGTAAAACGATTTAGAATATAAAACCAGCCAAGTCAGTGACGCCAGGATGTTATGTTTAAATTATAATTTTGTCGTTTTAAACTGGAACACTGAAATTGTTGGTTATTTTGTTTATATATATATATATATATATATGTATATCGATATGTATATATATATACACACACACACATATACATTACATTCATATGAAAGTTATGAACTCGTGTGTTTCATTAGATGAAAAAACACATGTATGAAATTTATTTTAAATATTAACAAACTAGAAATTAGTACATCAACCAAGGGTTTTTTGTCAAGTAGTAATTATATTTAAAAAAATAAAAAACTATGTTTTCATCTATGATTCTCAAAAAAATAACTTCTTTTATAATAAAATGCTTTAAAACAATACTTAATAATAGAAAGTAAACAAAATACGACTTTATGTAAATTTTAAAGTAAACAATCGATAGAAAAATGAAACGGAAATTGTGCCAAGAATTTTCATTGCTTCTTGGTGTCAAATTTGAACTGAAATGAGAATTGAAGTTTATTTTATATACATATTGTAAGAATTTCCGAAAAGAAAAACCTATTCATGTTTAGAGTAATACGGGAGGATAGCAACCTTATTTATCGAAAAACCCAGAATATATTGATTTGAAATATTTCGTTCTGACGATTGTAGTATATAACGTCAAATAGATTCGTGAATCTGCTAAATTCCTAAATCTTACTTTATCATCAGAAGAAATTGAAAATTGATCTGAAAAAAATTACTTAACCATTCGTCAACGTTTCGCAATAAGAAATATACAACTATAGACAGTTATTTCAAAATCTAATAATTTTTCGTCTTAATTCTCAATTCAAAATTAATAAAACTATGATAATATGGGTATAAAAATATGTTAATAACCATTCCAGTTATGTAGGTCATCAACACTTGTATATTTGAAAAGAATGATCAGTCAGGATCTCTGATCAACGGAATAGAGATGTTTTGCGAAAGCGTTACATTATATATGTATTGTAAATATGAACGTGTTATTCGAATAAATAATATAAAATAAATTTAATCACGCCCAGTAATTTGAACGATCCGTACCATCCTACATACTAATCAACCATATACTACGATAAAGGGAAATTTTTGTAATATTATTTGTTTAAATATTTTAATTACAATACATAATTAAATCCGTACAAATATTATTAGATGTACAAATTAATTCTGTTTCTTTTTTATAGAAAATTAATATTTACGGAAAAATGAATTGAATTTAAATCCTCAAACTACCCTCACCTCCTTCATTATTTTGTATAACTTTGTTCTATTTGTCTGGTAACTACGAATCCATTGCAGAAAAAAGAAGTCAATGCATTTTTATACCTTTTCACTGTTTTACATTTTTTTGCATGTTTTTTTCGTCAAAACACCCTTTCACAAATCTAAGCAAATCATTTCCACGGCTTAGGTATTATTTTTCTCAACTGGAAACCGAAAAGTATGCAATGCTTAATATGCTGTTTTCGGACGTTATATATTTATTACTGTTTGGTGAAGTTATACCAACTGCTTGGCCAAATTATATATTGTTTTTAAATATTAAGGTTGGCACTTTAAAATCTTTAAACTACGAGAAAGTATTTTAATTTAAAACAGGATGTCTTTGGAAACAAAGACATCTGATAACCTTATATTATAATTACGAGGAAAGAATCATTATTAATTTAGTCTCTGATTCTTTCATGTGTTTGATTGTATTATGTATTGTATTTAGTTAACAAAATTTAATACTGTTATAAAATGACTTCGAACTACTCATTTGAAGGAAAAAAATTCTTAAATAAATACAACATACATTTGTGAATATACTGTAAACAAGAAGAAATAAAACCTATCTTAAAAATATTACTTGTCTATGAATAGCTACAAGATAACACCATGTATTTGCGACTTACGTAACAATTGGCAATTAATTTTAGGTTGACTGATATTTATAGATAGTTGTATGATGAATACTAATTAAATAAACGCCTGCCAATTTATTTAACCCGTGCCCATGTCAGTATTATTAATATATTTGCGAATTGTTTTCATTTTAATGATGAGAATAAGATTATAATTTTAAACAGCAAGTACAATTTTAGACAAGTAACTCATGAATAGAATTCTAAATATTTTTCTTTTATTAAAAGTCGCATGAATTAATTGTACACGATATACTGTTAAAAAATCATTTCTTTACTGCAAACATTTGTATTGTATTTAAAGTTATGCATATGAAAAGGAAAACAATTACATCTTCGCTATAAAAAGATAGTTTTTAATTTTTAAAATACTATAAGTCATATTTAAATAAAATTTAGGGTAAAGTATTGATTATTATTACTATTATTTTAAGAAGTCAGTGTTTTATATTATTCTCATTGTTTATATTTCTTTTTATTTCGCGTTAACACAAATAATATTTACCTATCTTTTAATAAATCATTTGAATTCACGAATGTAAATATGAAATCTGTTTGTTTCATTTTATTTTGCATGAATTTGAAATATTTTCTTTGTAAACAGGGAATGTACAGTCAAACTCGTATATATACTGGGCATATGGAGTTGAGTGTAAAGTAGAATCCATGTAGATTTACTCACTAACTGTGAACTCGTTTTATTCGTATTCGTTATAAGCACGATTGTATACAACAGTATCTTGTAAAACAATTAGTAGAGAATTTAAGTAAGAATATAAAGTTAGTTAGTAAAGAGTTTATTTTGGATTTGCTGATTTTTAAAACTGCATGTAAATAAACTCAGTTCAAATGTAAACGAAATTGATTAATCGAAATAATTGCTGTTTAATTAAATTTCGTAACTGAGACATGTAATTGATACACTGATATAAAATATATTCATTTAATATCTGCTGTAAGACTATTGAAACGTTGGATATATAATAAATATGAAATATCTCTATTTATAATCTTATTTTGGTGATATTTTTTTATCATTTATGTAATTAATTTTATTTAAGTGTTCCTGTTAAAAATTATATGTAGTCTTTTTAATGTGTCTTGTGTTTTTTTTTTGTTTTTTTCTTTTTATTCAGATAATAAATGATAGTAATGTAAATCCTTCTATTAATGTAAAAATAAGTCCTTTTATTATGAATATTCTTCATGAACAATATGTTCAAACAGTAAATGTATTTAAAATGCAAAAAAAATAAATAAGAACGTAATTAAATAAAATTAAATTTTATTTATAAAAACAGGCAATCTATCATACTGCTGTATGTAATTTAAATGTCCAACATGGTCACTTGAAAATCAGTATATTTATGTATTTATTTATATTTATTACATACAATATATTATATATACAAATTTGTATTTGTTAATTCATGTATTTTGTAGGCAGTAAATATACAATATTTAGAATAAAATAAGTGTGCTCGCCTCTTAATCATGACACTCGTCATCAAACCGGCATACGGATATTGTACGAGGGCATCGTTGAATTATATGATTATTTTTATTGCTTATGTAATACAATATCAATGATATAATCTAAAAATAGCTGGATGAAAAATCTTAAAAGTTCACTATTTTCCAACAGTTTTCTTCATTTATACACTAATCTTTTACTAGGTTTCTTATTACAGTTGTAAATAATTCCTTTTGTTGTGGGAGCCAACCTTGTAAATATTTTCCCCCTTCGTTATTATCTGCAAAATGCTTCCTACGTAAGGCTTCATTCATGAATCCAAACAAATGGAAATCATTTGATTATTATTCTAGTGTGTAGACAGGATGAGTCAGTATTTCCCGACCCATTTATGTACAATGGTTTAATTAATGTTCGGATACACCTAAGTTTCGACTAAAAATCAATGAAGGGGAATTACGAATAAGAAGCGATTACTTTTTATTTTTCTCTTAATATCAAGTTTCTGAACATATCAAGTTTGGGGGTTCTATTACCAAGTAAAATTGTTATCTGATCTCAATCATTAAATTATCGTTAGTGAAATTGCAACCGGGATTAAAAAAAAAAACACGGAAAATGTTATTCAAAGAATTTCTTTGAGTCCGTAGGATATTACTTGGATTCCTTATTCGTCTAAGAGGCGTCATATCCGATTAAACTTTCATTTATCATGTTAATAAACAATGAATAAAGACATTGTCTAAACTCAATTTATTGTTAGATGTCTTTTATGGTCAGTTATATATTGTTTTGGCCAGAATTGGAGGTAAATATTGAAATACTGTGTAATTCTGAAAATATTATCAACGTTGTGTATAAAAATGTTAGGTATTTAATAAATGTATTTTTTCTGTATTGTACAAACAATATTGACAATAACCATTCTGTACTTTTCATATTTTTTTTTATTAGTACCTTCAAGTTTAGTTATTTAGTTTTCTTTTTTAAAGTATAAATAAATAAACGAATTTACAGATGTTAATATTTCGTACTCCGTCCTAGTATAATCTGTAGAAGTTTGAATCGTGTTATATTTACTCAAAAATATACTCGAAATTGAATCGAAAGTTTTATTTCATGTACAATATATCTTTAGTTATTTTAAATCATACAATTTACAAAGAAGTTCATAAATTATTCATACATTAAACAACCACAATGTTCGTCATTTTTACTGCTTTCCTTAAAAATAGAAATAAATACATAAAAATAAACTCGTTAACAGAAATTTAGTAATTGTATTTACTCTTAACATTAATAATTCATCGGAAATAATTCGCAAAGTTATGAGTCATTTTAGGAAATGAGTAAAGGTATTGATAAGAATATTAATTCATTTCAAACTGATGTTAATCAGTTATAAATGTGTAACAGTAAGTAGTTTCGACTCATCAGTCGTATAAGATGGCGAGTAAATATAATACAATTTCATTCTTAATATAATTGCAGCAAATAGAATACTTTTAAATAATTCTTAACAAATAATCAGCTGTGAATAAAATAATTCAGTAATAATCAAGTGAGTGTATTTATATAGTGAGTACATCTTTTTTTAATTTTATATGTATTTTTGAAAATTTGACAATATTTATTAAAATAGTCAAAAAATTTAAAAGTGGAGCAATTCTTTAACAATTAATACTAAATGTTTTGAGCCACAGTCGCTGTGGCGTTAACTACCACCCAGGCTAACCGGAATGTCCCGTGCACCCAGTGTAGAGGGGGCCCCGGTGATAAGTGTTAAAATGTTTAATATACATATGAAAAAAAAAACAGGAAGTTGTAATATGAAATATTTCCAGAGTGTTTCAATGCAAACGATTATATTAGTTTATAGCAAATTCTTAGTACATGAGACCCCATATTGATTTTGTTTATTAAATCTTATTATTTTTGCATTTACATATCAAAATATACAACTATTTCGTCTAGGCAGCAAGTGGTCAAACAATAGTCATAAATTATAAGATAACCGTAGCAAGGTCGACACTAAATCTCTTGCTAGCAATAACAATAACAAACATGTAACATAAACTCAGATAAAATTCATGTTCAACATCGAAAATTATCTTTTATTAGTTTTTAATCGTTTTTTCGACAAGTTAGTTTTTTTCCAGGGGGCCCAAGCATTATATAATAGTTACGCCGTTGCACATTCGTATTAAAATATAAAGATATTGCCAAGATCTAATTTTCGGGTACTCGAGGACACGAATTACTTCCCAAGTATTCAAATACATGTATTTATTTTTATATTTTGTATAAAAAACCAGTGCCCTTTATTGCTATATACCCTCATAATATCACCGAACTGCCATTTTTTTACAGTCAAGCGAATGTTCTGCTTACTTAAAGCAGTAAAATGTTTTCCACACTCAATTTTCTTTCTATTGAATCTGAAAATACAGTGTAACTTAGTTATAGCGAGCAGTTAACAACAACCAACTGTATTTTTTTATTTCATATTTTATTCGTTAATGCCACTGACTGATAAATCCATCTTGATATTTTTGAATATAAATCCAAATAATACTCTATGAAATAAATAATACTGCTATCGCTTTATTTACATAAACATATTTTACATGATATGTTTAATTAAATAATAATACTATAGATAAACGTACATATAATTTATGAGCAGCGAGTTATCATCTGTCTATTTTAAAAAATAGTGTTTACCAGTTAGACAAAGCATAAAGTTTTTAGAGAAGAACCATTTTTACTCTATATATTTGTGAAAAAAGCTACTCGTTTTATCCATGCTCATTACATTTATGTTCGACTGTATTATTTTCGTCCCATCGCCAATTTATTTATTATTCTTCATTGCTTTTTGTTGAAAAATTAAAATGTACTGACACTTAATTGAGTCACTCTAGGTCAAACAAACAGTATGCGGGCGTACATAATTAGGCAGTAAAACAACACTGGTGGTTCTTTGAACTAACATAGCTTGATTGCTCTTCAAAAAAGTCGAATAATATTAACGAATGACTGTTTTTCAATCGTTTTGAAAATCTTAACAGATAAAAATTGACTAATTAGAAATCAACTATATTTTTTTTTAATCGACAGCAGAATAATGATATTGTATGGGAGAGAAATAAAAATGTAATCACGACAATAAGGCGTGAGGAACAGTTTTGCATTTATGAATACTTTTATTTCATGTCACCTACACGTATACACTATTTCCTGGCTACATGCCATTTTTATTATTATGAATTATTGTTAGGATGTACGTGCGACAAGCATGCATTTTAAATTAAATACTCAAGTTGAGTTAACAGTACATTGTCGATGGTTTATATGATATAAGAACAATGTTTATTCGTTCTATCATGCATTAATTAGACATATATTGAACGTTTGATAAAAATTTTAATAAATGAAAACATTCGTATGTGTCGGTGTATGCGTGTGCAAACGAAATGAAACAGCAATTTAATTTATATGAAATGGAATTTCATTCAAACTTACAATTAATTGTATAAAATGAAACTCTAATAAATTAAAAATGGTTAGTGATTTTTTTCGGAAGAAATGCTTTATCGACTTGCACATTAAATGCTTTTTTTTATAAATATTTTCCTTGTAATCTTGTTTTCATATGCTTTCTCTTACAACAAGGAATTTAACGTTATTTGTAAAAGAACTATTTTTCCTCTAGTTATTCTTATCCATAAAATTTCTATTTTTGTAATATTTAATAAATGTTCAATACAGTTTGAATTTTATTTATAATGTTATCAATTTTTAAAACCGTAAATATTTCATATTCAAGTTATCAAATTAGTATAAATTACTTTTTAATTTAAATCGAACAGAAGTGACCGTTTTATAAAATAAATTTATGAAATATAGAATTAATAAACATACAATTACAAAAATTATATTCTTAAAAATATTCTTATTCTTTTTTAAAATGAGGAATGAGTCGTTAGTACAAATGTACCATTTAAAAACAACATAAATTAAGCAATTACAATTACTTGTATTTTTTATGTACAATTAATAAAGCATTTCCTGTTTATATTCTTCTTATGTACTCCCACAAGATTTCAGACATTAAGCGTTAGTAATGTAATTTTTTATTGTTTCTTTTTTGATAAAATTATAAAATGTATAAATTATATATATATATATATATATATATATATATATATATATATATATATATATATATATATATATCACATCATATAGCTTTCTAATAAAGTGCTCTAGATTTTAATACAGATTAATTCATTTCAGACTCTTGTTTAAAGAGGTATATAATGTTTTACAGTCCAGTGAATGTTTTTTTTAATTTTTGAATTTTACATTACGTAAGCTTCCTTGTTTTCTTCTTTATTGTATTAGTTTCTTGCACACCCCATTGTTCAAAATTGTTTTGCATGAATCTTGGCAGACACATAATTTGTTTCTTTTACGATCGGTTTTAATTTTCATCTTTGTGTAGATTTTGAACAATTTAAAATATCTATTCTGAGATGATGAAAGTAATATCCAGTAGTAAAAAAAACTCGCATACCTTTCAGGATTCACATAGAAATCAGTTTAAACAAACCACTACTTCATTAAAGTAACGCAAAATGTCAAGTCAACTTCTAATAAATTTCATAACACCTTACTCGTATTAAAATACAAATTTCAAATTGAATTGTAAAGACTAGCAATGTTTCTGAAACATTCCTGTTTTCTAGTAACGACCGTGCATTATTTATACACTCTCACATCATCCGTATATGAACTATGCTTTTAAGATTTAAACTATTCAATGTACGTGTAAAAATCCAAATGATTAATTTCTGAGTATTTTCTATCCAGCAAGATCTCTAAACATTACATTTTAATGTGTTTTTAAAAAAAAATAAACAAACACAAGTAGTACATGAATATAAAGTGTAATACTTGGAGATTTTTTTAATCTATTAAATTTCTATTTAATTTGTGTATAGGTATGTTGATATGAATATTTTTCTTACTTTTCTAGTAGAATTTAAAATGTACTTTAAATGTGTAAAATTTACATAATATAAAATAGTTATTTTATTAATGAATAGAAATAAATCGGATTGGAAATTGGAAACTAATAATGATGTAATAATTTCTTAATAATAATTATTAAAAATGTTAATATCGCGTGAAGAATGTTTTAGTACGCGATTTTTTTTATACAAAAGTTATTTAACATTAATAATAATTTGGAAATACATTTTAAAACAAAATAATTATAATAATAATGCATAAATTTTGGCAATGAAGATAAATTACTTCACACATTAGAACTATTAACACTTAGTATTAAAAATTAAACAATTTATTATCTTATAATAATATAAATATTTACAAGTACGATAACCTCTGAATAATGATATCTGGATTAATAATACCATTTTGGATATTATCTTTCAAATATTAAACAACTAGACTCAGTTTTTAAACAATCCTTATTATGTTTTATTTATAATACTAAATATTTCCTGATCCTAGTAACACGAACATCAAAGAAACGATAACATGAACAGTGTGATATGAAATATTTACAAAATATAACAAACGTGCCTTCTATTATATTGATATTTATAATAATAAATGCTCCATTTTGTCTCATAATTGATAATTAATAGATAAAGAAAATATTACAAATATTATATAGATATCAAATCTGGTAATTTCAAAGTCAATGTCAATAAATTTGTCATAGTAACGATTTGATTATTCATAGTCAATTGCTACACATTTGAAAATTATCGAAAATAAATTTTAAATACAATTTTAATTTTAACAAAGTCGCATTTAAACATTCAAATGAAATTGTCAATGATATCAGCAAAAACTCTTTTAATTATGTTTTTTATTATTGTTGTTATATTTGTAGACATTTAAATATTTCAACCCTATCCTTATTTTCAACAATTGCAATTTATATAAATTTAAGGATAAAGTTTATTTTTTTATAAATGTTTATAGTGAACTTTTCTATTGTAGTATACATACAGTATTCAAAACATGACTTAAATAAATAAATAAAATGAATATTCTCAGTACTATTACACATTTTCGTGACTGTTAGTTACATTCTATTTACAAACATTTTACAATTAGATTTTATAAATGAAAACAACATGTGGTTTTTAATTTATGCAGGTGAATTGTAATAAAAAAAACATCTGCTATTTCCAACCAAAAGTTTGAGGTCATTTGTTTAAGAGAAATACGTAGAAAAATAAAAAACAAATGTCTTATTGACATATGGCATGCATCGAGATATAATACAGTGAAAAAGTGAAATATTATTTATTAGAAGAAAATATTTGAATTGTCTACTCAAAATAGACGTATTTTATAATATATCATTTTGAAATTCTAAGCATTTTTAATTTGTGTAATATTAATCGATAGAAAAGGATTTCTTGGGAACAAAATTATTAGTAATCAAATATTTCCTGATTTAGTATTTTACAAGTAGTATCTGTAATATATATTTGTAACTCTCGTAATATTGTATTAACCGCATTATGTTATATAGCAGATCAATACATTGACTCCTTCTATCGTGTTCAATTTTCTGTTACATTTACTGGGGTTTGGTAATGACCCAAATTGATTAAAATGAAATAGAATAAAGAAGTACCAATTTCTGGTCAAGCTCTAATTTACAACTTACACAAAACATTGATTATAATTTATTATAATAAATTATCCAGAACATAACATTGAAAGAGAATAAATGTATTGTTATTATTTTTACAAAAATCAATTCGCAAACTTAAAAATATTTTTAAATGTCATATTTTTATAAGTGGCCATCAATTGGAGCCTGGATTAAAATTAGTATATATAGTATACGAATATAACTGAATCTCTATATAAAGTATGTCTAAAAATGTTCGTTTTAATGGAAGATCATATGTAAAAATTATTTATTTATTTTATTATTAACACTTATATTACCAAACTGTGATTCGTAAGGGTAAAATATGTTTATTCGTTGTACACAACACAGTTTAGTGTTACAGATTTGTCGTTGTATATGGTCGATGTATTCAATGAAATACATTTATGATACCATATATAATTTGTAAATTCTTTAAGGTAAATTTACAATTATATTATAAAGCCGGTATTCAGTTACAAGTGTATAAATATTTAATAAATATACAAAATTACACATATTTAAATGTGATAATCGATATGAACGTACAAATAGTAAAATGGCCGCCATTGGTACGATAGTGACGTCACTTTCTTTGTCTGTAACGTATGCATACACTTTAAAACCAGGCGAAGATTGAAATAAAGTAGCTGTTTATTTTAATTTTACTTTTTATTTATACAATATATTTTTATTACTTTGAATTTAATGTAAATTTGTATGTATTTCTAACCGAAGTCTACTTAAACATTTATTTTAGAGAATAATCATATTTTTGTATTTGAAAAACTTCGAATTAAATTTGAGTAATTATCGAATATTTTCATAATCATCTTCGGAACTGGACTAATTTCAAAACATTTCTGTTGCAAGATTTGTAGAAGACGTTGGCACTTTGAAAAACTCATTCTCAATATAGGTATAATGATGGACATCTGCATCCATCATCATTAGTCTCTTTCAGTCTTTCAAACGAATTAAATGATGCATTGATGTATAATCAAAGCTATAATTATCAGTATTATTCTTTTCATACTTGTATTGTGATTCATATGATTGGATTTTGTAATACATTATAAGAGTATTATAAAAGTACGAAAGTAAAAAAATAAATTATTTGAAAAAAATAATAAATTTTCTTGTAAATTATAATATTTATAGATTCATTTACTATTTAAAATTGCCATTTGTTCAACTCTTCTAACCAGGTATAAAAACAAAACAAATTACAGTAGTTTTATGTAATATATATTCAACTCGTCAGATTAAATTGCAAAAATTATTGTCATAATAAATTTGCTAATGATCCTTTATATAAAAGCCATATATACATATATATATATATATATATATATATATATATATATACACATACATACATACACACACACACACATACATACACACACACACACATCTTTATTTTATCGTTTATTACATAACCATAAAATTATAAATGTTGCAATTTTATGACTGTAATTACGATTGAAATCATTTCCTTCATTAATGCATTATTATTCATATAGCATATTTATTTTAAATTTGGATTGAATTAACAATTCAATTTCTTTCGGTGTACGATTAGGTCATATTTATATTCAGTTTATATCATTGTTTATTTATTGTAAAGTAACAATTCGAATATCCGTTGATAAAAAAAAAGAAAAACGGAAATACGTTGAAAATTAATATATTGTTTATTAATTTTTAATACAAATTTTTGTACAAATATTTATTTCAAACATTATTTTAAATATTTCGTGTGTGTTTAGAAAAGATTTCTCCAATTTAATATTTTAAATCCTGCATTAGGTACATATTTTATTTTACCAATCATAGCCTAAGTTATTTAAATATTTATATTTTTTACTTTAATGCAGTGTTTATTATTTTATTTGACATTCGTCACAGTACATTTTAACATGTTTAAGGCGTAATATAACATTGATGAAATTTTGTATTTGCTCTTTTATTGGTTTTAAAAGAAAATTCTAAATTATACATTTGTATATGTTTACTGCGTATAAAAAGAAACCCCATATATATACTTTTAATTTAAAAGTATAGTTTTTTGTCCTCATAATATTATTGTTTTCAATATGTGTTACAAAATTTATATGATTATTTTAGACAGTTTATATTGATTATTGTTGCAGGTTGTGCAAGATGTTTTATATCAGGGTGAATTTATTTTTAATAATATGCACGTCGTGTATATTATTCACTGGTGCTCTGAGTAAGTAGTATAAATTTTAAAATTAGTTGTATAATTTTAATAAGAAAATGAATTGTTGAATATGTAAAAATTTACTTGCTTGTTCTTACTAACTATGAAATAAGAATGTGTGAATATAAGATTTTCATGGTATTTATGTACATATAATTATTTTAAGAAATAGTAATTCTATAATATATATATTTCTAATATTAATTTATTCTTAATAGTACCATCACCCCCACGCATTGTAAAACAACCTCCTACAGATGAGTTATTGTTCCAAGTTAAACAGCAACACAATGAAAATGATAAGCCATTTATTATAGAATGTGAAGCAGAAGGTGAACCAGCACCAAAGTATGTAAATATTTTTATTGATGAGTTTTGTTCTTAATTAACGACCACTCATATTGTTTATAGATATCGATGGATAAAGAATGGAAAACATTTTGATTGGCAAGCGTATGACGATCGAATTTCTCAACAGCCTGGTAGAGGAACATTAGTTATCACATCACCTCGTGATGAAGATCTCGGTCAATATCAGTGTTTTGCTGAAAACGAATGGGGAACTGCTACATCTAACAGTGTGTTTGTACGAAAAGCAGAATTGAATTCTTTTAAAGATACCCCACCGATTTCAATTATGGCAAATGAAGGTGATCCGTTTAATTTGACTTGTCAACCTCCTGATGGCTGGCCGAAACCAAACGTGTTTTGGTTAATCGAAAATTCGAACGGACAGATTAAGTCTATTAACAATTCTCGAATGACCCTTGATCCAGAAGGTAATCTTTGGTTTTCAAATGTGACTCGTGAAGATGCCAGTGATAATTTTAAATATGCGTGTGCTGTAACATCTGTGTTTCGTAAAGAATATAAGCTAGGTAACAAAGTTTTATTGAAAGTTATTCCGACAAGTATATCGGCATCACAAAACAAACATGAACCAGTTCGCCAGTATGTCACGAGGAAAAATGAAATTGCACTCCGAGGAAAGAAAGTTGAACTCTACTGTATATTTGGTGGAACGTATGTATTGTTAATTAAAATATCTTTTGAAAAAATGTGTGGTTTGAATCTGTTTTGATCATTTTGTTTAAAACAGGCCTTTACCACAAATAGTATGGTCAAAAGATGGTGTTATACTTCGGTCATCTGATCGTATTTCTCAAGAAAATTATGGGAAGAGTTTAGTAATTAAACATGTGAATTTCAAAGATGCCGGTGCATACACTTGTGATGCCAGCAATGGAGTTGGCCAAGCGAAATCATATTCAATTAATTTGAATGTAATGGGTGTGTATCAAATCAGTCTTTGTCTGTGTCTACATAGATTGATTTTATCGTTATAATTTATAATTGTTTCGGTTTTTAGCAACACCATTTTTCACTGAGGAACCAGAAATCATAAATGCTGCAGAAGATGAAACTGTTACCTTCCGTTGTAGTGCAGGTGGGGTTCCTGATCCAGAAATAAAATGGATACACAATGGAAGACCGATAGCAGAAGCTCCACCAAATCCACGCAGAAAAGTCTCCTCAAACACCATTGTTATTGAGAGACTCAGTATGAAAGATACTGGCAACTATGGATGCAATGCAACCAATTCACTTGGTTATGTGTACAAGGATGTGTATGTAAATGTACTTGGTGAGTAGTTTATATTTATTTTGAAATATTAATTTCAACAATTGAATTGATATGTTAGTTAAAACTGAAAATCTGAATATAATATCAATGTATATGTATGCAGCAAATAAAAGGATATGGTTTTTTTTTTATAGCTCTTCCACCAGAAATAACAGAACCTCCACGCAATGAAACAACTGTTGAACTTAAACAGGTTACAATGACATGTAGAGTGTTTGGAGCACCAAAGCCAGAAGTAAAATGGTTAAGAAATGGACTTGAATTAACAGGTGGTCGGTACACTGTATTAGAAAATGGCGATTTGTTGATTGAAGAGGTGACTTTTACTGATGCTGGTGATTATAGATGTTATGCCACAAACAATTTTGGAACAGCAGATGCCTCTGGAAGTCTTACAGTTAAAGGTAAACAATTTCTTACATGCAGTTAGTAAATAATAGTAAGTATTAATTTACCATTTTTGAATAGAACGTACCAAGATCACTGATGAACCAGAGGATTATGAAGTTGCCGCTGGTACTCAAGCCACTTTTCGATGTAATGCTATAGCTGATGGGTCACTCGAACTCAAAATTATTTGGTTGAATAAAGGTGTTCCGATCGACTTCGACTCTGAGCCACGTTTTGTTCGTTCATCGGATTATTCTCTAACTATTTCAAAAACAAATGAGCTAGATTCTGGTTTATACACGTGTGTAGCTCGAACAAAATATGATGAAGTAACTGCTCAAGCAACACTTATTGTACAAGGTATAGAATGAGTATAATTAGTGCTTCAGTTATTAATAATTGTGATGATATATTGTATGTATTAATAATATATTATGTCTAGATGTTCCTAATGCACCGGTTTTACTGTCGATGGATTGTCACAGTAACACAGCAACACTTAAATGGCATTCAAGTGGAGATAATCGTGCTCCCATCTTGCGTTTCACAATTCAGTATAACACTAGTTTTACTCCAGAGATCTGGGAAGCTTCTGCTGAAACAGTACCATCAGTTGAAACAACATATAATGTAAAGATAATTTGATATTTTTAGTTATTTAATTATTTCATTCTTAGAAAAGTTACTAAACATAAATGTTCAGGAATGAATTACTAATCTGCAATATTTTCTTTATCAAAATATTCACTGATTAATTATTAATTCTTTTATAATTTAATGATAGTGTCATTAATTTTAAAGCACGTATACAGATATTTTTAAAAAATGTAATAATAATATATAGATTCATTTGTGGAAGTGAAATTGTCACTTAATATCAATTTAATAAATCACTAAATTAACACTAGTGTGAATCATTTCGATCAATTCAGTTTTATTGTTTTTACATCTAGTAGAGAAAATAATTGTGTTGTTTATATATATATATATATATATATATATATATATATATATATATATATATATATATATATATATATATATATATATACTTATTGTGTGTTATATACATATATTGACAGTTTTTATAGAATATTTATTATATTTTAAATTTACTGTTTTTAGTTTCACTTATAGTCTCATATAAACATGTATGTTTGTAACTATTACTATTTTTTTTTAGGTTGCTGTTAGTCCTTGGACAAATTATACATTCCGTGTCATTGCTTGGAATAAAATCGGCCCATCTAGTCCATCAAGCCACTCTGATGTATGTTCAACACCAGCAGATGTACCTTTCAAAAACCCAGACAATGTTGAGGGAAAAGGCACTGAGCCAAATAATTTAGTAATATATTGGACGGTAAGTTTCATTATTAAAGAATTTAAATGCAAACACTTATAGTGTGTTAAATGGTTGAAATCTGTTTATTTTCAATTCATACAACACTTCAAATTAGAAATATATCAAATATTTAAGTATCTTTGCAAAATTAGTATAAGTATGTGAGGTACATTTTGAAACACTAAATGGGTCAGCAAAGTATGTTTTAGAATCATCATATTTTACATTATGTGTACAATAAAAAAATTGCTAAAAAAAATCAACAATGTTAGATTCTAAAACACTTAGTATCAGTGATTTGGAGCAAGTAAAAATTAGTTTGACTGAAGATGTAATATTTTATTAAAATAATTCAGTGTCATGTAATATTTGAAAAAGTGATATGTATTTTGTAGCCAATGCCCGAAATAGAACATAATGCTCCGCGTTTTATGTATCATGTTCAATGGAGAAGAAATATACCAGGAGAACAATGGAACAAAGAAATTGTGTCAGATTGGACACAAAAGCAATTTGTAATACGCGATCAACCGACGTTTAAAGAATATGTTATTAAAGTTGTGGCAGTCAATGAAGTAGGTGAATCTAATGTTGCTGCAAGTGAAGTAATTGGATATTCTGGAGAAGCTGGTAAGTAATTTTGAATTTTATTATAGGAAGTTTTATATTATAAAATGATTTCTTTTTTATAGAACCATTGAAGGCACCAACTAATTTTACATTGATGCAAGTTCATTCAGCAACAACAGCAATGCTTCAATGGAATCCAGTCCCTCCAGAATCTGTTCGTGGTCATTTTAAAGGTTATAAAATACAGATTTGGACTGATCGTGATGGTGAAGATGGTCGACGAGAAATTCATGTTAAAGGAGATGTAACAAGAGCTCTTGTTTCAAAGTTTGTGCCACATTCTAAGAACTATGCCCGTGTTTTAGTATACAATGGTCATTACAATGGCCCACCTAGTGAAGTATTAAGTTTTTTTACACCTGAAGGAGGTAAGTGTAATGCATTATATAATCATATTTTGCTTTACACATTTGTATATTTTTACATTTATTTTAGTTCCTGGAACAGTTCAGATGTTTGAAGCATATCCAATGGGTTCATCAGCTCTTTACTTGGTATGGAAGAAACCAGAACAACCTAATGGAGACTTAACTGGCTATAAAATTTATTATCAAGTTGTAAAAGGAACTAAGGTTTGTTGATTTTATATATAATGTATTCCATTCCACAATACTGCAAAATTGCTACTGCTAAATATTTTTAGGTGGAAGCTATCAGAGAACGTGAACCTCACATTCATGATCCAAGCCGAACTCGAGCAAAATTAGCTGGGCTTGAACCAAACACTAAATACAGAATTCATATTCGAGCAACGACCAAAGCCGGTGAAGGAGAAGAGTAAGTATGATAAAATATGAAAAGAAGGCATTTAATTTATTGATATAATCTTTAGGTATTTCATTGAGCAAAGAACACGTGTTGGTGCTGCTACTAAACCAGATGTTCCTGACTTCAAATGGTATCGCATGCCTACAGAAAATGGATTAGCTAACATTAAGGTTGTTTGGTTACCGAATTTAGATGGAAGACCAGGCTCTATGTTTTATGTTAAATATAAGTAAGTGTTTCTACTTTATTTGATCTAAACAAAACGTGTAATTCAAATACTGGAGTTAATTTAAACATTTTAATTTAGAGCTAAAAGCAAAACAGTTGAACAAGAAACTTCACCAGAATTAAATGAAGATTTTATAGAAGTGCGAGGCTTATTACCAGGAGAAGTTTATGAATTTACAGTAGTATCAGTCGATGGTGATCAGTTCACAGAAAGTGCTCCACAAGAAGTAGATACATATGGAATAGGTAAGTTTATTTTTAAAAATGCGTAAAAAAGTTAAACTAATGGAAGTTAAATTAGCAATGGCAATATGTAATAAAATAATTGTATTTCGTATCTAGAAGGACCTATAATTCAGCCTAAAGAAAATGTTGCAACAGCTGGTTGGTTCATAGGAATGATGTTGGCAATTGCATTCCTTCTACTTGTTCTAATAATTGTGTGTATAGTTAAGCGCAACCGTGGTGGGAAATATGCTGTTCATGAAAGAGAACAAGCTAATGGTCGAAGAGACTATCCTGATGAGGGAGGATTTCATGAATATTCACAACCGTTAGTATTTTTATATAAGCCATAGGCCAAATATTTTTATTCTTTATATCATCTTTTTCCACCTACCCACCCATGTTTTATTTTTAGACTTGACAATAAATCCCATGGAAGAGCATCGATGAGTAGTGAACCAAAACCGAATCCTGAAAGTGATACAGATTCTATGGCAGAATATGGTGAAGGTGACACAGGTAAAATGTTTATATTAATTTTAACTTCTGTTCATTTGCTTGATTTGTCTTTTTGTTCATTTGATTTTATCAACTTTCATTGTGTCTTTTATGTTTTCTGTTTTGCAAGTTTTTTTTATTTATTATTTAGAAGGAATGAATGAAGATGGTTCTTTTATCGGGCAATATGGCAGACAACGTAAGCAAGGTGAAACTACATCACAAGGCTTTGCAACTCTAGTCTAAAAAAAGTCTTTCATACATAAATTATAATACAGAGGTATTTTTTTCCAATTTTATTTTATATACATAAAGTTTTTAGATTTCTTTTTGATAGCATTTTTAATATTTTTTATATTATATTTTAGTTGAACTATTTAAAAGTCTTTTTATGATTTAATTTTTATAATCAAATATTTATCTTAATTGCAAATACAAGATTTACAAAGATTACAAGAATTACAAAATTTCAATATATATATTTCTAAGTTTAGTTTAATTGGAATTTAATTTTCTCTTTCTTTTATTTATAATTCTATTTTTATTAGTTTAAAAGTGTTTGAAGAAAATTTAATAAAGAATAGGTGTGAAAAATGAATATTGTATGAAAGTTTGTTACAATTGATTTTATTATTTAACTGTTATAAACAATTATTAACAATTGATTTATCAAACTTGTTAACTAATTGATTGATGTGTGTTTTTGCCTTAGTATTTTAGAATCCAATATTGCTGATTTTTGTGTGGCTATTTTTCATTGAACATATATTGCAAAGTATGATACCATTAAAACACATTTTTTGTACTTATTTAGTGTTTGAAATGTGTCCAACACAGTCATACTTATTTTATAAAGATACTAAACAGTGAATGGAATAATTAAATGTTAGATATATCACTAATTTGAAGTATTATATGAATTACAAATTATGACAGATTTGAGTCATTAATCTTAATAAGAATAATATTATTGTAGATCAATGATGAGCACATATATAAATAGAAATCAATTCCAAAGTACTTTCATTAAGTTACATATTTATACATTATTTTCAGATCATTTGGTCAAAAAATTCAAGTGCCTTTTTGATATAATTCTTATATAAATGTTACAAGAAATGTTTTAGTGAGGAATTTAAATTATGAAGTAAATTTACTATTGATTTTCACTGAATCATTGACTGTGTTGGAAAAAATTGCAAGGAACCATATTGACCTTAGTAAAATTGATCAATAGGTCGTTTTACGGAAGATGGCTCGTTCATCGGACAATACGTGCCTGGTAACTTAAAGGCACCGACAATACCTGGTGCAGGAGCGACAGCGACGACAGGCGCAGCTACGGGCGGTCCTCGGGCCGATGCTACTGCAACGTATGTGTAGCCGGTGATGAGCAAATAAAGCGTTAAGGTGGCCGTGTTGGCCTGGGATTCGCTCTCGCCTTGGTCTTCTTTGCGGTCGGCTCTTTCTCATCGCGGATGAGCGTCACGATTTCACGCACGTCTCCTGTTTGCCCTCGCCTCCTCGCTCGCTCTCCTCGCGATTTTCCCTTTGTCTTCTCTCTATCGCCTTTCTATAGTTGTTCGGTTATAATCTGAATTCTATAGCTGTGGCGTTTTTCTTTTTTTCAATGCGATAATGAATTTTGATTGCCAAACATGCTTTTAAAAACCCCCATCGCCGCAAAATTTCATTTTAAAACACGTTTTGTCAACCAAATACATACATATGGATATATGTGTATGTGTGTATATATATATACATACATACACACACATGCACATATGTATATATATGTGGAAAAAATCTCTTTAATAAGTTTATGTATGCTAAAATATTGTTCAAACATAGTATTCAGTATGGAAATGTTCACGTATGTCTTAACAATACTAAAAATTTAAAGTATATTTTACATATTTGTATTGTTGTAAACAATATGCAGCTTAAATCTTTAAAACAAACAAAAAGAGGAAAAAAAGAAATATTTTTATTAGAAATGTCGTCAGCGGCACTGTGTTCGTAATGTTGCGTGTTGGTGTCAAATCGACGACGACAATGTAAATTATCAGTGCAACCCGACGATCGGAGAGCATAAAAGGTTAACAACAGATTGATAATAATTTAGGATAGGAAACAAATTGGCTGACTTCGAATCGACCGGAGGTTCGAACATCGCGTTAAAATTAAGTAATATCGTATATTTATGATGTGTATATGTAAACGTGCGCTTATTTCGTGGGGTGAACCGTGGTGCTAAGAGTTAGATTAAGATAGGTGTTTAATTCTAAAACGATTCATTATTAAATTTTACAAATTTTGGAACACTAAATATATTTTTTAGAATGCCAGAGAGTCAAGGTGTTGTATCAAAAACAGAATGAAGTAACAATTGTGTGCATACGTGTATATGTATATATTAAAAACTTTAATAATTGAATCGATTAGAGTTGAACCGTATTTAATTTTTTGTCGCGCGTTCGCTTCCGGCTCGCTTCGTACTTCTCGTAAAACCATCCGTTTCGAATACGTCGTGTTATGGTGCCCAAAATCAACAGGATTATGTCTTGTTCCGAAATGGTCACTGAACCGTCGCTATCGTCGGAAGACTCACAATACATTTCTGCACTGTTAGATGTTTAGATTTTTAGATATACCTATTTCTAGATATAAAGGTAGTTACATAATTAAAAAAGAAAACACACAATACAAACAATGTTAATAAAAACATATAATTCGCTATTATATTTATTATTATTGAATAATGCAGATTGTTAGTTGTGAAAACTTGTCCCTGTACAATTTCATGTACTCGCATCTCGAATAACTTCGAAGCTTCTCTTTACTGACACTCGGTGCTGCTTAGACAATGAATTTTAATCTCATTTAAAGATAATTATGACCATGGCAGCTTGTGAGTGTCGCAACAGCAGCACCGCTTTCAAATCGATTTCTCTCGTTCTCGAATTCACGATCTTTAATTTATTGACGCGTTATATTAATTCTTGTAGCCTGTTATTTCCGAAACGATTCTCTGTATCTGAAACGAAAACGGCGACATGCTATTCACCATAACTGTTTCGTAGTATCATGTTAATCATCTTTCCTTAAAGTCAACGAATTTTCAACTGAGCACTGATTTCGTTCATTGATGTAAAATTTAATGGCATGACGTCGATTTTGCATTTATTATTTAATATGGTACCGTTATGTACTTTTTGTATTTATATGCATTGAGCGCTCTTCTTTGTGTTCAAAATCCTCGAGAATGTTAATTTTTTTTGTTTAAATGCGGGAAGTCAATCGTGTTAATTTCCTTTAATTTATATATATATATATTTATATATATACATATATACATATATATATATATATATATATATATATATATATATACATATATATATATACATATATATATATATATACATATATATATATACATATATATATATATATATACACGTTGTGTAGTGTGAATATAACCAAACTAAAATGTGTAATTATTAGTTATTTAATGTTTAAAGCACCTAAATAGCTTTTTTATCTAAGAATTTTTGATTTCATGTTTCATTTGATTGATCATAATTTTTATAATTAATTATAGTATAGTTACGATGACATTAGTGTTATTATTGCAACAGTAGATTTTAAGCCAACGTTTAGTGCACGCGGTATATTCTTCTGTAAGTACGTGTTTTTTAGAGTTGTAAATTTCAATTTATGATTGTTGCTAGCGATTAATTTATGAATTTAATTTAACGCTGCAGTGCCTTAGTTATGTAAGGCAATTGTCTAGATTCGAATGTATACATTTTATTTGAAATTCTTAAAAACGAGTGGTCCCTTTGTCCAAGTGTGAGCATCGACGTCACTATCACTATCGATGTCACTTTTCGTCGCATCGACAGAACAGACTTCCCGTATCTCGCTTCTTGCACTGTTTTGTCCTACTAAATTCCCTTTACCCACTCTTCCTCAATTCAATATTTCAAATGTGTACTTTTATAATATGTAATTGTATAATTAGAAGAAAATAATTTTATTTTTTATACTTTTTTGCGAGTAAAAAAAACTTCATAATATATGATGATGGACGGCGTGTCGATATGGTTGAATGATCGATAAGCGGGTTTATCTGTGAATGCACCGAACGATGTATACGCAATCGTGATTTCCACGAGGAAGACGGTTCCGTTCCATTTTGTCGTATCGACAAGAAAGAATTTTGCTTTGATGACCGAACGGACACGATCGCACATACATTTAGTACGTACCGATCGGAAAACATTCAGTATACCGCTTTTTATATTATCATATTATTATTACATATTCATTCGAACGCATTACTTGTATTACGATCACTTCGGTGTTGTTAACACAACAGCAAAGTTGTTATTTTTACATCGAAAATGTAATTGAGTATAGAATACCAGTACTATGATAAATGACCACTTATTGATTTTTTTAACAGTACAACTGTTTAAAATATAAAATTTGAAGATTTACAAAAACTATACAAATATTTACTTGTGTAAAATGAAAGACAAATATGGTGATATTGATATAAATATCTAAATATTTTCCAGTAATTGTTACTCGCCTTCATTAACATTTTTCAACACTATTGCTCTCCAAATAGTCAGAAAATATTTTATTTCGTTTATGAAAATTCACTTGTGAAAATTGTGCAAGTAGTATTTAATGTTCAATATCAATTTTTGTCATGCATAAACAGCAAATCAGAAATGATCAATAATCAGTTATGGAACATTGTTGATAAGAAAAGTTTTTTGTGGTTTGTAAGGAATAAAAAATTCATTGATGAAAGTGAATTTAACCACAGTGCCAAAAACGAAATTAAGGTAAAATTATTGATGTTTTTTGTATATTTTGTTTTTCCTTTTTAAAAATTAAACAGTGAATGTTTCTGATAAGTTTATAAAATTGACAAAATGTTAATAAATATGTAGTTTAATTTGCCTTTTTTTGAATGAATTCATACGTTCATAATGATTTAAATAATAGAATAATGTAAATATTTTTACTACAAAACAAAGTATTGATGTAGAATATATGAGTGTAATATAATTATATGAAAAAAATATTTTAGTTTTCAATTTTTTAATTGAGAAAATATTTAAGTTAAATAAAATGGTGTTTTTGTGAACCTTTTGTTTTTATTTCATAATAAATAGTTATGTGATATATTACTAAAAAGTATTCATAAATGGTCAGTTATTCTAGTACTATTCCCATCAAGAACAGGTCCAGTAAAGTAACATCTATATTGTAAAAAATGTCATTTTTTATAGATTAGCACAAAGATAAGAGTTCTTATAATGTGCATATTCATAAACAATGGCATGTATCCGTTCCGATAGCGAAAATCAATTTCAATGTAGCCCTCAGGAATGGAAAATGTAAAAATTAAAATAGCTGTATCGTAATACGACACACTAATATTTCGAAATTCATTTTTTTATGTAACTTTACGTAGATTTTGATACATTCCATCGCCACAATATCGATATCAAATTGCCTTACAGATAAAAACGATCTGTAGCGACAAAATCAACAACTATTGCGTTTTATGAGAATACATTAAATCCCCTATAAACGACAGTGGTTGTTCAACATTTCGAAACTCCAGAGAATAAATTTCTCTAATTTTGAAATGTTACATCGAAACATTCGAACTTGTAGGGAAAAACGATTTTCACGGCAGAGTAGCGTGGAACGACCGTATTGTTTCTGATAAATATAAGTGCACTTACGTTTATTTCATCGCATTATTACCGTATTATCTGTGAGGTGATTCGATTTAGTTTTATTTATAAAAGAATATATTTTTTGTTAAATATACTAATATATATGTGTGTGTAAATATATTTATGTATATATTTATATATACATATATATATATAACATATATGTATGTATATATAAAATATACATGTTTCCTCTAGTGGCTTTTAAGTTCTGTTCGATATTTTCACTCGATCGCAAATGTATTGAAACAAACAAAAAATGATTAGGGATTACTGATGTATATGCATAAAATATTCCGTCGAATACGTAATACTTTGACAAGAAACATGAATTACGCATTCGACAATATATGTATTTGTATTATATAATTTTTTTATGTTGACTATAAAATAAAATCTGGATCAAACAAACCAAAAAATGTTTTTATTTTCCATCAATTCCATTGGTTACTTATCTAAAAGGACATGCATGTATGAATAAACCTTAGTATTCACAAATGTTCTATTTATCTTGTGTTTTCGTGTCAATTAAAATATTTCCATATCTTGAAAATACAGTATTCAAAAAATGATGTATTTTAATATCTAAATTGAGTAAATTAATTTTATGTATGTATATTCATTTAGCCATTTTGAACCTTTTCGTTTTATAAAGTAATGGACTTAATAGCTATATAAGAATACAATTTTCCAGTTTTGTTTTGGCTTCATATAGCATTATTAAAATGTTCATTACAGATTTTTGTATCAAATTGTATTAATCAGTTTTATAAATCTTTATAAAACAAAATACTAACTAAAGCAGTAAATATTTTATTTTCATCTAAACGAAATTTAAATTTTATAACGTTATCAAGACAATCATCATATCAACAATAACGCTAATATTAAAGATAGATGAAGTTTATTACCCCTGCAATTTTTTGTGATAACGAAATGTTCGAAATTTTTTATTCATTTTTTTATTGCTTGTACGCTTTTCGATAATCATTCAATCTGTACATAAGGAGACCCTGAAGTATTATCATTTATGAAGCCCCATGAGTATATGTATATATATATATATGTTTGTGTATGTGTGTATATGTATGTATATATATGTTTATTTTTTCCTATACTTAGCGAAAAATGATGGTTTGTTTTATTTTTTTAGATGTGTGTAATATTAACTAATAATGTTTGAATAATATTAACTTACATTAAAAATCACAAGTATTTATTATAGAATCGCATATCTTCTATACAAATATATATATAAATATATATTTATATATATATATATATATATATATATATATATGTACAACAAAGAACAAAAGAAAATACATAAAACTATTTAAGTAACTACTACAATCGCTACAAATACAGCCGAATTCAAAATAACAATATTCTACACAATAGTAATTTAACAGTCATGGTTTTCAAAATTTGCTTTTGACATGTTTTATATATTTCTACAACACATTTTTTTTAATTTTCGTTCATTGTCGGGCCCGTTACAAAGTGAGGCCCTAAAGTTTAAGCTTCATTAGTTTCCATATAGATCCGTCCATGATTCCATTACATTCAGCTCTAAAGTTAAAAATCTCAATATGTCGATCAGTTACACAATTAATTGTTGATCAGACAATTTTTGTGTGATTTGTGGAGGAATGAACATTTATTTACGAAAAAAGTTACCCACAGTGCTTCAAAAAGAAATTGTTGTCTTAGGACATTTCCAAAACTAAATGTTTTTGAAATTATAAACGTTTATATATTTTTTCCTTTTGGGGATAAAATTGAAAGTTGTTGAATTCACAATTTTAAGATATCTGTTTAATAAAGTAATGAAGAATGAGATAATTAAAGAGGTAACATTTTGCTTGTACTTGTATTATATTTATTATATTTTTTTACATATAAAATATTTTTAAAGAATATTTTTAGTTACTATGATTTGTAAATATCGCGTAAACAGAAAACTGATTGTGTATTAAAATTTGGAACACTTTATTAAAAAGCTATATGATTATATATATATATATATATATATATATATATATATATATATATATATATATATATATATATATATATATATATATATTGGATAAGATGAGAACTAAAATAATATATAATTTACCAAATATATACTCGAACAAATGAACTGGTAAATAAGTTAATGAATTTTTATTACTTATTAAATATAATATTATATATGCAAGGAAAAAGTAATCATGTAAAATTAAAGTCATTAATTTTGCAATTAATGAAATAATCTAATAGAAGTAATAAAGTATGATTCAATTTCTTTCATTTTAATACTTTTAGTTATAATATACTTTGTAGAATTATTAACTTAATTTAATACAAATAATATAAAACGACAAATAATATAATAAATGTTAAAAATATTATTTAAAGTCGAATTAAAAAACTAACTTTTGTGAGTCATTGTACATACCATACGTTTTTTAAATAGAACAACGTCATCACATGACTGATATTAATTTCAAAAACAAGCACTACATTTTATCTTTTTTTAAGTCCATTATAATTGAAATACATTTCCACTATTGTATTATTTGTTTAATTATTTATTCAACAAATTATTGTAGTTAATTTTTTCATATAATGTATTCACATCAATTTGTTAAGTAAAGCCCATCATATGCAAATTTATATAAAAATTAAATAATAGATACATTTCTTTCCACAATTTAATTAAAACATTATTTAAAAATTAGCAGTAAAAACAATAAAAATAAATCTTTTTTAAAAAAATTATAGCTTTACTGGTATTAATGTATAAGTTCCTAATGTATTTTGTAAATCAGTCTTAGACTTAACAGTTAAATTTTAGTTTCATCTATGTGGCGAATTTAAAATTTAATCGTCTCTATTTTTTTTTTATAAATTAAACAACTTTAACTAAAGTTTTGCAAATAAACGCTTATTGTTCTGTATATTCTAAGTTGACCTCTTTTGCAATTACTGGACATATTTTATCATACTTACGTGCAGTTCAGTTCGGTTTTTCAAATTTTTACGGTTGAGTTTATTATTCTATGAAATATTTTTAAAATTTTGTAAATTTGAAAAATATTTTTGTCAAACTTGTTGTCATTGATGATTTATGTGTACATTTGATTAATTACTTAATACATATTAACTGTTAATAGCCATTGATCTCTTTAAGAAGAGTCTCGTAGATATGATATTTTTTAAATTGATAAAATTGTAAGTAAAATAACATAAATTGTACATGGAGATGTTTTGGATATCTATTTAATTTAAAGGAAGGTGGATAAATTTTTTGATTTAAATGATGAAGAAATACTTTTTTCAGAAATTACCTATATAATCTTTGATCTCGTTGGTAAAGAGTAATTGATTATGTGATGACCTGTGGAATTTTAATGAAAAAAAAAATGTTTTTAATAAAGTTATGTTATTTAATTTTGATTATTGAAAACTACAAGAATTTTTGGTTACCTGATATTTATAGAACAATCGATAACTGTTAATTTTTGACTAAGTATGTGCAACTAAATAAGAATCACATCATTATTTCATTTCCTTTTATAAGAAATGAACATTTTTCTGTATCAAAGAAAAGTTAATTAATATAATTTTCTATTTTTTTTATATATTCCAAAGTTCTGAACGTATTTTTTTCTTATTATGTCTAAATATACCAAGTTATAATGATGTATCGTCTTGTATGGTTACCAGATGTATCAAACCCTCAAAGATTTACACTGCCAGCCAGACCGCTATTATTACCGGTTTCATGCATTGTCAGTAGAGCTAAGTCACTATTTTTAACATTTTAAGACGTTTTATAATTGTGGGTGACCGTAATAAATACAAAGTATGTTACTACTAGAATGGTTGCTTTGATTCTTATTTGATTGAAGTCATATTTTTAGAAAGGATATATAAAGTAATTATTAAAAAGCATGTAAAAAGATACGCCTCTGGAACGAAATAAACGAATGAACAAGGCCAACCTATTGAATATTGTAAGTCTAGCCAGCGTCTACTGCTTGGTTCTGTGTTTGAAGCTGCGCAGCATACCAAGACAGTACCTCAACAGCATAAACCGCAGCTAAACCGCAAAATGTCATCTGCAAAATTGTGAATTTGTTCGTGCACAGTTGTGTACGTCTTCTATATTCTGCAACACGGTCTTTCGCCGTTGCTTACATAAATTTATATAAGTGTATATATACATACATACATACATACATACATATATATATATATATATATATATATATATATATATATATATATATGTATGTATATATATATATATATATATATACACATCTGAATATGTATATATACGTGTTGGTTGTGTATACATTTATAAAAATGTGTATGTGTATGTACATGTGTACATATGAAATGTCGACATTATCTGTTTTTTCCTGCGTTTAGTCATACGAACAGTCAGAACCAATGTTAATGAATTGTGCAGTTAAATTATCTTCAATTAAACTCTAACAAAAAAAAAAAAAAAATAAGCAAAAACTAAAAAATATGTGTTACTAATGTCTGGTATTTAATACACTTTTGAATAACTCGTACGACATTAAAACAGTATTGTTAAAACTACTCTGACCTGAATATAACGAATGTACCTACTGTAATATTAATCTAAAGTACTTAATAACGTTCAATTATAAAGTAAACAAAGTTTTCATGTGTTAATTACAAATAAAACAAGTTAAACGCGACTCTTTATGGTTAAATGTCATTGTCGTTTCGTATGAATATCTCAGTCATCGTTCGGAAAATTCAATTTCAAATCTACAATGTAAGTTTTAACGTTTTTCTTCTATGGTTATTATTTATTCATTATTTATTTATGTTTCGTATTTTTTACTTTTTAAAAATAAGTTTAAAACAAATGTGTTTCGTCTTAAACTTATTGTTTTTTTATAGTTTACTCATTTTTATATTTATGTATATATATATATATATATATATATATATATATATATATATATATATATGTGTGTGTGTGTGTGTATGTTTGTATCAATTACAAATAGATTAAAAAAATAAAAATATATTCAAACACTGTTAAGCCAGATGTTAACCCTTTACCCCCATAAACCGGCATATAAGCACATATTTTTTGTTATATATATAAAATATTGTACAGTTGATTCAAAACAATATTCTTAAATTAATATTCTTATTCTTCAAATTATATTCTTAATTCACAAGTAACGTATTAATTATCTGTATAAATACGAAGGATCAGTAACTTTTATTATTTTATATGGATATTAGAGTTTAATTATTTCAGTTAATTTTAAATTTATTTTCGTGTACATTTTTAAGTTATATCTTTATTGAACCAGAAGTCCTTTGGAAATCTTCTCATTGTAAAATTTAAGCACAGGGGCTAGTGATTCGTGCGTGTTTGTTTTTATTACATGTATTATTAGATATATTTTTTATTAAGTTTAAAATGGTATATGTATCTGTTTTAGTTTTCTTCTAAAATTTATATTTTTGATAAAGGTATGCTATTCGATTATATCTATATTTAGCGGTAAAAATATCTGTTGAACATTTATTACCTTACTAGTTATATATCGTAACATTGACGGGAAAATAGAAAGAAACAGAAAGAAAGCACTGTTTATTGGTTTTTACAACATAATATATTTAAACGCAAAAAATACCTAGGAACGAAACTTAATAAATTAAACTTGAAAACTATGAGCTGACAAGCTAACATTTCTTGTCACCATAGATACTCACTCGTCTCGTCACTTTGTCCGCAGGACAAAGTGACGAGACGTTGTATGTGTTGTTTGATGTGCTCTAGCAGTTTTTCTGGAATCGAACCCTAACACGTTTGTCTTTTTGGATTCGTGATGGTCAGTCTCACATATTCTGCCCTGCCTATGCCCCAGTTTTATGCACTTCAACAGAGTTTTTAACAAAATCTTCATAAAATATACAGATTCATAATAAGAACTCTTAATTCAGCCCAAAATTAATTGAATCGTTCACTAATAATTTATATAGGACCTCTCAGTATACATTATAACGAACTCAGTATTGTTAAAAAGGTTTAATATACAAAAATGAATATTGTTAAAAACAGTGTTGAGGCACATAAGCTTGAGGCGCTGGTAGGGAAGAACATTAGGGATCGGAAATCACGGAATTCGGATTCGCATACAGTAGATTCGAGTCCATAAGAATAAAGCACACCAATCCACCTGGAGAACCTCCGTAAATCATGCTGTACACGTATATCACATACCTGAAAAACAATATACCTAAAATAATACATATACTGTACATATACTACATGTATTATTCTATATATAACTGCTTTTATTTTAATAAACTAATATACGCATAAAACATCACATTTTTAAATCACAGTACAAGTTTAATAGTGTTGAAATTTAGAAAAATCAAATACTATCTAAACAAATATAATATGGAAATCAATTGACCAATCAATTTTTTTACAATACTTTATTAAAAATTCTATAACTTTTCAAAATAACTATGCGAAATTTCATAAAGCAAACGGCTTGGAACCTTTAATCAAATCTATTTTAAGTTTATAACAATACTTGTGTCTGTTTTAAATTAAAAATCAATTTCGAATGTCTTATAAATTTTATTAAAATAATATTAATCAAAATATTATTGAAAAGTATTATCAGACTTGTTAACATATTATAAAAGTATATTTTTTTGTCAGCATAATTGAAAAAAAAACATTCATTATTTAAATATACGATTTAACATTTTGGAAATAATTTAGTATTAGATGCTGATAATCTGTTGGCTTTAGCTCTTGCACTTTGTATAGGAACATTCTAAATGCGACCAAACTCCTTTGCAGTGACCTCCGAGATATTCCAAGTTGGGTTGAACAATTTCTGATTTACGTTTCAAGACTTTGCTCAATACTCTCCTGTACACGTTAATATTTTCCTCAGTTAGAGTAGAACGATTTCTTCCAGATTCTGGACGGTTATTAACTCTACCTTGTTCTCAAAAACGTTCAACCAAACGATTAATCATTGACTCCGATGTCCCTTTTCGAACATTAAAATAACGTCGGTATCAAAATCATTTTCAAAATAAAATTCAATTATTTTGGTACGTTGTTCCGTTATGTACCTTTCCATGATAAATTCCCCAAGTTTAATTGATAAAATTCTAAAAAGAATAAAAAAAAACATTTAAACAAAAAAATTATTAATTATTCAAACCCCTTCGTTCTTTTTACGCCACCCTATATATATATATATATATATATATATATATATATATATATATATATATATATATATATATATATATATATATATTCTCAAGAAAAAAAATGTGTTTTTGGAAAGAAGTGTTTAAGTGAAAGAAATATGTACTCTTTTCAAACAAAGAAATGTTAATATTCTTTTATTCAAATTATTTATTTTAATATATCATACATAAATATAAATCTGATATATATATATATATATATATATATATATATATATATATATATATATATATATATATATATATATATATGATAAAAATTATACAAAAACTAATTTCAATACATTAATGTTCAAATATTTATATGTTTTTAAATTTAAAATGAAATGAGTTATAGAATAAAATAATGTATATACAGTAATGTATATAAAAGGGTAATTCAATTTATCTGTTAAAATGTAATAATTAAAATGTTCGTGTTGATAAAATTCTATGCAGCTAAAATAATAAACACTTGTTTTACAGTTCATATAAAAATATCTAAAAAGAAAATAATCATATATGTGTACTAAACAATATAATGATTTTGACGCGAGAACATTCTTCTGGAATAATAAAAGCACGTGAGTTTAATTTATTGATGCTTTTTCATATTTAATAAATAAATGGATTAACAGAAAATTGTCAATAAAAATAATAATTATTATTAGTCATTAGTTTATATTAACAACGAAATTCTTAAATGAAAATGTTTATAAACATTTATAATTATTGTTATTTAAAAGTGATTGTCCAGAAAGATAAAAATAGATTGTTAATTAATTATAATATTATTCTTGGAACTATCCGAATTATAATTTTGGTCGGATTTTCAAGACTTATTTTAATACACGTACGTTTTTAAAAATGTGTTTTTTGATTTATAAAATATAAAAAAAATAGCAGTGTAATATTTAATTTAATTCATTTATTTTTCTTTTATGTTTTGCCTTTCTGAAATCTTTTACAATTTAATTTTCGCGATTATGTTATTCCAAATATTATTAACGAACCTGTCGATTCCTCAGAGGATAAACAGCGTGTTGATTTTCATAATTTCAAAGCTTGGAAATATAAATATTTTATATTTAAAATTTTCACTACTTGAGACATAGTCTATATTCTTAAACACATTCAGTTCTCTTTTGTATTGTTGTTATTATATATTTATACACCGATGTGACTTCTTCATCCAGTATGGGAATTAAAAATATCTCTTTTAACAAAATACTTCGTCTGTAAACAATAACATATAAAAAAACGCAAATTTTGGTCCAATTGTAGATGCAATTAACAATAAAGGCTCCTTTCTTCTCTCATAATCGGTTGTGCCACCTGAACTTTCTGCAAATAACATGAAGAAAGCTATTGTGCATAAAACACTCAGTACACCAGATTTTCAAATGCCAACAGTCCTAGAAATACAATAATGTTTACTGAAAAATTTGATAAACGAATTTTAAATTTATTCACCAACTGAGTTTAGGTTATCAGTTAGGGAATTAGATATATTTGGTGTAAGTTTTTGTTGCGATTTGTGGTATAGTTTGATGATTAAAATGAATTTTCGATGAGATATCAAATGACTAAATGCAGTATTCTAACTGCAAGGATTATATATATATATATATATATATATATATATATATATATATATATATATATATATATATATATTGTTCATTGTTCTATATTTAGCATGTGTTTCAATTTGATAGCCGTAGTTTTAATCGAATAAATATTAAAAGAAACTTGTGTTTTTTGAATGTATAACAAAAATGGAAAAATAAAACATTGAACATGATACGCGATCAAGTTTTAAATGAAATTATAGAGGCTCATCGATGTGTACGAAAAACAGACGACTTTTTATATTGATATGTGTAAAATTGACTGATACTATGTGCCGAACATTTGTAATTGTAATCTGAACCGGCTTATGTGACGATGACTTTTTGTGTATTGTTGACTAGAAATGTTGTCTGTATGCAAGAAGAGAGGTCTCAGTTAAGCACTGGAATATAAATGATCTGTCTCAGCAGGTAGTAACGTACTCTCGTACCTGTCCCACAGTGGCGTACAGATTTCAATTTTAGATACATATTTTTTTATTATTGATTCACTGTGTATAAACACAACAAGATACAATTCGATTTTTTTTCTAATTCTCACAATTGAAACCTCCTGATGTTATTTTTTTGGTCGTATTTTATAAATATTAAATAAATTGAAATAAATACCAAATATATATATATGCCTGTCTTTCTCTGTCTCGTACTATTATATATATATATATATATATATATACCTTGCGACAATATTAAGAAGAATATAAAGAAAATTTGAAAAATGTAAACTAGAAACAAAACAAATTGTATTTAAATTTGAAATATTGCAATAATTAAAATACTTTTTTATAATTAGTAATCAATTTTGAACTCTAATTAATTTAAACAACGTTATAAAAATAAATATTAACACAAACAAATTTTGTACAGTAGATATATAAAGGTATTTCTTTCTTTTCTAATAAAAATTAATAACTTGTGCAGCCTCTTCTTGTAGTAATTACCATTTTAAGTTTTTAATTCCTATTGGTATCATTTAAATAATGAGAATTAATATCAGTTCATACTGACTTCATTTTTTTTTTAAAAAAAATAAACATCTATTCACTTTTTTCTTCATTTCGAATCATCTAGTTTTACTGAAAATATACATGCAGAATATAAAATAAGGTATATAAAGTTCAATTATTGACATTGAAGTAATCATTCTAAAAGGTTTTATTTGTGCTTGTTCAGTGATCGTTTTCTTAGTATAATCCTTCGAGACCTTCAATCGTTTTGAATTTAAATCAGTTCTTAGATCCATTTTCAGCTTAAATTCTTCCGAATTGTATTAGTAATGTAGCTATATTTTTCATCGTCCATTGTTCCATTAATTCTTATTAAATCTCTCATTCCATGCCATGAAAAAGACTTTAAAACATCGATGAATCGCTGACATTTGAATGAAAGTCGATTCTCGTTATTTACTTTTATAATGTGATCCATTTTTAAAATTAAATTGTTTTTTCAAACACTGTTGTTTTGTACGTTTATCATGAATAATTTCATTAAATTCTTCATTGCTATTGCAAATTACCACAACTCGTTAATATACGAAGTTCACTTTGCGTTCTTGTTTATTACAATTCATAATAGTTTTTAGAAAAAATAAGTACGCAGTTTAAAAAACCAGACTTATATTTTAATTTAACAGATGCAAAATGATACGAATTATCAACTTAGTTTTTGTAAATTAGATGAATTACTGCTACCGAAAAATTAACGTTTCATGTGCAACGACCTGATATGTTAATTTATATTCTTATTTCTCAATTATTTTGTACTGTACATAAATAAATGTCATATATTTAACTCTTTCAGCGCATAGATTTTAATATCACGTTGTTCCTATTCATTGGACTAAGTACTTTCTTATTTTCAAGGCACACAGAGCTATTTCAGCGTTTTATCATTACAGTACTGAATATTTCAATAAAAATGAATGTGATTTTTTATAACATATAAGTTAATTTCATTTTTTATTTAAAATTTGATATTTTTTGTTTATAGTAAAAATAGATACAGTATAATTGAGGAGATATCATTGATATAATTTCAAGTATCACAAAGAATTCCGAACAAAAATGTTCTATAAATCAAAAAAGTTATTAATCATTTTTAATTATTGCTCATGTTCATTGAATGATAATATCATCATCCACAAATTTAAAATTATCTTTAGTTTGACAATACCAAAGCAAATAATAGATGTTATTATGACTGTATTTTATTTTATAATTAAACTAGTGCTGTGTCATATTCACAGCGACTTTAAGAAATAAACAAGAATATTTTTTATATTTAAAATATAGAGTAAGGTCAATATATTTTACTTTTTACCCGTGTATATTGAATACATAATCGGCTCAATAAATTTTGTAATATTATAGAATGTTTACAGATGGCGATGGCGTACGATGGAGACTCAACAAGAACAAGACATCATCGAGTCATGAACGTGGACGTTGGCAGATGTTCTTGCAACGAGTGGTGCTTGCATTCTCGATGATCGCATTCGTACATAGTTCGAATTTCAATGAACTGAAATCCGATCGTAATGAAAAAGATTTAACTTTGTGGATCGATGAACAACAGGTCAAAATGTTTAGCGGTATGTTAAGCCGATTCTCATATTTCTATAAACGTTCGTTTTTCACTTCATAAATTTTAACTGTACACCTTAAATACAATTATTTTCAAATCAATATATCAAAAACTGTAAGTTATAACTAGACAAAACTGCATTTGATCAAAACACCACCACACCCGGATAAAAAGATATTCATAAAATAGTCACAAATCGAATAATGTTTCGCATCAGCCTTTATTATGAAATAATAATGATAACTAAGTACGTGACAATATAAATATTCTTTCGTTTCACATAAACGGACAAATTTCTAGATGATAACTAAAACGGAATATTTTTAACAAAACAATTTTTCTTTGTATTGTATTTTTTCATAAAGTTGTAACAATTTTTCTGTTTCATTGAAATGTTTTCCAATTACGATCGATTTCAATGCTCCCACATCTTTAGTGAATCTTTCATTTATCCTATTAAAGTTTCTGAATTTGAATTCAACTAAAATTTAATTCCAATCACACTTACGACTACCTAAATATCTTAAAAACAGTGAATTTGATCGTGTTAATGAACAAAAATATAGTTTAAACGAATACAATAACTAATAATATATAAAATGGATTTATAAGCTTAAAAATTACCAAATATGACTATAAATCGAAATTTATTTCGTTAAGATATTATCAGTTAACTTGAATCTTTTTATCGAACGACATATTAATCGGAAACAGCCCATTTTTATAAAATCCTACTATTAAAAAAAACTATTCAGATGGTCAATTCATAGTCATTTAATTTAGAAATGTTTTATTCTTAAGAAAGATCTTCAAATGATGAAAAAGTATTAATCTGTTAATGAGTATTTCGGATTTGGTAAAAGTTCGTAGGTTGTTTTATCGGTAATCCTTAATAGATTGTTTCAAAATATCAACAATATAATTCTTCTGTAATTGCCTTTTGGTTTCGACACATGTCTTTACCTGTAGTATGTGTCTGTTTTGTGTGTGAACATTGATTTGAATTTCAAAAACCGAAAGTGGAGAACGAACGTGTTCTTTTATAGCATTTGAAATTCTCTTCTAGAATATTATAAATCATTTATTTTATATAACTAAACATTTGCAGGTCTTTCTATGCAGATTTATGCGATCGTAAATGGAACCGTTTTACCATACATCCTCGATCCAGATTTCGATAAATATTTACCGATAATACCTGCCGAAGTAGGTTACGTTAATTTTACATGGACGGCTGGTACGAAAAACTATCGATACAATTTCAATAACCTCGTATCATTCGACGAAGCGATCCTTAAACCACCAGTTATATCAATCAAGACAAGAGGTCGTATACCGAAAAAACCGAAAGAGTTTAGTGTTTTATTACCGTGTTCTGGAAATGTGTCCGGTCTCGCTGCGTTCAGTATTAGTCTTGAAATTAAGCGAAAAGGAGGTAAACCGCTACCGGGAACACCGTTGAAACTGAAACTTCGAAAAGAGTGCGCTCAAAGAGGTATGTAGAATTAAACGATTTTTTTTTATATTTGAATACAAATTTAAGATACGGTACGTACAGTATGAAAGTGATTTAGAAATAAATTCATAAATGAATAAATATCATATAAAGTGCACAAATGCATATCGTTTGTTTACTTATCGTACAATCATCGATTCATTTGAATCCACATAAATAGTGATCCACATTTACAGGCAATGCACTGGAGTTTCTCAAATCGTTATCTATTTGTTTATTTTGTTTTTAGTCAATCTATCGTCTATATAACTTATTTATCATTCTATTTATTAATGTTTCCACTTAAAACTCCTTCTTGTAACAATTTGTATCCAAACATGCGGAATCAACTAAATCAGACAGAATTTTATTGTTTATACGTTCATACAAGCCTATACCTTAACATACGAGACTGTTACAATGAAATTTTTACGGTGCCTGCACCCTTACTAATCGCGTTTTGAAATTTTTCATCGTCTTCGAATTGTCTACTGTGGTCGGAAAAAATGTTCAAAAACCGGTATCCAAACATACGGACAGATAAATAGCTGATGCTAATCTGTGTATGTTCTCTAAAATAATGGAATTGTCATTAACACCCTTATTAGCGAAATAAAATAAAACGTAAGCAATTATCGAACGTTTTAATCAAGAAATTTATGTGATTTATCAAGAGAGATTTTTAAAATATAATGTATTAATATCAGATATTTTGGGTAACTTTATTATAAATTACTTATAATTCAAATTTGATTATTTACTGTCTGTAAAAAAGTAATAATATTTTTAATTTACATCTAATATTTTGTTTTCGTTTTTAGTTTTTTTTTCAAATATTCTTATTTCCGTATCAATATTATTACCGAGTATATATATATATATATATATATATATATATATATATATATATATATATATATATATATATATTTATATTTAGGGCTTATATAAATTTATTTCACGTGTCTAGAATACGAATGAGAAAACATTATATCAAATATGAAAATCAAATCATTAAATATATTTATTTACATTACCACGCAGATATATATATATATATATATATATATATATATATATATATAGCAATCAGATTATATTTATAAATATTTTCATATTTGAGGACCCGATCCTGAATGTGATAAGAAATGTGCCAATCAAGGATGGTGCAATCATGAAAAAATATGCGAATGCCGAGAAGGGTACATGGGACAGTATTGTCGTATGGCATTGTGTTATCCGCAATGTATGAATGGTGGTAATTGCACTTCTCCAGGTGTTTGTAGTTGTCCGATTGGATTTCAAGGACGACATTGTGAAGGAGGTAATATTCATTGATATATACCTTTTTGTATACATATTAAAAATGAACTCGTATATAGACGAAATAAACTATTATAATAAACTTCTTTAAAGGAATTTGCGCTGAAAAATGTCTTAACGGTGGCAAATGTATACAGAAAGATACTTGTGAATGTTCGCGAGGTTATTATGGTTTAAGATGCGAATTTTGTAAGTACAACATGTTATTTTAAGAACAAATGGAAAAAATATAATTAAATGGAATTTCAGCTAAATGTGCGGTGCCATGTTTAAACGGGGGTCGTTGTCGGGGTGTGAATAAATGTAGATGTGGAGCAGGCTTCCGTGGTGATCATTGTGAAGTTGGACGTCGGGTACCTCAACGTTCAGCATGCCGAAGACCTTGTAAACATGGCACCTGCCGTCCTGATGATACTTGTCTTTGCGATCCTGGCTGGTATGGTAAACTATGCCATCAGAGTAAGTTTCGCAAAAAAATAGTACAACTTGCATAAGATGTTGAATAATAATGTATCATGCTAAACTAACACTTAGTAATATTAACTAATATAAATATTTGTTTTTACTCGAACCAACTTTTAAATACGTTCGTCGAGTATAAAATCTAACAATTATTATTATTTACTAAAGATGAAAAAATGTCGACGATATGTGATTAAAAATGATAATTCTGTATTGATTTAAACAAAATTGAACTAAAAGTGCGGTGAAAAATGTTTGAAATATTTTTCAACAATTATTCTTATGCAAAGACCATAGAACGGTGGTATACAAGCTTTCAAAAAATCAATTTTCAATTGTACGATAATTAACTCCAAAAAATATAATTGATGTATAAAAATTTAATTGTAAACTTTTGTATTATCTACATATAGACTGAAATAAACTTATACATCGATACTCAAAAAAGTTCGCTGGAAATGAATTACGCACAACAATAACAAACATAAATATCATTAGTTGTGATTAAATTACTCAGTGCCTTAAACATTAAAGACTGGACTTTATACTTAGAAATGTTTACTTTATGTATCGTATTATTTACTACGTGTTTAAACAGCTGGCATATTTACTACAGCTGGTATTATTTATTATGTGTTTTTTGTTTTGACGAATCAGAGCAGAAGAATGTTCTGACTAATTACAATTTTGCCAAGATGCACTATTTTAAAAACAACCAGTACTCGTTTAACACAAAGGAGTAGTATTCAATAAAGAATGAAACATTTCAAATTACACTACAGACTTTTTGTAAAACAAAGTTGTATGTGGCATTAAATTATAACCAGTCTTTGGATTGAATATAAAATGATTTCAAAAATATTTTTTGTTCGATTTACTAGTAGTTGTGTATTATTGAAATTAAAACTTTAATGAATGAAATTAGATATCACAGATAACTACTTAATCAAATTCACGTCAAAAACATTTCATGCTATTATCAATGATAATGAATATTTGAATAAATTATAGTATAATTTCTTACTGTAAAATTGCTATTACATACTGAAAAAAGTTTTTTTAAAGTAAAACAGTAGAGTGGATTAGGGTTTTTTGTAGTTACTAATTTAATATATAAACATATTTCAAATCCTTATTACCCGCTTTTTTATTTATTCAATTTGATACATGTATAACATAAAATCTTAATTAGTATAAATTCCGAATATATTTTTAAGTTGTATTATGACTGATTCCATTTCTTCAAAACTGCGAAGATTAAGAGATTTGAAAGGTACTATATATGATATTTCCTAGTTTCCAAATATACGAGACGGGTGAAAAAATTTCAAATATATTATTTTTTTTATAAAATCGTTTATTAAATAATATTTACTATAAACTGTTTCCAGAAATATCACAAGGAGCAAGATTATTAAGGCGATAATATTCATCTGAAGAAAAAAAAAACAAATAAGATTGTATTACTCCTGTGCAGAAATGTTTTTACGATCGTCATATTATATTCAAACGATCGTAGTGCTGAAAAACAACTACAATACAATTTAAATATATGAAATTTTTAAAATATATTTTTTAATCAATACTTATATTTATGTAATGACTTAAAATAAATTAATATGTACTATTTTTGAATGTGATAATGTTTATATGAATTATATGAATGTATGCTTTATAAATTGTTTATTTTTATGGTTTCTTTTATATGTACTTACTCATTTTATTTTCTTATACATAACTACAAGAAATTCAGTAACTAAATATATACCCAGATTTATTTTAATCATTAAAATATTTATATTCGCCATGATAATAAAATATTGAATACATTCTTTTTATGCAATACATTTTCTCTCCTGATCGAATTTGTTCAAGATATAATCTGAATAAATATTTATTTAAAATTATATTAAAAAGATGATAAGTATAAAAATCTTTGAAATTTTATTAATAAATTATTTTATTTCCTTACAACAGTACATTGAGAATGCATTTATATATATATAGGCAATAAAAGCAATAATAAAATAGAATAAAAATAATATTTATTATCATTTGATCTTTTATTATTATATAGTCTATTAAGAGAATCATGTTATATAATCTTTGACAAATTTACCGAAGTTTTTGTGATATCTGATATATTTTGTGTATAAATTACTATTTCAAATAAAAAATTTTTGCTTTTTATCTATCATTGAATATTTCCTATAATAAATCTAATGATTTCTTTTTTAATTACCCTTTAATAAGTATAATATATATGTATATATATATAGACCAGAGGGTTTTGCTCGCTTTTTGATACGCTTCCCCCCCTGTGAGGGGGGGGGGCATCGATCGCCGTTCGCTCTTCCTTAACAAATAACAGAAATTAACAAATTATACGCACAAATAATCTGCGTGAATTGTAAGTCGTCAATTTTTTATTGGAAAAGTTTATAAAAGTTAAAAATACATTGTTAAAATGTGTAACAACTTTTTTAATTCAGCGTCAGTGAATACGATGTTTAGAATAAATTTCTTGCGGTTATAATCGGCAATGATTCGTTCAACATTGGAAATGGTAAATAGTATGGTAATGGCTACTTGTGGACTGTAGCGGGGGGGGGAGGGGGTTGCTGCGAAGTGGTCTACACGAAAAAAAATTTTTTTTGAAAATTCACGATGGAAATATATATATATATATATATATTTATATACAGTGCCCATATATACATAAACTCATGGTAACAGTAATGTGCACCGTCTATATTTTTAGTATGTATTTTGTGTAGAATTTCATTTTATTTTCAAAACGTAATTATTTATACTATTTGGTAATTTTTTTGCTTTTTTTTATACATTAATTACAAATTTATGAAAAAATTATATATATATATACATGCATACATACATGTATGTGTGGTGTGTACATATGTATGTATATACGTATACACAAATGAACGAACATATATGTGTGTATAATCAATATATTGATATTTTATGCGTAATATTTTTTAAAAAAAACTTATATTTTTATCTAATTGGTTTATAAATAACTTTTCAGTATTTTCGTTTCGTTTTGTATGCATTGTAGTTAATGGCACAGAAGGAACTTAGTGGAAATTATGCGTTATAATTTTATATTTATGTGCAAATGATGTAAGTTACTCATTGAAGTAAAATTCGCGCCGTGATTTTGAGTCCCCCACAACATTTGACACGCGGACTTAAAGCACATGTTCGATCATGCTCAGCAGTATAACGACGCAACTGGATGCTCAGAAAGCAACGCGCGAAAATTTAAGTGCGGGGCGTGTGGCTGTCACTGCACGATGTCGGCTAAGGCCGCTAGATGCCAGCCTGTCTCGTTTTGATCGTATAATACAAGCCAACTGGCTACTCGGTATGGTGGCATTACTACGCGTATTAATTGTGAGGAGATGATGGTCGTCGTTTAGCATTGTCGATTTTGTTTGTGTGCTCCATTGTTACTGAAAATGAATTTACGGTGAGTACATACATTATTTTTAAACAGCACGGCCATATGATTTTCAGTGTGTGCGCGCATATGCGCAAACACTTGCCCTTTCTCCGACCGTTGTAATATTGTTACGAGAGAAAACGCGCAGGCTCGGGCCTTAAAATGTCTGCCGTCGAAATACGTACGATGCCGGCGGAGGCAGCGGGAACGCCGATCGATAATCATGGTGGTTGCACCGAGCGAGGAGTTTACTCGTGTGACGCGTTGAACACGTCGCGTGCCCCGTCGTACCCTCGATGGTGTTGTTCGTGAAGAATATCTCGGCGGCGATGCCGCCGTCGGTGGCAGGTGAATCGTGTGCGAAGTGATTGTGTTTCAGTGTATAAACCGCGTCGTTTTCAGTTCACGCAGGTGCGTACGCAGTCGTACTCTCTGAATATTAACTGGGCCTGCTCTGTGCAGCGCGCGTTTGTAGTAGACGTCGACGTCGTCGACTTTCCCCTAATCGCACTCCGACGGAGGTCAGACGACGAAGTGCACTTCACGTCAAATCTGTTTCGAGATGTCCCCACTCGGACTTGTAACATGGATGCTCTCTGGCCTATCGTCATGGTCGTGTATTCATATACTTCGTTGCAATTATGCCGATGGAGATGCTTTCGTTCGAAGATAGATTCATGCTAAATTATTAAATTCTATACATGCATTCTTATCTTTTACAACGGTACGAAACGAATTCAATTACTCTATGTATTGTACAGATAATACGGCCACAGAGAATTTATTTCATGGATGTACGCTCAAAGAATTTCAACTAAATCAATAAAATAGTGTTAGTTCTGAAAAAGAGAGTACATCATGATTATAATCGATTCTTATATGCTAATCACATTCAGTATTATTTTGTGTATTTGTCCGCTGTTCGATACGTAAAACACCCTAAATTTTGATATATTTGACAAATAACATCCATACATATATATTTTTGTATGTATTATATATTTAAAAAAATATACACACTCATTCTAGCAACATATCATTTGGTTTCTATTCATTTCTTAACTAAATATTACAAACAAATTCTCTATAAAAATATATTTTATTTCTATTTAAATTACATTAAATAAAATCTATGCAAATAATTTGATAAGAGGTGTTATCTAATCTATACGGTACGCCTTGGCAAGAATACGTTCGAGCATTTCTATGTCGAATATATATATATATATTCAAAAAATGTATCTAAACCTAACCTTGAAAATGCCTGACAATAAATTCAAGCAGAAAACATTAATATGACAAAATATATCATAGTTTTTAAATATTAACGTCTTAATATAGGTATTGATCATATTCTGTGTTCAAAAATGTACTGTTTAAAATATTTGCGTGAATTCATAGTATTCTATTTATTTTCATAAAAAAATGCATCTGTTTATAGAAAGAAATCGGTATATAGTAGAATATTCAGTCAAAAAAAGACCGTTGATACACATGTAACATTTTAAAATATAAAATAACATGATGTAAACATTTTGTTAACGATTAGAATTTTAATGAACCTACATTATGTCTAATCTGCATTCACACACACATGTGAGTGTTATGTATGTATGTGTATGTATATATATATATATATATGCATATATATATATATATATATATATATATATGTATGTATATATATGTATGTATATATATGTATGTATATATATACATATATATATATATATACATATATATATATATATATATATATATATATATATATATATATATATATATATATATATATATATATATATATATATATATGTGTGTGTGTGTGTTGGGAGTACAAATTAATTCGGTGCCTTTTCTATAGAAAATGGATGTTAATTAACAGAAAAATTGAATACATTTCAATTCTGAAAATATCCCCCATTATTATTTTGTATAACTGCTCCATTTATCAGGTAACTGACGAATCCCATGTAGAAAAAAAATATGGTGTCCTTGAGTCGATGAAATCGTCAATGCATTTTCGGACCTCATCCACTGTTTAAAAATGGGTATTAGCCAGGTGATTCTAAAGCAATCGGAACAAATAATAATTTGATAGGACTAGATCCGTTGAATACGCTCCATAAAGGAGAACTTCCTATCTCGACAAACAAGTAACGTCTTCAGTCCCTTTCGTGACGTGCAACCGAGTGTTGAGCTGCAAAATAACTTCTTGTTTCCTCGCCAGTGATTGATCTTTTTCTCTAAAACGGATAATATGTTGATAATGTTTTGAATTCACAGTCCGATCATGGTCGAGCAACTCATAGTACACCACATCCTTATGTCCCACCAAATAACACATTTTGAGCATGAATATCTGGTTTCGGAGTCGATGTCGATGGTTCACTGGGCGTACCCTGTGATTTTCAGCGCTGAAGATTGTCATACAAAATCCATTTTTCATTCCTGGTTATGATTGATTTTATGATTTTACGAGCTAAGCTTATGTCGAATCCATCGGCCTAACTTTTGATTTTTTTCAACTGGAATGCAAAAAGTATGTAATACCTAATATACAGTTTTTCAGACGCTATTGTGTTCAGTACTTTTTTGTGTGATTATGCCAACTTGCTTACCAAAGATAAATAGTGTTTTAAATGTTAAGGTCGGCAGTTTAAAATCCTAAAACGACAAGAAAATATTAATTTAAAATAGTTATGATTGATTTAATTTAAAGACACCGAATTAGTTGTGTACTCATATATATATATATATATATATATATATATATATACACACACACGCACAACATACACATACATGTTTAAAAAATTCTGTAAATACACGTAAATTAAAATATCTTCAAAATGACTAAAGATTAATTAAAAATTGAATTCATTTATATTTTTCACTTTTATTTATATGTGTACTTTATACAAAATAACAGACATTGATCATACAAAAATTACAAAACTAAAACAATCCAATACCCAATTTATAAAAAAAAATTCATTCAAATACCAAATGACTGAAAAAATACTATACAAGTTTTTTAATATTTTGTATTTTTTTATTGTTTTTAATTTTATTGTAAATCTATTCATTCAGAATACACATTTTTAAATATCTGGGTGTAATTTTGTGTCCTTTTTTTAAGTTTGGTTTTTAAAATACTGTTGGACATTATGTTATGCCCAAAAATATAACTTTATAATTCGCACGTATATTCGTTTACTTAATGTCGGATACTTTTGGAGTTTTATGGAGAGTAGAAGATTGTTTTAGTACTTTGTGCAATTTGAGTTTTCGTTTAAGATAATTGTTCATTCGAAATATATCCTTTCCAAATCCTAATTTTTGAGTTCTGTCCTGAGTAAATTTCTTCGTGTGCTTAAATACTCGTTAATTAATTATAATATGTTTATGAAATCTGAATTGCAAACGCCATCAACTAAAACTCATCTCTAAATTATTGTTAACTTTAATAGTACTTTTTATATTATATTATTTATCCACCTTTGTCTATATGGTTTTTCAAAATAAATAATACTTTTTCTTTTAGCATTAATAGTGCCTAATTTAATATAGTAAATCATTAGCTTTTCTAAAATATTATTGTACAAATTCTAATCATTTTTTCTCTTTTCTGTGTAACATGAACTACTCATATCTTACTATATATATACATGATAATTAACTTCTTTTAATACTTATAATAATACGTATGTATGTGTATGTATATATATATATACACATATGTATGTATATATTTATATATATGTATATATATATATATATATATTTGTGTGTATATATATATATATATATATAGGTATATATATATATATATATATATATATAGAGAGAGAGAGAGAGAGAGAGAGAAAGGTTGATCCAGTATAGGCTTCCACACGAAAGTATTAAAAAATAACATTATCTTTTTAATTTTTGCAATTTTTTAATACTTTCATGTGGAAGCCTAAATTGAATCACCTATATGTACATACATACATACATACATACGTACATACACAATGCATGAATAGTCTTAATTTAAAGTTTACTACACCATGATAGATTGTTGGTATATTTTTATGCAATTAAAGTTGCACGTTACAATAAACTATTGATGTAAATTGATTAATATATCAGTAAATATATTTTTCTTATGTTATTATTTTCATTTATCCTCTTTTATTTCTAGCATATATAGTCATTAAATTTAGTTGTGTTGGTTTTTGTCTGCAAATTTTGTAATAATTTTATCTAGTTTCTACAACTTACTACTTACGTATGTGTTTGTATGTATGTATGTATGTATTTGCTTATGTATGTATATATATATATATATATATATATATATATATATATATGTATGTATATATGTATGTGTGTATGTATAAACGTACGTACATACCCACATTCATGTCTTATTTTTACAATTGACTTAAATGACAAAAAATGCATTATAATATTAATTTAATAGTACTACAGTCAGTTTATTTTTATTTATCATACATGCATTTTTGTTATATATGAATCACTATTCAATCATTTCAGGTATTCACTTTTTATCTCATTATTGATTACATTTTTGTTTTTATGTTATATAATAGCACGAGGTATTTTAAACTATAAAAAATCGAAGTGCATTCTTCCGAGTTAAATCAGTATGTCTAATTAAGAAAAATGTGCCTACTAATAACTTTGATCAAAATACACAATTTATATGCATTAAAGTATTTTGTCTCTCTAATTTACTCTTTTGAAATATGTTTAGTACTTCGGATAAATGTGGAATATTTTTTACGTGTGGAAATAATTCTAGTTTTATAAATATTTCATTACTAACACTAGAATCACATATAATCATATAGGGCATTGGATGTATTGAATGTGATTTAGTGGCTGTTTAAAATTTCCTCTGAAAAATAGATATTTTATTACGATACAATATTGAATACATTTTAAAATTACTCAGTGAAATATGTTGAAGCTGTAAGTAATATTTGAAATTATTGACACTCTATTGATTAGAACATACATTTTTTCTAAAAAAAAAAATAAAAAAAACCTTTTATTGGAATTACAATAAAATCGTAAAAATAATAGTACTTATCATAACTTTGACTAAACAGTGTAGTAGATTTAGGTTCATTTCTTTGCTTAAAGAAAGACAAAATTGAGGTCCTCATTGCCTCGAATCGAATGTTTGCCATTGACGTATAGGTGGATTATTGTCAAACACATACGTCTATCGAAGTATTAATTAAATTTATAAAAAATTGAATTGACAAACTCTATAGCTCTACGATTGCTAAAATATTGATACGTGCAGTTCTAATTTATTCAGATAATAGTTAGTATTACGCTCATATTCATTTTCATTATGATTATACTATTTAAGATTGAATATGACGAAAATAGTAACTGGTCGTAAAAGAAACGAACTCGAAGATAATGACCTTAGGTGTGATAAGGTTCGTATTAAATCACTGAAGTCGTCTATAAATACACAAACATCCAAATCATAAGTAATCAGACTAATAAGTAGGTTTTCTGGTGCTTCGCTCGATAATTACATTACAAAACAAAAATCACACCACTTTTCATTAAATATTAACCCGTGAAAACGACTAGCATATTTAAATTAGTTAACTTACTATTACTTTAGAGAAACAAGCAGCCTAAGAGATAAGCAATTCCAAATATATAAAAAAAAAAACACGTATAAAATATTCATAAACAAACTACAAAGGGTACAAAACGAGCTGCTAAGATTACAAGTAAATAAGAAACAGTCATATCCAGTCACAGTTCGCTAACATACCTCTTGGTTTTAGAGATAAAATACTAATATTCCCAGTTGCAACAATAATAAGAAAGAAAATTGAGTAGATAGATGGTTACAAACATTACGACTCGTTTAAAAAATTTCAAAATAGTTCAAAAAATCTACTTGAAGATGATAAATGTTGAAACTGTTTATAAAAAAAGATAATTTAATACTAGTCTAAAGCATACAAATGAAATAATGCCAGTGGTTCTTTTTTCTCGGATCTAAAATGTGTTTTCCTAATATAATTTCTGAAAGTAAATGTTGTTTAGTAGTTTAGGTCTTACTGGTTTTGAAGATAGTAGCATAAAATAATTATTCTATTCGTCGTAGATTTTCTTCTGAATTTTTTCAGCGTCTAACTGATTAAATTCCTTCCCTTAAATGAAGTCATCAATCGTAACTGAACTTAGTACTCTTTCCTTGTAACAAATTTAATATATTTATTGTCATTCAATAAAATAGAGACAGAGATAAGATTTATTAATTTTTTATATATCTAATAAATAGTAGAATTTATTAAATTTTTTGTACATTTTGAAACTGTAGTGTGTGTGTATGTGCATACTGTTGGTTCGTACATTACTAAGGTCAGAAAAAAATTCAATTTTTCTAATTTATTCTATGGTTTAAATACTCAAATCTTGAAAACGTTACTTTTTTTATGTTAATTGTATTTTATATAAATGTACATTTTTGAAAAAAGCGGAAACATTTTCAAGTCTTATGTTTTTGTTACTACAAATTTATTTTTTTTTTATTTCATTTAAATTTACAATTCATTTTGTAAATTTTCTTATTATTTTTCGTTAGATATGCTTTATTTTTCATAATTATTTTAGCACTCTTAAATGTTTTGACGCTTAATTTTAACTTTTTGGTTGAATACGTGTGCAATAGTACTTGTTCATTAATATTTTGAGAATTTTTCCCATATAGTTACGTACGATTTTTTGTATAATAATTATGATTTCATTTAATTCTAGTACACAATAAAATTGATTACTTCAGTAATTAATGTAACGATTTCTCATAAGTTCTAATTCTTATATTATTTATGAATAATAATTAGTACATTTATATATATATATATATATATATATATATATATATATTCATACGTACATACGAGTACATCAGTGTATGTACATACAGAGATATATACATGCACGCACATACATACCTTGACGCTCTGAAAAAGAATCGCCATCGAAATGTGCATAACTCACAATCAATAATGATTGATTGAAAATTTTTGACCATAACATTTTTTTTGTAATTTATGAGGGAAAACTAAAAATGAACAGTTCATTGTTTATAGAATATACCATTCTTTTTTTATTTTTATCGAGAGTAGAAGATGTGTTTGTTACGACTTAAGGCGTGGTTCGAGGATTAAAATTCATTTTCGGTATAATATTAAATCAGGATACTATCAAACCACAGAGAAAAAATCAGTTATGTTGAAGTACTAGATACCTCAAATGATCAAGCTACCCCCATTTATGTCATGCACTTTTTTACATACCATTTTCAATATTTTATTCATTATATAATTATTAATATCACATACTTATTTATATTAATAGTAAAATCTGATTTATTTGGTAGACATTCTTATCTGAGCAATGATTAAAAAAACACTAATTCTCCTATTGTACAACTAAAGTTGTGAACAGAACTAAATTCACAAATGATTTTTTCATACTCAGACAAAACATAAAAAATCACTTGTGAATTTCAGATTATATTTCAAGTTAATATGACCTATAAGTATTCTAGTTGATTAATTATCGAATCATTATTTTTGATATTTACTAATGAATATTTTGTGTATATAATCTGATCTTTTAGTTACTAAAAAAAAATCATTTACTCGGCAACAGTAAATTTAACAAAAAAAAAGAACAAGATAGAAAGAAAAATGAATAAATCTTAAGGGCATTCGAATAAAAATGTATTACGTAAACAGTTTATTGTTTTGTTAAATTGTACAAATCGCTTATAAATTATTAAAAATAATTTATAAATAATCAGAAGTTAGATTTGGATGTTAGTTTCTTATTTTGGTTTAAGAGTGTCGACAACCGAGGTCATCAACACTAGCAATTAGAATTGGAAACCCTTATAATTTATAATAACAATCTGCATAATGTTATATTTGTTTAAATAAATATATAAACAATTTCATAACTACCACTTGTCATTAATTTTACAACTAAAAAGTTTATTTGCAATCAAATCATGTCAGTTTTCAACTATTCATACATTCTTTTAACAAAACGCATACTATAAGTAAAATATAAACAAACTTATTGTAAATAATAAATATGAATTCATACAATAATATAAATATTTATATATTAACAGTTCAATGGCAAACGATTTCTCAGAAATATGACGTTTAAATAAAACAGTATTAATAAATATGCATATTGTCTTTTCATATTCTCATTAATTAGTAATATATATATATATATATATATATATATATATATATATATCAATATTTAATTCTTATTTTTCTACTCATGATTTAAGTCTCAGGTCAGTAATTATTAATTTTTTCTCTGCTTATTTAAATAATATTCAACTTATTCTCGCTATGTTATAATATACACTAGGCTCTTTTGTATTTTTTATTATTAAAACATGATTCTCTTTACAAAATTAACTTCTTGTTTGATCCAATACTTTTCATACTCGACGCCTTTAAAATTATTTAAATGTAAAACTAAAGTTATTAAATTATTCTTCATTTCTCTACTTGATTTTTTTATCATATTCTATATAATATTTTAAATTATTTGTATGAAATGTTTTAAATCCCTTTTGACGAGAGTCAGTCAAGTATAAAGTGAACTCTTTTCCATACTCGACACACAACTCATTTCTACATAGTTCCCGCTGACATTTAAACACTTGCCACATGATTATATTGTTTTATTCCTCAATCATAGAAAGTAGTGGGGTATGTCCGAACCTAATTGCACACGAAATGTTCCACCCCTTCATCATTATCGAATCACTGTCCTCGTAACGCCTCCTTGAGTGATCAATCAAATGATGATCATATGTCGATAAGGCGGGGCGGTAAGGAGGATGCTCGAAAGTAGTCCAATGCATTTTCGTTATTTCTCTTGAATTAGGGCGGCAGTGTGGGACCTAGCATTGTGCAAGAGCAATACGCCATTTTTCAAAACAATAACTCATTCCGATTGATGGACTGCACACACCATGGTTTATCCCAATTTCGTTCACTTGGTTTTACGTTTTCGTTCGTTAAAAACTTGATTATAATGCGTAGCGCAATGGCTCTAGGTACTGCTCACTTATTCATTGTGCTAGCTACTGAAGAAAACAAAACGAAGTCATGTATGTGACAAGGAATGAGTAAATACCTCATTTAGCTGTAGGAAAAAAGTCTGTTTATATTTGACTAACCCTCGTAGTACACACACCTTCACATAACACTTTATAAAAATCGTGTTGCACAAAACTATCGCAATTGGATAGATACGTTCATGGCAGTTGCAGGGATAAATTTGAATTTTCAAATTTATGTGTTGAGGTGTATCTTTTATGTTTTCACCGTGTTAAGCAAAGACGAAACCGCATTATATTAAAACCCTCTCTATAAACATGCTGCGTTGTACAAGAATACCCGTATTATATCTGAAACGAATTAGTATATATGATGAATAAGTATACTCTTTTGGTTTATATTTAATCGAATATTTATTTTATTATCAATCAGTAAATTTCGATTAGTACATCAGCATAAAAATTAAATGCTTGAGGAAGGCTACAATGCTATATTTATAAGATCAATGTATTTCAGTTATATCCAATAAAAGATGGTGACGATAATGACCAATTCTGCCGGGGAGCAGATAGCAATGGTAGTCGGTGGACCAAGTTCGCCAGGTACAACTGGCGCAGGTACACTTGACGATGATGAAGACAACTGCCCGTCTTCGCCTAGCTCCGTCTATGAAGATGGGGCTGATTTGATGGCAACAGCGATGGGTGATGAAGTGACTGCTCAACTAGCAGCAGCCGGTACGTTTTACACACACATGCACATATATATATAAGTTGTGAATAAATACCCTTTCATTAAGAATATGATGGCATTAAGATCAGCCGTAAATCTATTCTCCGCGACCGGTTTCGGATCGTGTACCATCGTAAGGCGGATTTTGAAGACTAAATTTATTTCTGCTTATGCTCTATTTAAGCAGAAATTATTAATATTAAGGGATGTTTAAATTATAGCTTTAAAGTATAAAATAACGTGTCGCTGTTTATTTGTACATTTAATATATTATGTTTACTTTTATAGATATCTAAATTTTCGAGAATATTTAATTTTATTTAAATATACCCTTATTTTGTATTTTTATTATTTCCACTCTATTATTTATGTCGTTAATATTATGTCCCATTGTATATATATATGTTTAGCAAATATTAAATCGGTTTTATTGTATTGAATGCAGTTAATATTCTTTATACCTGCCTTGAAATTTTCTACCTGTTCGGCCGATATATTCGTTTAGCCGATATATTCGTTGAATAAATCTATTTGTTTCTTTTATTCTGAATACTTGGATAAGATTTTGTTTGGTATTTAGAATTTTAATTCATAGTTTTAAATGATGGTACAGTTTTAAACGAAATAAATGATCATTGTAGTATGTAAATGAAACATTACTTTTTGAATTTGAATATTGTTCATTTTTGTTCTTAGGCCCTGTAGGTGTGGCTGCAGCTGCGGCGATCGCATCTGCAAAGAAAAGAAAAAGGCCCCATTCATTTGAAACTAATCCTTCGATACGAAAAAGACAACAAAATAGATTGTTAAGAAAACTTCGAGTTAGTATAAAATAATTAAAAGTTGTCTGTACAATTTCTTATCTCGATTAATAATTTACAGCAAACCATAGATGAATTCACAACTAGAGTCGGGCAACAAGCTGTTGTTTTAGTTGCAACACCTGGGAAACCGAATACTAGTTATAAAGTTTTCGGCGCTAAACCACTCGAAGATGTAGTTAAAAATTTACGGTCAATGATAATGGAAGAACTAGAGACAGCGCTCGCTCAACAAGCACCACCTCCTGTGCAAGAAGATCCATCTCTATTTGAACTTCCACCACTCATTATAGATGGGATTCCGACGCCCGTTGAAAAAATGACTCAAGCTCAATTACGGGCGTTTATTCCGCTCATGTTAAAATATTCGACAGGTTAGTACCACACAATAATACAATTAATACATCATATTGTTTTTCATTAAGCAGAATGTAAGTTGGTTTCTAATTTCTTTTAAATTACAAGATAATTTTCTCTGTTCTGTTAAAACTTATACCGATTAATTTTTATTGTCTTTTATTAATAGCAGTTTGGTTGGTAGTGTTAAAAGTTAATCAGTTTAGATATTATATATATATATATATATATATATATATATATATATTTATTTATAATACATACATATTTTTTTTAATCTTTTAGGTAGAGGCAAACCAGGCTGGGGCCGAGAGTCAACGAGACCTCCTTGGTGGCCAAAAGAATTGCCATGGGCGAACGTCCGTATGGATGCTCGGACAGAAGACGAAAAGCAAAAGGTACAGGTAAAAACGAACGGCGCGAGGTTGTATCGACCGATTAGTTTCGTTCGGGGGAAACTAATAGCATTGACGCATCTGTGCTACAGATTTCGTGGACTCACGCGCTTCGTCAGATCGTCATAAACTGTTACAAATTCCATGGACGTGAGGACTTGCTGCCGGTATTCTCGGAAGAAGACGAGAAGGCGAATGCTGCGGCGACAGCCAACGCGAACGTCAGTAGTGCGACGGTTCTAAAAATGCACGCGTCGGCATCGCCGGCCGTCGATGCGGCCGGCGGGCCGGCCACGACCCATAAAATACAGATTCAAGCTAGCGGCTCTCCCCAAATCGTCGCTGCGTCGCCTTCGACGGCGCAGGTTTGCCTCGAACCCGCCGCCTATAGCGCTGATGTCGATGTTGGTAGACCTGTCAAAAGACGTACTAGAACCACTCACCGACACGCTGTCTGTTTTTTGCTGTCGTTCATATTCTTTCAGAACTATTTTTATTTATCTATATATTGTTTATATTAGCGTTTTTGTCCGCTAATCAACGTTCACTTTTTTGTATTTTTCACGGCGCATGTCGTGAGTCAGTATCAATCATGTTTTGTTCGTGTTCACAATCTACTTATATATACACATATATACAAACTTACAAACATACATGCACACCCACATACATATATATACATATATATATATATATATATATATATACACATGTATGTCTGTGTGTGTGTACACTGCAATTGGTCGATGCCATTACCGTTTTAAATATAATCATATCTATGGTAAATGTAACATTTATCTTAGTTTTCACCATATCAGTCATTTTTTTTACAATAACATGTTTTTTTTCACTACTATTGATTTAGAATTTTATGTAGCCATAGATAAGTTGTTTTCAGTTATGAATTGTTGAAAAAGGTAAATTTCGCATTCATAATGCAAAACAATAAAAACTACATTAATGTTATTTTTAGTCATCATATTATAATCTATAGATACTGTGTCTACAACAATCTGTTATGTTTTGTCATCTGTTACCAAATTTCCAAAGAATATTGTTATTGAAATTAAAATATATAATGTCAAGAAAATAAATTAACTCAAACATTGAATCGCAATCACAGCCCATACAATGACTGTATGTTCAAAAAGTTAACATTTTTTGATATGTGTAAAAAGAAGCGACAATATCTTAAAACATAAAGTATTTTCATTTATGACGGTCATAAATCTGTTAAACTTTTTTGACAGCAATATCATAAAGAATATCATATTTATAAATTTAAGTGTTTATCAAGTAGACTTGTACCAAGATTTCATACTGGTGAATTTATTAACGGTACAGCATCGACACCAACCATGTTTTTGATCCAGTCTTATTAAAAAATTCTTTTTCATAGATTTTTTTATTTAATAGATCGATTGAAAGCTTTGTTTTATTAGCTTGTTTCATTTCAAAGTATTTTTTAATTACATTTCTAGTGTTCCTTTCGGTTATTATGATTTGGTTTAATTGTTTGTGTTTAGTATTGCATAAAAATGTATTTTCCTCGATTTATTCAGTCAAATTTTCTTTTAATCCTGTGGTTTTTGCAACGCTGGCTTGAACTGTTTTTTTGTTATTTTTTTTTTATTTACTTATTTTTATAGTAGTGTGCCATTAAAAGAATTATTTTGCTCTGTGTGCTCGCATGCTACATACATACTTACATATTTTCAAAAGATCGTATTTAACTATATTAAAAAAAAACTACGATCAACATAATAATTATTTGAAGTAATTTTTCAACGATTGAATGTGGCTCTTGTGTCCTCGAACGGCCGTAGCGTTCATTCGTATCGAAGTGTAATCAAAAAGAAAATGAAATTATTTTCTATTTTTATTTGTCAAGGCGTTAGAAATATATTTTTTTTGTTACAGATGAGTGCGGGTAGTTATCCTGCAGTGTTGCAAACGATAACGAATCCAGATGGATCGATCAGTATATTACAAGTCGATCCAAATAACCCAATAATAACGTTACCGGATGGTACAACAGCTCAAGTTCAAGGACTCGCGACTGTAAACAATATTTCCTTTTAATGCATGGATTGTAAATTGTTTAAATCTGTTAATTTTTTTATAGATACCTCAAGGTGACGGTACCCCAGTTCATGCTCTAACAGAAGTAGCAACGCAAGCTGAAGTCGTTGATTTAAATACTGTTACAGAAGCGACACTTAATCAAGATGGCCAGCTGATACTGACGAGCGAGGATGGTCACGGTCAGTATTTAGTTTTTTTCTAAATAAGAATACTTTTAATTGTAAAAAAATACAAAATAATTGTGGGTCAAATTGTTATTTTAGTATTTCGAAAATTACATTGTTTTCAGTTCTTCAAAAAAAATTTGATTCAATAATTAGTTAATTGTGTATAATGTATGACAAATTATACAATATATACAGATTCTTTTTGATATATCTTTATTAACAAATCAGCTAAGAATCATTGCATTTGTATGAGTAAAATCTTTATGCAATAATAATAATTCAGTTAACCTTAAGGAAGTTATTTTTGTTTAAATATTTTTTTTTATTTTATAAATGTATATGTGTGTGTGTATATGTATATATATGTTTGTTGAATGTGTATGTACACATACATACATACACACATACATTTTGAAAGGTATTACTAATAATTATCTTTTAAAGGAAGAATTCAAGTTTAATATTTAATAGAATGTTAATTATATTAACTATTATTTTAATTGAAAAACAAAATATGTTTTATAAATACTAAAGATTTGTGGACATAAAATTATTAAATATAATTTCAAAATGTAGTATTATACTTGAAGTTATGTTATGTGCTATATAATAAATGACAAGAACTAATAAATAAGTACAAAATTTAACTAATTTTCTGTTTTTAATTTATATAAATATGTATTATCATACTTTTGAAACATTATTAATATTTTTAGGTTATCCTGTGTCGGTGAGCGGAGTTATAACTGTTCCTGTTTCTGCATCAATGTATCAAACGATGGTGGCTAATATTCAACAGATACACACGAACAGCGATGGAACAGTGTGTGTCACGCCGATGGTACAAGTCCCAAAGGTTGGTAGTACGTTTACGACGTCGACCGCAGAATTCGACGATGTGAAACCTATCATAGTGCATTTAAGTAAAGGAGATGAACGAATGGAAACTTAGAAGTAATTCTTGTAATTATTATACATATAATAGTAATAATAAGTAAAAATGACATCGTTAAAACTACTCCGAAATACCCTCGACTCATTCTTTTTTGACATTAATCGAAATTTATTTTATATTTATTTTATTTTAACTCTTTGAAGCATTTCTGATGTTTATGCATTGTTTAGTTATAGTGATTGTGATTAGAAAAACAAATATTTTAATCCAAAGATAGTAAATATGTAATTGGGAAAAATTATTTACAATTCACTGACAAGGATTTCGTTTTGAGTCTGCTCGTGTTAATTTAAACCTGAACTGACTTGAAGTATATGTTTGACCATATGTAAATAGACTTGTGCCTTTTTATTTTCCATTTTAATATTATGTTTGCAGTTTATTGCACGATCATGAAAGTCTGTTATTATGTTGATACGTTTGTGTGTATTTATATATGAATATGTGTATGAAAATTTTAAGTTAATTTAGGTAATTAATGTTAATGAAGTATTTGAATTGTGGATGTTTCTGATATGTTAGTATCTGTTGAAACATCTGAATTAAAATTCTATTGATTTATGTATATCTTAGTTCAATAAAGAGCATTTTTATGTTTCAAAGAGTTAAATTGAATTATGGAGATATCTATAATATAGGAAAATTTTTGTAATATAGAAATTAGTACGTGTTAATTTGTATTTATTAAGTTTTTATTTCTGCTTCTGTCAATATGTTTTCTGTTAAATGTATGTTAAAAGAATACTACCGAATGTTACATAGTAATCGACACTTCAGATTGTCTGATTAGATTTATAAATGATCATTGTGGGATTTCTTTTTTTTTAATGTAAACATTACCTACACCATAATCATTACATCTACATTTTATGTTTTTCTTTAAATGTTGTTGTACATTTGTTCCTATTATTGTTGCTTTGGTAAATTTGATGTTTTCAGTCATCGAAACATTGTGTCATTAGTTTTCGTAGTAAGATAAAATAGTTGATTGGCTCTAATGGATTATGCTTATTTGTTGTATGTCGGTTTTATATTCAATGATTGTAACTTATATTGTTCAGATGGTTTTTATTCTGTTGGACCATAAGTTTTTATCTTTTATGACTAGTTTCGGCATCTGTGCCGTCTTCTGGCAATAGAAGATAAGAACTCATGTAATTCAAAAGGATGAAAACCACCAAAACAATGTATCAATGGGATCACAGGTATAAACACAAACAGTTATAAATTTGATTGTAATTAAATATCAATCTATAGTGTATATGTATACACATGCACACATTCTTTACTTTAAATTTCATTAATCTTGTTTTTTATTATTATTTAATGTGTGTATTGTATAAATTTTTGGTAACTTATCACCATTTTTAAAAACATGTATTTGTAGTTTGAGGCACAGTAAAATTTTCTATAAAAAATGTGTTTTTGCTTACATCAATTATATATGCACTAGTAATAATGATTGGTGTTTTGCAAATACAGAATAATAATTTTTAACACTGATTGTGATATTTCTGGAGTATAAAAAATGTATTCTTGTCCATTTTATTTTATAAGTAGCACATTTGATTTGTTGTTAATATTCAGATAAGAGTATAAAAACATTAGGAAAAGATTAACTTAATTTAAAATATTTTTTTATAAAATAGTACATTAAAAACCATGTCTTTTAAAATATAAGTTAATTGTATCAATTAGTATTTTTTTTATATAAATATGTTCATTATTCAATTAATAAAAATATTAGTTTGTGAACAAAACAGTTTTTATTGTTTTTAAATTATTTTGTGTTGCATCTGACGATTAAATGTCCTGAAATGTGTGTATAGTAATCAAATGTAAATTTTAAAATAAAGCTTTTAAAAATCAATAATTAAAAATGAATTTAAAAAAATATATAATTCTTGTGGAAAGTCTTAAATATCTATTTATTATATCTCTATAATAAAAGGAGAAATTTTAGTAGAATATTTTAATTGTAATGGAATGTAAAGACACATTATAAAACAAATCATATTATTATTCATTTAAATGTTTCAAAGAAATAGATAACTTACTAGAATACATTCTGACACTGACTAAATTTACTATTACAAATGAATTATTTTTTATCATCCCACAAACTATAATAAATTCTGATCAAATTTGTCTATACTTCTGCATTGTTAACATTGCTATAAAAATTCTCATAAGCAACAATCAAAAATAGTTGAATATTAAATATTTTTGATCAGAAAAAAATGTGGGTGGCTTATGAGATGAAAAAAGAAATAAATTATGAAAATAACAATTAACTTCATAATAGTTTACATACATACATATATGTACATTTTTGATCACATACACATTACAGATTTTATTTTATGAAAATGAACTATTATAATGTTAACTATTTAACATATATGTATTCAAAAAAATAGCAACATATAGTGAATTTGAGTCTCTTTATTATTTATATTAATATTATGATTCTACATATAACTATTTACATATCACATATACAAAAAACATACATTCTTGTCATTTGTTATAAACAAAATATGTATAATTAATTGCAAACCATTAGTAACATATAATAGTAATAAATATTTCATTTCAAACAATATAGACATGAAGGGAGATGTAAATGACCGATATGTAGTTATATTAACATTGTTTACACAGTATGTCATTTGTTTATTAATGTTTTATTTATTATTTTAAAACTTGTTTTAAGAATACAGATCTAATTATAAGATAAACAGTTCATAATGCATATTCACTATTTGTACCTGTTCATTTTTATAAAGTGTTCTTATATTTAATAACTTTGACTTAACACAGTAAGTTTTAAAAATCATTATGTTTTTTAAATTCATATTTTGTCAAGTATAATATTAATAATTATGCTTTTATACACTGTTTTCATCAATAAGATGATTAAACGAACATACAGTAAATTTTAAAAGATAAATATTAACGTTTTTAACAAAATGAAATATTTTATGCAATAGTGTATAGAAATAAATCAGTTTCTCATTGTTCTTATTTTAAACGGACTTGTTTAAAATAATTCACAAATATTTGTCAGAAAAGTAAAAAGTGAATAATTTTGACAATTCGATTACAGATTAACACGCTCAAAAGTTTGTTTATCTTTCTTGAAAGTTTGTTTATCTGTGAGGAAAAACAGATTAATATTGTAATATATGTGCACATTTATTGTAGCTCTGTGTATTTGTTTATGTTGTGTGCATGGTGTATTTTTGTATTCTGATTTCATTTTAAGAAAACGTTTAGTCGAACTCTATGAATGTTAAGTAAAAAGTTCATAAAATATGTTCTATTTTTCAACTGATTGATTTCGACAGATCGTTTTCTAATGAAACTTAATTTCATCAAGTCCCATGAATGGAAATGAGTTATCTTAATTATATCGGTTATCGGCAGTACAGTTTTATTTTTAAAACTCTTTTAGTCTTAATTATAAGTAATTTAATTAATGTAGTATGATGTGAAAGATACACTTTACTGTACATACAGTTCTGAGAGTAAATAATTTCGAATTCGGGTTATACGATTGTACGAAATAAATTGTTATTGATTTTTATTTTTATTTTCTTTTCCATATATATTCTTCTTTGTTTAGCGACATTGGATGCTTATAGAAAATTGAAAAATAAATACTTTTATGGTGTGAAATGTATTTGAGATTTCTATCTTCGGAAAATGGATTGAAAACATTCAAGTAACTATCAAAATTTATTTTTAAATATCAACTGATAATAAAAATTGTATCCGAGGTTGTATTTTGTCCATTTTATCAGATTAATAAATGTATGTGTATGCCTATATGCATATGTATATAATCTATAGATCACTTGCATTTTAATGAGTTTTATTTCATAAATTTTCAAATTATTATACATTAACATTTCTGAAATCTTCAGATTTATATAAGTTTATAATTTGGTGAATCTTTATTAACAAAAAAAACTTGATTAGGAGAACAGCAAATTAAATTAAATCTTTGATAAGGAGAATTAGTAACCACTACATTTTTTTAGTTAATAAGTAAAATCTAAATTTATTAAATTGTTTCGTGTTTGGATAAAATTAAAGATTTATATATATATATTAAATAAGACTGGAAAATGAACACTCTCCAGAATCGTGTGCACCGTTGACGATCCGTTCTTGCTCGTAGGTCGAACCGTCGAACGGAAACGAGTCAATGGAAACACTGACCGTTGGACCGGGTCTTGCACACCAAATGATGATACAAGGTGGAGACGGTTCAGAAACTCAAGTTCTTCAAGTGTTGTCACTGAAAGATGCGACTGTGCTGACGAAAGCAATGGCTGCAATCGGCGATGTTAAGTCAGAGGAAACAATTGTAAGTGACCAGTAACGGTGGTGACAAAAACTATATGATATCACCCGGAATACGGGTGAACATTCTGGTGTGAACGTGTGCACGCGGTCACTCTTCAAAACATTTCGTTGAAAACGGGCGAGGGTGTTGTTGGTGAGGATGGCGGTTGATATCGCCGTTGGTTCTGTTTGTTTTGTTTTGCCACGTCGCAGATAAAAAATGCTTAACATTTTTTATTTTAGGCTGTGATTAATTATAATAAACGAAACCGAGCGCGATGTTTCACCCACCGGGTATTTGTACGGATTTTAATCAAATTTCTGTTTTGTAGAGCAAAAGATTTAATAAATACACCTTACAAATTTATATACTATTAGCCGGTAGAACGTGCAAATGGTTTTCGAGTGGACAACTTTGTGACTTATAAATGAATTTATATCACATTACCGCGTGCATGCATTCCTACCGAATGTATTTGAATACGATTTGTTACATAGAAAATAATCTCTCTAATTTTCATATGTTGTATATATATATATATATATACAAATACATTTTAATCTTTTAGTCATGCTTTAGTTTTTTAATCCACAAAAATTCTTCAATTATTTATTCTTTAAAAATCATTTCTGTGCATAAATATTCGAATACATACGGTATTTATTTTTTTTGACAACAAATTATATCTTAACATTTTATGTATCTATGTCAAACTGTTAATTTATAAGTATGTTTACGGTAAAATTAAGAACGAATGAACAAAACTCAGTGAAATGTACAGTAATGCACGTAATTTGTTACTAAAACTTAAATGTTAGTATTGATTAATGTTAAAAGTAATGAACGTTTTTAATAGAGAAAAGTATGAACATTTTTTAAGTAATGTTTGATTAATTATTTTTTATTTGATCAATTCTAGTAAATATTTTGATAATTGTCCAACTAAATTATAACTGAATTGTATTTTTGATTTTTCTTCGTACATTTATTATTTATTGTTGCATACTTTAATAATTATATATTAATAAAAAAAACTTCAGTATTGTAAATTCTTACATTAAAAACAAATGTAAAGAATTGACTAAGTAAAGAAATAAATTAATGTTACAAGAATCATAAACATCGACACCAATAAATAACTGCAGTTTTTATTAATTATATGGTTCCATCAAGTACCTATGATTAAGAATGTTAAACATTCATAATCACCAAATTCTTTTCCATTTTAGAAATATTCGATCTCTCTAAAAATAGTTAAAGATATGTTTAATTATATATTTCTCTCAGGTCTGTGTAATAAATGTCACGATATTTATTTTTAGAATAAATAGACCACACTAACCACAATAAATACGTGACATTTTATTATATAATAGGAAATGTACTTTGATTTTTTGAGTGACAAAGGTTATGTAAATTGAAATAGTCAAATAAATATATTTAAGTATATATTAAAAAAGTATTTCAATCATTTAATTTTAAATAACATTTGTGTTATAACGAATTAACTAAGTAACCCTTTAAAACATGTATATTAATTTTCATTGACGATAAGTAATTTATTTTTATTTTTTTTAAATCACGATTATACATTTGAGTAACGAAAATTTTATAGCTTTAAATCGACATTAAATATCTCCGTATAATTAATGATTGAAATACTTCAGGTTTAAATATGTAATTTAAGTAATAATTTAATTTATTAATTGTGCTTACAAAAAAATGAATCAACTGAAACCAAACCAATGAAAATACAATAAAAACATAAACATTACCCAAAAAAAATCATTAAATCATTTTTTATACTTTTTAGATTCATAGTTTTTATGACACACACATACATTTATATATATGTATATATATATATATATATATATATATATATATATATATATATATATATATATATATATATATATATATATATAATCAAACTGTTCACTCTTATATGTTTTGTGAAATTATTGTAACATCAGAGTTTATTTAATTCTTCATCAAAGGAAGAAGTCGCCTTTTTTCATAAGTACCAGTAAACAATTATATTTTGTGAATTTAAAACCAAGTGTATTTCAATGAGTGTTTAGTATCTGGTTTTTGTGAATTAACTACATTAAACTACAAACTTTCGTACAGAAAATATAAAATAACCAATTGAAACCAACAGTGTTGTATAATAAATAAAGTAATTAAGTTAAAAAAAATAAATTAGAAATAAGGGAATACTTGCGATCAAAATATACGATACACCAGAAGTCGATTTTAAATAAAATAATTAAAACAGTAGGTGTAAAAATAATCTATTCAAAATATTTGTAAAAAATATCATGTAAAATACATTATTTCTCAAACTGCAATGTATTTATAAACTTGAAAATCTTTATAACAAATTCGAAGTAACTGATAAAATACCTATTTAATGTCACATTATAGTAACAAATATTTTAAGATTTTATTTTTATATGTAAAATGATGATATTAATGAAATATCAGTAAGTCTGGATTATTTCATATCCAGTCATTGTTAATATAAAACAATTTAGATATCAAAAATATAATGTACTAATATCATTCGTTAGTCTATTAGTACTTTGTGTCGCTAATGGTTTATTATCAGTTATTTTAAATTTGTAAACTGTTTATAAGATTTAATCATAAATCACGTATAGAATATAAACTCGTTTCTTAAAAAAATATAAAATAACATGAAAAACCATTAGCATCATATTAAAAAAAAATTAATTCGCTTCTTGTTCGATTGAATTTTGACCAAATAAATATTTATCATAATTTTGTTAAGTAATGTGTATTTTACAAAGTTTCAGTTCATTTTTAAAACTTAAACATTCTTTAGTGTATTAAAAAATGTAATAATTTTATTTCTTTAGTATGTGAGAATATTTTTTCACATTTAGCAGTGATTGGCATCTTTCAGTGAAAATATATTTTAAACAAATCTTCTGAAATCATACTTTACTAATGAACTTACAATTATTCCATATTCAGCAAATATAAAATAAAATAAAATCTACAATTTAACACAAGTATATAAATCACTGAAAATTTTCTCAAAATAATTATTTTATTACTTTAACGTTACATTTTTTACATTTATTCGCTTTTTCTAGGTCAATTCGAATATTTTTCAAATTTAAAGTAAGTTCGTCACACACTCGTTATACACTCGGTAGTTTATTCATTAAATTCATAATTGTACATAAACAGTTTTTGACAAGTTTAAAATATTACTTTTTAATTTTAATAAATGAAAACCAGTGATAATTATTATTATACAGTGCTAATGGTTATTGCCAGTTATTTTGTATTTTCGGTGAGAGTGTGTAATAAATTTATCAGTAATTGTGTCGAAAAAATATTTGACAATGGGAAATTATTTTTATAATACAGGTAATTTTTTCATGTCATATATATATATATATATATATATATATATATATATATATATATATATATATATATATATACATACACGCCTATACACACTTTGCGACAATAGTTTTTAAATGAAAATTCTAAATATTACCACGAAACTGTTTTACAAACAGTAAGTAATATTTTTTAAATTGCAAGTATTTAAAAAAGTATGCAAAGAATAGGTATTAGCACAGTTAAAATTGTTTAACTGAGATCGTATATTTTCAGTGGCATTCAAATCTGAGTTTTGATGTAATTCTAAATTTATTTGCACCTTTTAAAAAATATCTCTGTTTCCTTTAACTTTTGATCAATATCTTGTTGATGAATAATCTTAATATATGTTCAATGTTCATTGATTAAAACTATGAAAAAATAACACCATATTATCATCGAATCAGTATCAAATTATCATCGACACACGATTATTGCCTTAAAACCTTTTTTTCATTTTCAATACAATCATTCTATTTATTTATATAAAATAATTGGAATTTACTTTTATCACTTAAAAATAGTTTTTCAACTCTATAATAGTTTTTAAAAATATTTGGAATTATTTTAAATCACTTTATTTTGTTTAACTGAATAATGAATATTTTTTTATTACTTTATTTATTAAATTGATTTTGAATGGACGAATGTTTTTAAACCGAATCTCTCTTTAATTGCTTTATATATTAATGTTGATTCTTCCCAGATTTCTAGAAAACACTTCAAATCTTATTGTAAATGTAGACATTTGTATTCTCGATTTTCTGAATTCATTAAGAGTATTTTTTTAAACTTTCTGTCAGTTTTTAATAACTGTTTTTCAGATTCTAAAAATATTTACAATTTTACCACAACATTTAGATTTTTACATTGGTTTATAATTAAATTCCGTATTGTAATTAAATATTATATTTACAATGAAGGACACATGTGCATTAGTAACTGAATGTTTGTCGAATTTAATTCATCTTTATACTGGATCATAAAAACAGAAAAATAAAAATGACCGATAATTTAAATATATCTATTATTTTTACCTGCCCTACTAATAATTTATAATAAGAATATATTTTATTTTAAAATGAGTAGTTTAACAGGTCAGTTTGTTTGTAGTTATTTTACAAATATTCACTATTATATACAATTTAATCTTTTTGGACCTAAAGGACGTTAGCCTTTACTGTAAATTAAAAAAAAGATGATGAAAATACGTATTTGAAAAATATTTTATTTTAAAAAGACATTACAAAAATATACTAAACTAAGTGTAATTAATAATATTTTTTAACAATTCATATTATTTCTATTGCAATTAATTGACAACTTTAGAAATAATTACTTTATCTATAAAAAATTACGAGGAGATATATTTTATAGAAATATTCATTAAAATACATTCATTCGAATTTTCTTCCAAACAAGATTTTAGTGTATCAAACTTAAAATGAATTCCTTTCTGTGATTGTTTGATTTCATTCCATGGTGTCGTATTTAAAAGATAAACATCACTGCTTAAATTATATTCAATTGATTTGTCATTACGAGATGAACGAAAATTGATTTCTAATCGATATTTATTTGCATCGTTTTCATTACCAACTAACCAAAGCCATATGATACCGTGATCTTCACAATCTGGCCTAAAATAAAATAAGTAATTATTTCGAATTATTCAAATAATTAAATTATGTAGTTTTTATTATTCGAATGATGTAGAAGTAATATATTTTTCAAATTATGTTTTCTCAATAAGCACCATTATCCAATCATTAATATCCAATTATTAATAGTATTATTTTTATGATCTATTATGATTTTCATAAATGATTTTTAACACATCTTAATTATTAGTAATATTACCAAAATACAATATTGAAAAATACGACATTTTTAAAAAAAATGCTTTTGAATTAGAAATATTAATAGATTTATTTATTGAAAATTTTAAATATTTTTTTCTTTTATGAGCATTTTTATGCCATTTTTTAATGCAGTACTACATTATAGATATTGATATATTTGAATTATAATTATTTTTATTAATTAACCGTAGAAAGCTGTGTATAGATTGTCAATTAGTAAAATTTACAGAATAAATAGTCAGTTTATTTAAAGTACAACTGTAACGGCACATTTGTTTAATTAAAATTCAGTATGATTTACCTCTGACGTCCACATTGAAAACAATCTTGTAATTGAATTTTTAAGAAAAACAAATTATTATCAAATATTATAATATTCAGTCCATCATGATTACCACATAACGCCAACGATAATTCTATTTCTGGTTTATAATAATATGCAATAGGCCCAGTGTGCACATTTTGTAAATGTTTTATCAGTTGATTTCCTTTGATTTCTTCTGAACATTCATCACTGTATGGACAACAGTATAAAATCGTATTCGTTTGGATTTTCGTTAACGGATTTAAAAATAAATTCGAAAGTTTCACATCATCATTAAGAGATTCATATGATCCATGATATGACATAGGACGTTTACTACTTCGAAAACCGACTGGTAATACTTCGAGAAAATGTGGAGTTTTGTGTGTTTTTTCTAAAATATAATTATTTCGGATAGTACATAAATAATCATCTGTTTTATGTTATAAACTGTTAATCCTGTTAGTCATATGAACTTAAATATAAGTTCAAAGAAACTATTCATCATGGTAAATTAAGTGAATTCTTTTATATTTGTTTATTTAATATATGATTAAAATCTAACGTCTTTGTAAATTTTAAATTATTACAATTCTCTTTACTAGTTCTACAAGTTGTATACTAAAAAAGTCGTAATTAGATCAAATATTCTATACATTTTTAAGTTTTATTATAGCTATGATCTGCATTTTTCTTTAACGGTACAAAAGTGGATGAATACTTGTATGAATGATTGTAAATTAAGAACAAGTAATCGTTCAAGTATTAGATAAAAAAATGAAAACATTTACTGTTCTGTCAATTAATATACGTACCATTTATACGACAATGAAAATGATAGATAATTAATACCTGTTTTGTTCTCTTTATTAATAAACCTATGAGCTGTATTAGATACAGAATTCGTTCTAGATAACATCGGACTTCCAAATGGTTGAAATATTTCACTAGTCGATAATGATTTCGCTTTTAAACTGGTAAATTCGTCGTCTAAATGACGAGGCATCGCTGATAGAACACCAGTAAATGAAGTCGATAAATTTTCTTCAGATGTTGATTTACCCATTAACCTCGCAAGGAATTTATTTGCATGTGTCGGCTTATTATTTACACTATCGATTTTTATAGACGGTGGTTGACTTCTTGTTACTATTTTTTCACATATCTGTAATTTCTTATTATCTTTTGTACTATGGCGAAGCTCAAACACATCTGTTAACGAATTATATACCTGGAAATAAAATTAATATATTACTTATATTTATATATTATTTATATTTGACAAAATATATATTTTATATAAAAGATATTACACAAAGGCATACACACACACATTATATATATATATATATATATATATATATATATATAAGTTGTAAATAGTCAATTTATATCTATAACACTGTATTTATCAATGAATAAATAATTATACTCGTAGATATTTATTTATTCTTTGCTTATAATTATTGTCTCTATAAATATTATCATAAAAAAATCAATTATATTTAATATTTAGAATCAGTAAAATTGTCTTTTACAAGTGTTTATATATTTTAATTAGTACCCCGACGGACAGAAAAATATTCTCTTCAGAAAATGCAGTACAATGCGGCCAAACCGCGCTGTATCAGCCCGACCCATTTCTCCCGAACGATACTCCATAAAGTCTCATATTTATATCTGACATTTTTATCATGATATTTAATACATTAAACCTCATTGATTTTAAGTTAGACTTTGTTGTAGAGTTTATGAGACATATAATCCGTACACATGTGTCAAACATGTATATTGCTATTTATGTTAATATATTTTGTTTAGGTGTGAAGCCTACATGCAAGTTTCTATCTGCCACTTGCAATAACTATTATACAAATGTTAATTGTAAACAATATTTAACTATTTATTTATTTATATATATATATATATATATATATATATATATATATATATGTCTACAAATTTATAGTTTAATTCCTAGCTTTGCGAAAACAAGGTGCACGAACTTGCCAAAAGTTTACATTGGCTCTATTTGTCTGAATGTCGTAATATTTGTTACGAAAATTTTGTTGTTGGAACTAGTTTGGTTTTTTCTTCAATACTTGCCAAAGATTTTATAATAAATGTATATATAGCTCAAATCCCTGTTCTACATAAATTGTAGCTTTTTCTCCACTAGCTCTTTCCATCTACTTAGTCTAAACATTACAATAATTCTTTTGTTCGTTTTATTCAAAATATGTACATATAAGATACTTTATTTTTTTTGTATTATATTAAGAAATGGGAGAACACTTGTTTGTATGTTGTTAAATAGGTCTTTTGTTTCCTCAATATTTACAAGTTTATTAATTTTTTCCATACATTTTTGTTCTCTTACAAATTCTCACTCATCAAGTAAACTCAAATCAAATATATTTTATATTAATATGTTTATATAGTTATTATTTAAAGTTTTAAATTATTAACGTAGACATTTATGTTGCAATGGTTTATTTTCGCTGTTTTTGATATTAAAAAAAATGTTTTTTATATCACGTTGAACCTTTAAACTTTCCATTTCCAATAAAACAGTATTGTTATGTTTTTTCTTTATAAATTAAATTTTAGATTTTTATACGCTTAATTCTCGAATACTCAGCTTAAGGCTCCACTATACGAGTATATGCAGTGTAAGTTATTCATTTATCGAAACAAATAATTCCTATACCTACACTAATTTGATTCAATTTAAATACTGACAATTAATTCAATTGACGTTAAAAATTGTAAAAATCAATCAATTTCTCTTACTCAATTTGAAATAATTAATTACAACTGAATCATCCTAACACAGCATATGAATAAAAGTTTGCTTCAGTTTACATATACATATTTTGAAAATAACTCAAACTGCTTCAAATCTATTCTAGGAATGAATCATTTATTAGGTTGGTGCAAAAATAATTGCGGTTTTTACGTACTTAGTATAAATACGCATATATCAGTTAAAAATTATATTTATTAATCAAAATAAAGACCATTGGCCTGCACACATTTCTTCCAACAGGAAAGAAGTTTGTTCATTCCTACATGATAGAATTCTGGAGTCCTAGATTTAACGAATTGATCAAAAGCACTTTGAGCTGATATTTGATCTTTGAAAACCTTCTCTCGTAGGAAATTACTCAAATGTTTAAAAAAATCATAATATTTCGGAGACAGGTCCGGAGAATACAGTGGGTGAGGTAAGGTTTCATAACCCAGTTCTTTTAATTTTTTTAAAGTCATTCCTAAGACGTGTGGTCGGGCGTTGTCATGAAGAAGAATTGATCCTCTTCGTTTGACTAATGTTTACCGTAAACGATACAACTTCTCATACATTTTTTTTCAATTTTCTTACAATATTTTTCTGCTGTTATTGTTTCACCATGATTTAAGAAGTTGCAGTGAATGATGCCTCTTGCCGACCACCAAACAGTGACTATAATTTTTTTTTCATGAAGTTTCGGTTTAGGAAACTGTTTTGGTGCTTCTCGGTCTAGCCACTATGATGAACAATTCAGATTGTTGTAGATAATCCACTTTTCATCACATGGGACAATGTGATCAAGAAAGGTATCATTTTTGTTACGCAAAAGAAGCGCAAAACAGACATCGTATCGCCGAATTGCTTGATATTCGTTTAGCTCATACGGCATCCATTTATTCAGCTTTTTTGTTTTTCCAATTAGGCTCAAATGTCGAACAACTGTTGAATGATCAACATTGAGTTTTTCTGCCACCTCTCGAGTTGTGTTTTACGTGGTTCCGCTTCAATAATGGTTCTTAAATCATTATTGCCTATAGCTGATGGACGTCCACGACCCTCCTCGAATTGTTTAGAACCAATGTTAAGCTGTACGTTTACTAATTGAGTCTTCGCCAAAAAAAAAATTTGATATTTCAAGCAGTTTCTGTTACTTTACGTCTCAGTTTAAACTCATACAACAAATCGTGCAAATTTATTTTCTCCATGACTAATATAAGAGGTTATATCCAACAATACTAAAGAATGAAAACAAGAGACATAAGTTGAAATCAGTAGTGCTAATTTCATTGTTTACAATGATTTATTACATGACTATAACAAAAGATAACAGTAACTAGAAAAATCGGTACCAAACTTAAAATGATAAAAACCGCAATTATTTTTGCACCAACCTAATATAATTTTTAAAATATATATATTATTTTGTTCAATAACTCATCGCTCTTTTGTTGCGTAAAAATAAAATGAAAATGCAACGAATTAAAAATGTTTAGTGTTTCATATCATGGCTTGATAATTGCATAGATTAATACTTCAAAAATAATATTATTTATTGTACATTTTAAGTCAGCAAATTCATACCGCACTACAAACTACACATTGCTGATTATATGTATTCTCATTCAAACCAATATTTCTTTTGTCGGTCTAAATGTTATTTATTTTTTTTATCTCTCGTTTTTAATTTCTTTCATGGTTCTAACATCCGGCACATGAATTAAATCGAAATGTCTTTTCCACCGATTGAAGATTCTGAACATATCTGTTCAGTCTTTATTTGATCTTCTTCGCGACATTAACTGAACTTAACTTTTGAATTATTCATAAATATGTATTTAAATTTTTATTTTATAATAATTATAGAGTTATAAGCAATACATACTTATTTATTTTTACAGTTCGTTTACTTTTAAAATTATTTTTTCTTGTACAAGAATAGTGGATTAAAAAATTATGAAATTCATCAGATTTTTTTGTAGTTTAAGAACGTTATTCTTTATCAATATTTAATCCTCTTATATTACATTCTAATAAATGTGTGTTTGAAGTTCATAATTATAAAAACTCATTAAATTGAAAATTAATTATAATATAAAACGTGCTTCAAGAGTTAAATATAGTGTTGTTTTTAAAAAATATGTAGTGTATAAATTACAAAACGTAATAACTGTGTTAAATTTATTATTATAAACTTATAAATTATTATAGAGACCTTATTACTTGATTGTCTGATATGATAAAGTTGTTATTTTCACTCGAATGTTGTTTTCTCGGTGGATGTATTATAATTCGACCCTTAAAAAATATATTTTTGTGTTTGAATTTGACTAAATTCTTTATAATAATCATTAAAAATGTATTTATAAAGTTATTTGTTGTTTACGCGGTTGAATATATTTAGACAATGAATAATTTTAATATAAAGTTTATGAATAGTTCAACAATCAAGAATTACATCTCTGTTATCAGCTCCACTTCTTTAGAATCAAAACGATATGACGTAGAATTTAAAGGTAATTTATTAAAAATAAAATACCGTTTTCATTCATTTCCATTCTTCTTCTTTGTCAGGTAGATAATTTATTGATTAATTGCCGTGTATATATATATATATATATATATATATATATTGTATGACATTATATTAAAAACATATTCGATTTTGAAAAACAGTTGTTCTTTAATACAACGTTGAACTTCAAATTAGTGCTGACTTCTCACAAATTCAATTTTATTTCAATTTGTAAATTTTTATTCAAATATATCACATCGTCTGTATGAAGGCCGATATTTTTAGACCTTTCGAAAGCATTTGATAAAATTCCACATAATATAATCTTAAATAAATTGTACTTGATCAGAATTGTTCACAAAACAAAATAGTTCGATGGATGAAATATCTTTTAAATCGAACTAAGTAAATAGTCAAAATAAGGTTTTTAGATTTAATGATAAATTATTTAGAAGAAACACAAGGAAGTATAATTAGTCCACTTTTTTTCATTTTATTTACATATCAATCATCATTCCAATGCTGTTATCTCAAACATACACTAGCACTATAAGAAAATATAAAGTTATCACAAAATTGACATATTCGTGTAGATATCTAAATGCGTGCACATATAATAAGATAAAAGTTGATTTATGAAAAATAATATAGAAAAATTCATACCTGGTCTGCCAAAAGAGATCTACCACGTGAAAATCTCACTCTGCAAACAGGACACCTTTCTGTTTTCACCCGACACCGTACACAGATCAGATGTCCGTTTTCACATTGATGGGCTGGAGGTGGAATTGTATCCAAACATATTGGACATTCAAGTACTGCTAAAATTGAAGACATGCAAGCGGAAAGACGTTGTAAATTTGCAGGCATTGGACCGCAACATAATGTCTGTTGATTTTTGGCTAAGTTTTAATTGAATAATTATATAAAAGTCTCATAGAAATCATTATCCACTTTAATATGAAAAATAAATACAGAAAGGTTCAGTTAATTATCAAAAAGATAATGAAATAAAATAGAATACAAAGTAAAAGCATGCGTATATAGTCTCGTGTATATTTTTAAAATGTTTAGAAAGTTATTATATTTTTAAATGGTCAAATTTTACTCATAAATTCAAAATGAATATACGATCTTCGAAAATAAACCAAAGAATCATAAGAGGCCATTAATTAAAACCGATTATAATGAAATTCGATTAGTAATCTGTAAAATATCACATAAAAACTCATCGTGTATTCAAAATATTTCTAGCACTTGCAGTCTTGTAAATAGAAAATAATTAGAAAATTAGGTTTTTTAATTACAATAGACAGGTAGAATATGCCAATATGAAATTTTCTGTTATTTGTTTAAAAATGTTATAATAATAAATCACATTTGAAGGTGACGAAAAATCGAAATTGTATCAAATCACTCATACAGATCGAACAAAAAATAAATAATTCAAATAGTAATAAATATACAAAAGTAAAAGTTATATATTGACATAAATCAATTATTCCAATAAATACCTCAGGATTACACTTTGAATCTTCAGTAGTACTCCATAGTAATAACGATACTTTTTCAGGCGATGTCTTGACTAACGACGCAACTTTTGCAATCCGTTGTCCAATAATATCTTCACCGTTCACTTCTAAAACGCAATCACCTGCTTTAACACCAGCAATTTCAGCGGTAGAGCCTGAATCGACTTCACTGACCTGTGTATGAAATTATTATTCAATAATTAATATAAAACATAAAAGATAAATATTTAATTTTCAGCCATTAAGCATGAATATATCTTTTTATATAAAATAACTCTTTCAAGTTTTGTTTTAAGTAAATATTTATATTCAAATTAAAAGTAAGCTTGTTATATATTCGTATGCTTGATTGTATAAAATAGATATTATTATATTTGCAATGATTTCAATAATTTTTCCAATTGAATTTGTGAATTCAATTTTATTTTATATATTCATACTATAAACTACTACATCTGAATTTCGTATTCTTTAAATATTTAATTGTTGACCTTTATGTTGTAAACATTGACTTATATAGTTTGATTTATTTACTGTCCCTTTATTATTAAACTAAACTGAAAATACCTTTTTTCCTGATTTATGAATATATCTGATTACTGTATCTCAAAATTAATAATTATTTAATGCGTCTATCAGAAACTAGAAAAATACAAAACAAATATCGAGAATAAACATGAAACTATGTATTTATTCTTCTGTATGTTTATGCAAACTGATTTTAAATAAAGAAAAATATAAATATTAACAGTTAATAATTTTATAAAAACTTATAAACACAGAAAGATTGCAATAGTTTCATCTTTTCATTTTATTATTCTTTTAAAATTGAAGAGGTAACAAAAAGTTTTCAATTTTATGTAAGTAATTAATTAATTTTCAAAAAACAGAATTATTTCGTCCTTGCATACATTTTCAATGTATGGAAGACGAAACCATTTTTTTATATTGTATATATATATATATATTTGTATGTATGTATTTGTATATTAAGTATAGGATATGTTTTATTACGATTTATATTGTATATTGATGATTAAAACACACTTTCGATTTAATGTTGAACTACTGAGTCTATCATTGAACCTACATAGAAGAAAATTCAAATTATAGAGTAGTGAAAATACCGCGTCTCTGTTATATTTTCTTTGTTATACAAATTCAGAAATATTCATATTACATGAGGTTTATTAAAAACTTATTCTTCTTATTAGCTTGTTTTAGCAAAAATTTTTTTAAACGGCACTTCTGTAAATCTCAGCTAATATCTATTGTAGCAAACGAAATGCGTGTTAAAGTTAAAAATGAAAATATTGATTTGATCTTTATTACATATGCGGGACAGATTTACATCATTATTTGTTGTGGAATCTGAGGAAACTGTTTGAATCCTTGATTAAATAAAGATATATTTCATATTTTATATATAGAAGACTATATGTTTCTTGTTCCGCAAAATAAAGAAATATGCAAATCGAGAAATAAATAAAATATTTATATATGTATATATATATATATATATATATATTTATAAAAAAAATATGAACTCTACTGTGATTCATTGTAGATATAAATATAAATTAAAGAGCATTCTTTCTATTTACCCAAGGATAAGGATCCCATTTAGTACGTGTTAAGTGAAATCCACATGATTCCGATACATTTCTTTTAATTTCTAAAAACCGTACAGTTGAATCATAATCGTCTTCCTCGTTTGTATGCACATCATCAGCCATACTTAATTATTTATATGATATTATTTTTCTTTTGCTTATTTTATTATTACATAAATAACTGTATCAAATATTCGACTTTCATTCGTTGACATATTGATTAATAGATGTTTTCTTTTATAATATTAAATCTCAGTAAGAAATCAGGAACCTTTAGATAGTTTTTCATTCTTGAATTTTCTATTTGATTATATATATATATATATATATATATATATATATATATATATGCTCATAAAATATTCAAATAGAAAATAAATTGTGATATTTATTTGTAATATAAACAACAATATTTTAACGAACTTGAACCGGAAGGTCGGAAATCATTTCAGAAATAATGTGTGTTATAAAACTATGATAAATTTGAATAGAAAACACAATATTTGCATTTAGTACTTTATTGTATGAATATAATTAGAAAAGATAAAAGTGAAACCAAAACTGTTTGAATTGAGTATTGGGAGAAACACACGACAATAAGAAATCCGGTGATTCATATTTTTACAGAATGATACATAATTCAAACTCGTAGAAAAAAAATACTTTCATTCATTATATAATGATTCGTAAATTTTACATGAACTTTTTAATTTTACTTTTTTATTATTTTTTTGCTAATATATTAATAAACCATATCTAATGAAAACATCTTAAATCATGCATTTTATTTTTTAAACAGAATTTTACTTAGTAAATGAAAAATTATTCAGATCTCTGTATATAAAAATTCATACAAACACACACACATTATATATATATATATATATATATATATATATAATTAAATATTTAAATAACACGTAAAATTTAAATATAAACGTGTATTATATTTTAATTGAAAATTCACACACTTCACTAAACAATTGTCATTAAAATGAATATTTGATAAAATTGACAACAAATACTAATCAATCGTTCTTCAATTGAAATGCATATGACACCTTGTCTTTAATGTTGAACTTAAAAATACTTCATAACTAAGGTTATTTAAGTGAGATGTATTGATGCTGGAAAGAAATGAATGTCGAGATCAATCGGCAAGAACTATCTTAAAAAATTAGTTAACGATACAGTGGTGGAGATATTAAAAACATATTAATTTGTAAACAAAATTGTCGTGTTAGTCTATTATAAATTTATTTTTAATTAAAAATGCACAAAAAATATTTTATTAAGTGCATATTTTCCTGGTATATAAATTAAATTCAAATATCCTGATTTTTAAAACTCTTAGAACGAATCAAAAATAATATCTATTAAAATTATTAAAAAATACAATATAAAACAGTAAAATTCGTTTATAATGACACTGAATAGAACGTGATAAAGAATGTCGTTGTATCAGAATATATATATATATATATATATATATATATATATATATATATATATATATATATATATATATATATATGTATTCAAAATTTTCATTAACTGATTCATAACTTTATATATAAAAAAATACTTTTCAAATCCATTTATTTCGTTATAGTAAGTATTTTTACAATTCAAATTCTTTCTTTTGTTTGCTATGTTTTTGAAACATTTACGATTTTTATATTTCGTGATAACAATTTCTTTCTTTCTGTTTTTTTTTTCCATATTAATTACTATTAATACGATTATTGTTTCTTTTGATATCTTAAATCCCATACTTTTATCGCTTTTCAAGTTGAAATTTTGTCTAGTATAAAATTTGAAAAATAAACCGGCCTCATCATAAAATTAACTTGCATTATATTATTATTCTTCTGTTATTTTTAGCCACTAATTAAAGCCAGTTGTTAATTTGGTTTGTTGATATTGACTTTTTTTAAAAATCAATTTCACATTATTCATTTCAATAATTTCCAGATAATTGAATTTTTTTACTTTAAATGAATTCTAGAAATTACATCTGAGATAGTTTTTTAGAGAATAGTAATACTAATTTCCCTTAGTAATTCCAAATATATATATATATATATATATATATATATATATATATATATATATATATATATGTATGTATATGGATAGTAATCATGAGTCTCGAAGAGTATGTTATCCTAAATCATATTTTTTAATACCCAAATAAGAGTTTTTCTCAACAAATAATTCATACGATTGCATCTGTAACTGTGAATGTCCGCTACTGATACCGGTAGACAGGTTTAATGTATGATTCTCGTGATTATATACACTGTTCGTCATTTTGTACAATGTTGTTCACCTTAACCCACTTACCTAATTATTAAACCTTTTTTTTGTATGGTCGTTACAACTAAACTTAAGATAGCGAATAAATATATTTGGCATGTTACGCCCCCCTTGATCAACAATTACATTTTATTTATCATTGCGAAACTATATCTGCAAGCTATATATATATATATATATATATATATATATATATATATATATATATATATATATATATATATATTAAATAAAGTCTAATAAGTTTTTCACAATTTTCTCAAACCTATCATATACAACAATATATTACTAGTTGTTTTATTTGAATAAAACATTTATAAATTGTTTAATTTATTTTATGTCTAATCAAATAACCTAATTTGATATGAAAATATTTTTTCTACTATTTATTGTTTTTTTTTAAAAAAAATAATAAAATTTATATGAGTGTATATATATATATATATAAAGAGAGAGAGAGAGAATATTTCATTTTAAAAATGTTAGATTTTTCTGTACCTTGACGCTCTTATTAGAATGCACCTAAGCAACAATCAGAAATGATCAGTAATAATTTATTGAATATTTTTAACCAGAAAAATTTTGAAAAAAATAAACACAATTGTGAAAAATAATAAAGTCCTTTTCGCTATTCCATGACTATTTATCATAAACATTTTAAAACATTATCGTCTTTTTCTCCACAGAGACAATACTATCCATCATTCTATTCTTTATTTTTTCATACTCTAAATATAATCTCATATAAAATATAATATTATATATTTTTCGCCTCTTCTATTTATTCTATTAGTAGTTTTTAAAATTTAATTTTCGACTGACTTCGTTTAATTTTTTATTCGACTCAATTGTTCCAGACTAACAATAACATCAGAAAAACAACTATTTCTATCAATTCTTTTATTTACCCAGTAAGTGATATAAATACTTCTTTTAAGACTTCGAACAATATTGCTAATATATAATGTACATATATATATATATATATATATATATATATATATATATATATATATATATATAATTTTGTGTTGTATGCAATAAGTCAATGTTGATAGGTAATACTGATACATGCACTAATATTGCATTGTTTTTCGGATATCACTCGTATATATACATTATAAATATTAACTCCATTCAAAATGATATTTCAATAGATTCGTTTTTCATTTTATTTAACTACTAAATATATTGTAAATCTGCATGTCATGTCTTAAGTGTAACGAAATCGTGTTTTGAAAAATGCGTATAAATTAAAAATGTATTAAAATCGAACAAATATGAACTATTAAATAACAATTTAATAAATGTATATATGTATATACATATGTGTGTATGTATGTATGTGTCTGTGTGTGTGTGAGTGTGTATAAATGTTTTTGAATGTGTAGGCATTGTTATATTAAATAATAAACGGTACAAACACATAGATAAAGTCTACGCATAATTAAAATTGTTTAATGACTGGCATATATCATGCTTAATTAATATATAAATTTGTTACACACTTTAACAGACCAAAATTTAAAACAATGGATTTGTAAATCTGTAGTCTTTTTGAATGTCTCGGTAAAAACATACACTTTCTGGATTTGTGTAGATCGGAAAAATGGACGGTAAATATATGTATATTTTTTTCCTGGTATTTTTTATAATACGTATATATTTCCAAATATATTTATTAATCTGCTAGTCTCTATATATATATATATATATATATATATATATATATATATATATATATATATATATATATATATATATATAATATCCTTTAATTATTTACAACTGGATAATCTTCTACTTTCTTAAAACAAATCGATACTTTTATTTTAATTTTTATTCAAATATAGATAAATTAATACATATTTAATTTAAAAAAAATTAAAACAAAAATGTATCTGTTAAATAAAATAAATTTCATTGAGAACTAATCAATAGGCTATCTTGTGTACTAACACACACACGGATATATATATATATATATATATATATATATATATATATTGCATAATAGGTATGAAACCATATTTTTTGGTACAAATATCAAATAATTGTCCTATGCATTTAAAAAATAGAAAATTTCTCAAATATGTCTACATTCTTATTGTATTTATTAACTTCTTTTATAAATTAAAACTAAAACGGGATTTGTATGATAAATAAAGTGAATAATACGTATATATTATTTCTCAATATGTACCAATGTTCAGTTAAAATTGTATATCTATTTGTTTCTTAACATATGTATTACTTTCTAACATAATTTACAATTATATTGTTGAGATTTATATAGAAAAAAATAACAACCAGGTGGAATTTATTTGTCACTGCTATGTGAGGAAAAATATTTGAATCCTTACTATTCGTTATAACCAAATTCAACTGTATATATATATATATATATATATATATATATATATATATATATAATTTTTACTCTTGCTATAACATTAAAAATATTTACAACTAAACTAATCAATATAAAAAACAAATAAAATAATCAAAATCAAATTTATTAATTTATTTCGGTATTATACAATAATCAGAGCGAGTTTTTTTTAGTGATTCATCAAGGAATATATTTTATACCTTTGAAATGTGTACATAAAAAATCATTGTTATAGAGAATAGGAAATATTTTATTCTATCAGACTTAACTATCTTTTAATAGGTCTTTATTTTTCAGGAACAAGCATATTAACGCCATCATCTTTCCTGACAATTCCGTTATTACTTTTAGTGGATGTCGTTGCTGTAACTTTGGTTATTTTATTGCTTATGTTCTTGTTCTTCCGTTACTGTTTCTTACACTGGGCACGTGTCGGAATACCATACACATCTCCTTCTATACCTGGTGGTATACTCAATGATGTTTTTTTTAGACGTGTTCATGTCAGTCATGCTTTAAAAACAGTTTATGATGAACTTAAGAAATCTGGCCATTTGTTCGGCGGTGCTTATTTATTACATCGACCAATTCTTGTACCGACAGATCCTAAATTAATTCAGAATATTTTGTCAAGGTAATATATATATATACATATATATATATATATATATATATATATATATGTACATATATATATATATATATATATATATATATATATATATATATATATAAGATATTCATTTTTCATAATTTAATAATAAATACATACTGTGACGTAAAAATATAAGGTCAGGAAAATAAATTAGAAAGTTAAACTTTGCTAACATATTTACTGTAAAATTTTAAAATTATTAATATTTTCTAATATGAAATTAAAAAGATTAAAATTATTTCTTTCTAATTAACGATCATGTATTTATTAATAGTTTAAAAACAATAAATAAACTGTATATTTCTTATTTATTTAAAGAAAATAGAGGAATTAAAAAATATATAATACAACACAAAACTCTGTCTTCCATTGTTCAAAATGACTATTATTATAAAATTAAAAAATGATAAAAATAATATAATTAATAATCCTTTTTTCAATAAATGCTTGAGATTTTTAATTAAATTACACGTAAACCCTAGACATTTCTCTTGTTCTTTAAACTTCATCAGCGAAAGAATAATATGGAAACTCTCTGATAGATAATTGTTTATTTCTCAGTGACTTTTTACCACTGGATCTGATTTACACTTAGCAGAGATATTTTTATTATTACTAATAATTTATTTTTTAATAGTTAATTTTTAGTGATTTATTTACAATGTATTTACAAAACGAAACATGGATTACACTAAAATACAACACCTATCTGCAAGAATTCTCTTCCATATAGAACAAATATACATGGTATTACTCCATTTTTGCAAAAATAAACACATACCAAATTGTAAGTGTATGTCGTTCTACCCGTTATCCCTTTGATGCCTTGTCCTGGTGGTTTTCGTCGTTTCGGATCAGCGTCGTTACGTATATGTTCTCCAATACAAGTTTCTGCACGAATTCCATTCTCAGGTATTTGATGAAGACTAATTTTAAATCCAATTTACTTTTATTCACATATGTTTTTAAAACATATATAAACAAAAAATGTATCAAATTTAAAATTACTCTTCAACATCTAAATTTTTTTTATGCCGAAACTAGTAGTGAAGAACACACACTTAGCTGATCCAAAAAGATGAAGACTCCCAAGGTAACATACACACGTATCATTTTATTCTTCTTGTCATGTTTAACCGTTTTTTACTATAAATTTCTATTCGTATTCTTTATATTTTCTCCATTTTACATAATGGCACAATAAATTTCATTTATCCTAAATATTCTCTGGATTTTATATCTATTGAACATAGTCTATTTTAATACTTAAAACATTTTTTTAAATAATGAAGAATACTTCCAAAAAACAGATATCAAAAAGGGTATACAAAGTTTTATTAATTCTAAATCTGAAAGTGTTTATGTTTAATCATATCGAGTATATATATATATATATATATATATATATATATATATATATATATATATATATATATATATATATATACTCGATATCAAATAACTTATTTGATTTGTATAATAGAAATTACTGATATAATAGGAAAACTCTTACATTTTGTATTCGCAATTAATGTTTAAATATTTATTTAATGTTCAATGAAACTATTAAAAATAAAATGTCTTATCAAATAATTCAATCTCATTAAAACTAAAAAATATTGATATAATTTTTGTATTTATTATTAATTTCTATACAGTGACTTCGAATATTTCCAAGATCGAGGTTTATATTACAATACGACAAATGAACCATTTACAATGAATTTATTCAACATGAATGGCGAGAGATGGAAAGAAATCCGAAATAAATTTATCGAAATATTTACAACAGCAAAATTAAAACAAATATTTGAAATGTTATCATCTGACAAATTTATAATTTATTTAGAACAAAACATACATGCGGATCAAATAGTTGAAGTGAATGAAATATTTTCAGGATTAATGGCCGATGTATTATATTCGACTATATTTGGTTTCAATAAATCTGACAATTCTTCGAAACAATTTCTTGCTATGATTAAACGTTCTTCAAAAGATATTAGTTTACCATATTTAATTAAAATTGAAATAATGAAATATTTATCACCGACTTTTGCAAAAATATTCAATATAAAACTTGTTGATCCATTGGCAACTGATTATTTTAAAAAAATTATGACAGAAATAATCGAAAATAAACAAAAATGTAGTGAAATTAAAAACGATATATTGAATATATTCATGCAGTTAAAAAACAATAACAGTTTTAATACAATCACAAATAATGGACGTAAAGAAAACGTAAATGATTATGTTGAAAAAGCAGAAGAGAAAAGTAAATTAGATGAAATCATTGCACAAGCTTTCCTATTTTCATTGGCAACTGTCGAAATAGTATCATCAAGTATTAGTTTTTGTATATATGAATTAGCTATGAATACCGAAATACAAAATAAATTAAGAGATGAAATATTTGCAGTACTGAAAAAGCATGATGGTCAATTAACATATGAAGCATGTTCGGAAATGCCATACATGGAAATGGTTATTAATGGTAAGTTGATTATACTTATTATTATATACAGCTGTACACAGAATTATTCACACGATTAATTATTTTTCCTTAATTTAAAATTAATAATGCAAATATTGTGATATTGTATTATAAATTGTTATCATAACAAATACAAAATTAAAAAAATCATAAATAACAAAAAATGAGTTTGCAAAATTGTTCAAACTCATATAGATTAACACGGAATTTGTACAATTTTATTCGATGATTTTGAAAATGTGTAGTTTATATATATATATATATATATATATATATATATATATATATATATATATATATATATATATATATATGTACAAATAAAAATGGAAAATCATGGAAGAGGCCTTATTCAGCAATGGATTAACAGGGCTGTTATATATATATATATATATATATATATATATATATATATATATAAACAGACCAATATATTTCATAATTTACCTCTTTAAGCATCAAAAATCTCACAAACCTTTAATATTAATTTATTGTTTATATTCATTGCTTATATATAAAAAAATAAAACTAACTGCAGATAAAACAATAGAAATCAAATTGAGATTAAATAATACTTCGGAAAAAATAACATTATTTTTGTATTAATATTGAAATGTAATGCCATTTTTACAGTTAATTTCATTCTTGTTATTATATTTGAAGCATAAATTATTCTTCAATTAAAATTTGTTATGGAAATTATTTTTTATGTATGAGTAAAATTAAACAATAGAATAGAAAATATTCACTATATTAAATTTAGAATTAATTCAGAAATTATTAGAAATGTGCAACCATCTATAGACAATATAATAAATTATACCTCGTTATTATTTTTCATATGAGCAGAAATCGTATTTTACGACCGATGAAAAAGTTATTTGCATTTATAAATAAAGAAATTTCGTAACTTACATTCGGTACAACAGACAAAATGTTTTTATTTCAAATCGACATCCATGTCTATCCTGTTTTAAAATGAATACATGTTATCATTAAGAATAAACTCACTAGTCGTCAGCCAGCAAAGCAATAATTTATATTCAGATGAGTTTATTTATAATATGCAATTTACAATATTTTTTATTATTTCTGAATACATAAAAAACAAGATTCGCTTTATATATAACATTATTTATTTTAAAATTATTAAAATTGTGCAAAAAGTAGGTATACCTAGCCGGCGAATTATTATTTTCGATCTTTAATATATCCAGTAGCCAACTAGTCGGGTTTGAAAAGTTCGCAATTAAAGTTTTTCCTGAATTTCTTCGTAATTACTGTAAAAAGAACTCGAAACTGATTAAATGAAACCATTCAGAACAAAAAATTATAACCAATATTCTGCAAATTATCTTTTAAACATCACTTACTAAGTCTTTTTTACAAAAAATGTATTTTTCTATATTTTTCTAATATTTTTGTTCTGTAGATTTTTTATTTTTTAAAGCTTTCTGGAATACAACAAATTCATATATATATATATATATATATATATATATATATATATATATATATAAACAAAATTGATTTTTTTAAAAACTAATGCATATTTTTTTATAACAGAAACAATGAGAAAATATCCGCCACTTGTATTACTAAGCAGAGTAGTTACAAAGGATTATCAAGTACCTTCAACAACGTCTATTTTAACAAAAGGTACAGATATTGTAATACCAGTTTTTGGAATACATCATGATCCGGAAATTTATCCAAATCCGGACAAATTCGATCCAGAAAGATTCATTTTTGAGAAAAAACAGAAAAAGAATCCATATCAATACATGCCTTATGGACAAGGACCTCGAATATGTATAGGTAATAGTACATTTTTTATTAAACACGCGCATACTCGTGTGTACAACATCACTGGAATTTCTTATTTAAACATTACTTGCCTGTTTCAATTTCTTAGTTAAAGTAAGAGTTTATTAAATCTGTCAATAATAATTGATCTTAAACATACAAATAAGTCTTGATTATACATTGATTATAAACTGTTAATGAAAAATGTTGAACTATAACAATATACACATTATATTAATAAGTTCTTTTTTAGGACAACGTCTTGCAAAGTTACAAATAATATTTTCTTTGGTGAACTTCTTAAAATATTATCAATGCTCAACATGCCCAAAAACTGACAAAAAATTGGAATTTAATTCAAAATCATTGTTATTACAGCCAAAGAATGGAATTTGGGTACACCTGAATAAAAGATACTAGAATTTTGTTTTAAATAACATTTTTTTCGTTTATATATGAATTTGTTCTTTTATTTTTATTCGCTATTCTAACATATGATTTATTACTTGTGATTTTATCTTGATTTATTACACTTGTCAAGACATATGTAATATATTCAAATTTTACATATTTTATAATACTTTATACCTTTTCGTACTATTAATTTCTCGTTATTCATTTAATTGATATTAATAAAAATATTATTGACTATAATCAATTAGTGTTGTTTTCAACTTTAAAATTATCAGTTTTTCATATACTTATATTACACTCTATTATCAATGTTATTAATAACTGTTTACTCACATATACACGTATTTCATCTGTATCAATATAAATTTTACTTTTATGATTTTTCTACTTTCAATTATTTATATTGAATTACTATTAAATCTCTTATAAGATAGAATTTGTAAAATTTAACTAACCAAAATCTAAAAAACTTAATATTTTTTAAACCTGAAGTGTTTCTCACAGATGAACTTGATTGAATGATTTTATTGATTCACTTAATTACTCATACAAAAGTTAATTTTAATTCATGTTTCCGAGATGACAAAATAAAGAACTCAGCGAAATTTATTTAATAATGCTGTACTAAAAAAAGAATATTCCTAAAAAAATATGTTATTTACTTAATGAAAAACAACAGTAAGTATATTACATGTATTTCAATCATATACTATATATATATATATATATATATATATATATATATATATATATATATATATATACACACGTGTGTATGTATGCATGTATACATGTATAGAGAAATAGATAGAAAAAGAGAGTAAATAAGAATAATTTAGAATACTCTTATTATTTTTTGTATTACTTGCAAAATATCACAAGTACATTATTATCTTGACGGTATGCCCCAAATTATAAAAAAATGAGATTAAAGGCCAGTGTTTAAATTTTCATTTATAAATCCATATAAATCAAATTTAAAGTATATTAATTTGATAATGAAATTTATTACATTTTTTTAAATTGACTAGATATTTATCCACATGTTTATTTATTTTTTACCGACTAACGATTGACAATTTGATAAAAAAATCTGATATGAATTCTTTTCATTAGCGTCTCATCTTTATTTTTTAAAAACATGCTATACTATAATACATGAGCTATGTATTTTACTCGTTATTTCTTTTTGTATTAATAGTTTTTAATATAATAGTAATTGCTTTAAAATTCAGTAACATTGAATTAAAAACGATAACTAAACATTGGCTTTTATTCATACATACATGCATATATATATATATATATATATATATATATATATATATATATATATATATATATATATATATATATATATATCCACGTATATTGTTACGCAATTAAATTACCTATCAACTTAGATTTTTATCTCGTAATTATAATCAAAAATATGTTTTAAATTTACATATAGTTTTATTTTATGATCATTCTTGTAGTAAGTCTTTCTGATTAACAAGAGATTTGTAAACCTATTAATTCTAATTTTTATTCCATGATTTTTTTTGTATGGATCTAGGCATTAGTAAAAAAAACACACTTCGAATATATTTACTAACACGTAGCAGATCAGTTAAAGACTTAAAACAATAAAATTCAAGATACATATTTTATGTAAATATTAATTTAAATCTAAATCAAAAAATTAGATAGAGTATACTGCAGGACCAAACAGTCCATGGAAGATATGGATAATGTATTTGTTTTTTTAAATTATTTAGTAAGTACAATACATTCGAAACATCATTGATTATTTAGTTGTTACATTAATTCTGCATTTTAGTGATCGGTTCTTGTGTCAAAAACCGAAAGGAATGAAAATGAATCATTTGAAAAATTTGGCAGATATTTAGTCTGCCTGCGATGCAATTATCATGCGCATCGAAAGAGGCGTCGATTTGCTGCATGATTTCCGGAGGTCATGAAAAAAGAAGAACAGACCACAGAAGGAGGACAGTGACACTTGTGACAGGTTCTCGTATCTATGATTCCTCCCCTTGAACAGGCCGATAGCGAACGGAGTGGCGATTAAAAGGATGTTTGTTTCATAAGTGTTAAATTGTGCTGTAAAATATTTTCATGCTAATCGTCGAAACATTTTACATACAATTTTAATATATACATATATGTGAGGTAAGGAGAATTACGTTCGAAATTTGTGATATTAAATGGCGCCTGACAACGTATGCTCAAATCGATAAGCCGGTGATATTAATACCGCGTGATGTTTAACATATCATATATCGTGTAAAACTATTTAATATGTGTTGCATTTCGAAATATATTTAATTTGTATCGCGGTTGGGTTATGTTTCTTGATTTCGATCGACTTTGCATAACCAGCTTGACGTACGAAGTCTACAAATGTCATTATTCAGTAATCGAATTGAATGTAATTCATGTCGATCGAATTGATTTGTAGATATTCCAGCAGTATCAATTTTTTTCTTCTGTCAAACCATTTTAATAGTTACATCCTTGTTTGTAGGAAAGTGAAATTAAAACCGAAAAAAAATGCCAGCAGTTCGCGGAGATGGAATGCGCGGTCTCGCCGTTTTCATATCAGACATCAGGAATTGTAAGTTTTTAGTTTTACCTAGTATTATTTTTCTTATACATTTATGTTTATACATTTTGGCAACAGGTAAAAGTAAAGAAGCGGAAGTAAAACGTATAAATAAAGAATTAGCAAACATAAGAAGTAAATTTAAAGGAGATAAAACATTAGATGGGTATCAAAAGAAAAAGTATGTCTGCAAATTGTTATTTATATTCTTATTAGGCCATGATATTGACTTTGGCCATATGGAAGCTGTCAACTTGCTGTCTTCAAATAAATATTCAGAGAAACAAATAGTGAGTTCATTGAAAATAATCATCTTATATAACATTTATCATTCATGGAATGTTCTTTACAGGGTTATCTTTTTATCTCAGTTCTTGTGAATACTAACAGTGAACTCATCAAATTAATCATACAAAGTATAAAGAATGATTTGGCTTCGAGAAATCCAATTCATGTAAATTTGGCATTACAATGTATTGCAAACATTGGCAGCAAAGAGATGGCAGATGCTTTTGGCAATGATATTCCAAAACTTTTAGTATCCGGGTATGTTAATAATATTTGATTCTTCAAATTTTCATTAATATTGTATCTAAAATGTGTTCAATAAAATTTTTATGTCTAATATAATTACAAAAGTATTTATGCATCTGTATATGTACACATATATGAGTAAATAATAACTTTTCTATTTGACTAGTTTTTAAAAAATAGTAAAAAGGAATAATAAAAATTGATCATTGTATGTATAAAAAATGTTTAATGATGTTTACATGATTAATAAATAATTAGAATTTGTAAAGATTTTTGTCATTAAATATTTTTAGTGATACTATGGATGTAGTTAAACAAAGTGCAGCTCTTTGTCTTCTTCGTTTATTTCGTACATCCCAAGATATAATTCCGGGTGGGGAATGGACATCTCGAATAATACATCTTTTAAACGATCCACACATGGGAGTTGTAACAGCAGCGACTAGTTTAATCGATGCTCTTGTTAAAAGAAATCCTGATGAATATAAGGGATGTGTATCTCTGGCAGTATCAAGATTGTCTAGAGTATGTTTTATTTAATCCATTTTATTCAACATTATGTTATAATTTGTTGAAAAATACGTTTATTTTTCTTTCTATAACAAATATGACAATTTATTTTGTGTATATGTGTGCTTTATATATAAATTATCTTCCTTTCAAATTCAGTGTTCTATTGCATTGTGTTCTTTTCTAAATGACAAGTCATATACAAAATAATATTATTATTTGTAAGTATTTAAAACAAAGTACCATTTATTTGTATTATTTTTTATCATCAAAATATTGTGTTTATAAAATAAATTTACTAACTTTGTAGATTAAAAAATGTAAAATTATTAATGCATTAATAAAAGTGAGTTTCAAATCTCATTTATGATCATGGAACACCTTGTTTGTAGTATATAGTATTATTTTGTATAGTATTGCAAAGAAAGTAAACTGTGATATAATGATAAAATAATTGAAAATTAATTGTAATCTATATAAATTTGAAACAAATTTTTAGATTGTCACGGCCAGTTACACAGATTTACAAGACTATACGTACTATTTCGTTCCTGCACCATGGTTATCTGTGAAATTATTACGTCTATTACAAAATTATACTCCTCCAGGTTTGTATTAATGAGTGTTATAAAAAAATAAACAGTAAATATTTTTTAAGTATTTTACTACATAGTTATACAATAATGATTTATGTAATTTTTATTATAATTAGTCAAAAGTAATATATTAATACTATGAAACATATGAGTGTTATCCTTGTATATTATTTAGTGCTCTGACAATTATAATTTGAAAATTTTGTTTGCATTAATTTGTGTATCTGCTTATATGCAACTTTGAAAAATGACTATATTAGTGACTAACATACTTACCCTTACACTTGGAGGCCATTGATGGACACTAGTATATCTTTCAACAAACAATCTTCAATCCTCGTGGCAGATTCTAGTATTCACAATAATATATGCCTTTCTTCAAGTAGAAAAACAGTGTACAACAGTGTTTAAAGTTACAAGTATCAGTGCTATTAATTTCATGATTGTATTGTGGTTCAGGTCAATAATTTTTAATTTCTTATTAAAAAATACGAAATGTCAAAAATAGACTATTTAAACAAAGTGAAGATTGTTCATTTTTTATTTAAATTAGAATGTTAATAGATTCATATGTTGGTTAGAATATAAGCTTTGGCATTCTTTCTCAGTTTTGAATGTTTTTTTAACTTCATTTTCTTGTCTTTGGAAGTGCAGTCATCATCAATGTTCATACTATTATCAAATGAAGTATTGATTTTGTACTTTGAAAACTAACAGTTAAATGTTTCACTGTGTGGTTTTTTAAGAAATTTTTTTTTAAAAAATGTCTTATTAACTAAACATAGAGAGTAAACAGGAATTGAAAATTTAATTAAAGGTTGAAGAGAAATTTTTTTAGAAGTATGCTAAGTTTCAGTAATATATATATATATATATATATATATATATATATATATATATATATATAACTTTTGCTATATATATCATTTCTCTTAAATTCTGAGTGTGATTTAGGGGTGCATTCTGTTTCAGCTGAAGATCCTGGTGTAAGAGGACGTCTTAATGAATGTTTAGAAACCATATTGAATAAAGCACAAGAACCTCCAAAATCAAAAAAAGTACAACATTCAAATGCCAAGAATGCAGTTCTTTTTGAAGCAATAAGTCTGATCATCCATAATGATAGGTAGTACTTCTTTTTGAAATGTTTACAATAACATGTCTATATTAAGACAAATATTTCTTATGTATGATGTTTCACAGTGAAGCAAACTTACTTGTTCGTGCATGTAATCAACTTGGCCAATTCCTCAGCAATCGTGAAACAAATCTAAGATATTTGGCTTTAGAATCTATGTGCCATCTTGCAACTTCTGAATTTTCACATGAAGCTGTTAAAAAACATCAAGAAGTAGTTATTTTATCAATGAAAATGGAAAAAGATGTATCCGTACGTCAACAAGCAGTCGATTTATTATATGCTATGTGTGACAAAAGTAATGCAGAGGAAATTGTTCAAGAAATGTTAAATTATTTAGAAACTGCTGATTATTCCATACGAGAAGAAATGGTATTAAAAGTAGCTATTCTTGCAGAAAAATATGCAACAGATTATACTTGGTAAATGAAAATTTAATATTGTTTTGACTATTATTTAATTATACCTTGTCTTATTAGGTACGTGGATGTGATACTGAATCTCATTAGGATAGCAGGTGATTACGTATCTGAAGAAGTTTGGTACAGAGTGATTCAAATTGTGATAAATCGAGATGATGTACAGGGATATGCTGCAAAAACAGTGTTTGAAGTAAATCTTTATTCTATTTGAAAACTATTATGAATATTAGTTAATATAAGAATTGTGTTTTAACAGGCGCTACAAGCTCCTGCTTGTCATGAAAATATGGTTAAAGTAGGAGGTTATATTCTTGGAGAATTCGGAAATTTGATTGCCGGTGATCAGCGTTCATCGCCTCTAGTACAATTTCAGTTACTTCATTCTAAAGTAAATTAAATATTTTATTGAATAATTTGCAATATCAAAGTAACATTATTTTTTTTAATATATAGTACCATCTCTGCTCACCTATGACACGTGCTTTACTTCTCTCCACATACATTAAATTCGTGAATCTCTTTCCTGAAATACGATCACAAGTTCAGGAAGTTTTTAAACAACACAGTAATTTACGTTCAGCGGATGCTGAACTTCAGCAGCGTGCCTCTGAATATCTTCAGTTGAGTATAATTGCAAGTACAGATGTACTTGCAACAGTATTAGAAGAAATGCCAGCATTTCCTGAAAGAGAGTCTTCAATTCTTGCTGTTTTAAAGAAAAAGAAACCTGGTAGAGTTCCAGAAAACGAAATTCGAGAAAATAAAAGCCCTGTTCCAGTCACAAACCATACAAATGACACAGTAAATAACAATTCTAAAAATAACACTGTTTCAACAGATCTCTTAGGGTTATCGACACCTCCTACCTCTCAACCGGGCGCCGGTAATACTGGGGTACTTCTCGATGTTCTTGGAGATATTTACACAAAGCCGACAAATTCTACAAATTCAACCAATGCTCAGTATAATCCAAAAAAATTTGTTTGCAAAAATAATGGAGTTCTGTTTGAAAATAATCTGATTCAGATTGGTGTTAAAAGTGAATTTAGACAAAATTTAGGTAGACTTGGATTATTCTATGGGAATAAAACTTCGTTTTCATTACAAAATTTCCAAGTCAGTGTATCATGGCCAGAAGATCAAGCAGGAAAACTTAATATTCAAATGAAACCTGTTGAACCTACAATAGAAGCAGGTGCTCAGATACAACAAATGCTCAATGCTGAATGTATTGATGATTATTCAGGTATTCATTATTATAAACTTGTGTTTGTAATTGGCTCAATATTTTACTTTTGTTTTAGATGCTCCTAGTTTAATTATAACATTCACATACAATAATATTCCTCAGAAGATCATAATGAAACTTCCACTTACAATAAATAAATTTTTTGAACCAACTGAAATGAATGGTGATTCTTTCTTTGCAAGATGGAAGAATCTAGGAGGGTATGTAGTTACTATTATATTTGTTAAAAATTGTATTATACATTGATTTTTATTTTTTAGAAACCAACAGAAATCACAAAAAATTTTTAAAGCTACTCTACCAATGGATTTAAATGTAACACGTACCAAAGTTTTGGGTTTTGGTATGCAACTTTTAGATGGAATTGATCCTAATCCAGATAATTTCGTGTGTGCAGGCATTATTCACATGCGTAACCAACAAGTTGGATGTTTACTTCGCCTTGAACCTAACAAAGAGGCACAAGTATGTAAACCTGAATTATTTATTTGAAAAGAATTATAAAATTAAAGTTTTAAATTGTTAATAAGAAGGGAGTCTTTTTATCATTGATATTTATTTACAGTATTAGACATTTTAAATTTGTTATTACTTGGTGAACAAATGTTTTTTTTTAATGAACAATAATATGTGCTAAATTGCTGGGTTTGAAACTAATGTTTGTGAACTGCACTATAATTACTTTCTGGCAACTACACAAATATATTTTCTCCCTAGTAAATTTTGCCCTTAATAGACCATTCAAAAATATGTTTTATTTGAAGACTTATTAAAATTTACAATTTTTTAATTTTCAGATGTACAGATTAACAGTGCGTTCTAGTAAAGAAAGTGTTTCTATGCAAGTTTGTGAACTACTTGCGGACCAATTTTAAACATACATACTATATGTATTTGTTGTGCACAACGCAGAAGGGATGTTTATTATTACATAAATTCAGTATATTCATATTCAACATTTTATTTTTATCAATAGCATTCCATGAATTGCCTTCGACCCTTCAAAACTTTTTTTTCATTTTTTAATCACATTATATATATTAACTTATATACATAATACTTATATATATTACAAAACAGTTTGTTGGTTTTTACAAACATTTTTTTCCATATTTAGTGCAAATTTTTTTAGTTTAATTACATATATGTATGTATGTATGTATATATACATATATATATCTGTGTGTGTATATATATATATATATATGTATGTGTGTGTATATATATATATATATATAATGTGTGTGTGTGTGTGTGTATATATATATATATATATATATATATATATATATATATATATATTGAAGGGGTTACATTGAACCTGCCATTTATACAAAATGATTGTTTTTATTATATACATAAATTAACACACAGACAGACAAAAATGTATACATGTAACAAATGTAAGATATTAACAAAAACATTGAAATATGATCATATTTGTATTATCAAATTTAATCATCATCTGAATATATAAATATAATTAATGTATTGATATTTTTATTTTTCAATTATTTATTATTGTATTGTTTAAATTTTTAAACTTGATATTCTTTTGAAACATTTGTAAACTTTGCCACATAAACAAAATCATATATTATTTGCTATGAAATCAAAGCATTATTTATTGGTTACTCATTGCATAAGTTATTGAGAGATTGTCAAATTTATAATATTAATTTGGAAATTGTACATATAAATTCATATTTTTCTGGTTGTATATAATTCGAATCTATCTTGAGATATGTACAAGTAATATTTTATGTAAATGTAATTACCAATAAATAATATTTGTGTGTATATATGTATGTATGCATATAATTATACGTGTATATATATATATATATAATATGTATATATAATTACATGAATATTATATATATATATATATATATATATATATATATATATATATATATATATATATATATATAAATAAAATCAATCTGAGCATCCAAAATAAAGGCTTTCTAGTAAACCAATACCTTCTTTTTCTACAAATATACAATCATTGTCTGATGAATCCTTCCAAGTGTTTATATGCATATATATATATATGCATATGCGTAAATAATATGTGCACATGTATGTTTAAAGTTTTTTGTAGGAATAATATGTTGAAGAAATCTAAGTTTTCTAAATAATTTAGTCAATATTCAGTTGTAAGTTTTTGTGCGGTTTATATTTTTTTAATGTGTTTGTGTGTGTGTTTATGTATACACGCGTGTTTATATATATATATATATATATTTTGTGTATACGTAGACATTAACTAAATAATACAGTATAAAGAAAGCTTTATATATGTTTTTGACAATGTAATTACATATTACTTTTTTATTTTTATCAATATATTAAATATATATTTTGCTTACATAGTTTCATATTCAAGTTAATGATATATATATATAATGTATGTATGTATATTAGATACCTACAAGTAATAAAAGAACATTTGCTTTATCGAATTCAACTATTATTGAATAATCTCATAGTTATATATATTTTCCATATCTTATAAGTAATCATTCATATAATAATATAAACTCAAGTACATTTTATCTATATTGTTTATTATAAATGACTGAAATTATTTTGTAAAGGCATGCAAATAACTACCTTATAAACAAATTACAATATAATCCAGTTTATTATATATGTAAAAAAGTGACAATATCATTTATATTTTATTAGAAACTTTAAATTTATTTTTCATAACTAATCTCTTTCATTACTTTTGTAATATATCTGTATATTTTTTTTTTTACAAAAATGGAGATAAATGTGACTGTAACAGATCAATGTAAATATGGTTTAATGGCTAATTATGTATATGTGTGTATGTATTTATATATATATATATATATATATATATATATATATATATATATATATATATATAATTGTATATAGGTGCATGCATAAGTTTCATTTAAAATTTTAGATGCAGAGATTGAAAACAATATGTAAAACAAAAAACTGTAGATGTACAAAGTATTGAACAAATGACAGTTATTAATTTTAAACACAACTGACAGATACTAAAAATATTTACTTATATAAAAACTGTGTGTTGTTTCATAAAGAACATTATTTACTGATTCTCATTTATCAAAACAATGTTTGATAATTCTGCAGGTACAGAAAGTAGTCACTATATAAATAATCATGATTTTTAATATCAATAATCGAATTATTTTTGATAAGTAATAATATGTATATTTTGTTCCTTTTTAATTGTATATTTTTAATTTTACTAATTAGTAATATTTTGTATAGTTTGAATTTTCTACATATGTGTATGTATGTATAAATATATATGTACACATATCTCAATGTTTATCATTTTGTAAATGCATGTTTCTATTAATTAAATATTTTAGTCTTATTTGTAAATTAAAATATTAAACAATGTATTAATGATACAAAAATATTATTATTTTCTTTTACTTTTTTTATGAAAATGTCATTGGTTTTGTTTAAATCATGCTTGATTTATAGTTGTTATTCAGGATAAATCACGTTAAATGAAAATTGTTAAAACACTATGCTTATATAGTGTGTATACAATATATTTGTGTGGGTATATGTAAATGCATATATAATTGTGTGTGTGTGTGTGTGTGTATATGTGTGAATGTATATATATATATATATATGTATGTATATATATATATAGATATATGTATACATATATATATATATATATATATATATATATATATATATATATATATATATATATATGTATGTATGTATATATATAAATGTAGATATTGATTGTAACTATTGTTTTAAAATAAAATTCTGTAAAGCATTCGATATCATAAATTGTAACACAATTTGGGTATTTGATTAATTTCATAATTTAATTTTATTTCTCATATGGTCATATTTAAGTCTATATATGTATGAATAATATGTGTATTACATGTATACATTGCATATGTGTGTTTAGTTATATATATATATATATATATATGTATATATATATATATATATATATATATATATATATATTTGAATTATATGTGGTTTTTAATCAAAAAATACCTGCTAGAAATCAATTTTTTTGCTATAAACTAAAAATGATTTGATAATAAGCTTTTAATTATAATCTTTAGTCCATTGATAAGATTGTATTCTTATACCATAGGAATAGTACAATTAAACTTCATTTTTGTTAAGTATTCATATTTTAAAAATTATAAATCAAGTATATAAGTAAATTATTGATCGAAAAACTGGATTTACTTTATAATCTGTAATTTTTTGTTATATTCAAGATATATAATTAATGTAAAACAAAAAATAGTGCTGTTGTACAGTTTTGATCAACTTTAAATGAAATAATCATGATAAAGAAAAAAAATTGTAAAACATTACAGAATTAATATATGCATATGTAGACATAATGTAAGCACATTGTTGTAATATTCATGTCTAATAAAGATATTGTTCTACTTACATTTATTTAACTTTGTAATAGACAACTATTTATACCTTTTTTGATATAAGTTGACTCGTTAATTAATATTTATACTCCAATATTATAGATAAATCATACAATCACTGTTACATAACCATGTAAATAGTTAATTCTTTTAAAATTATGGGAAAAACTAACATTGTTTATAAAATGTAACTGAACTCATAAAATAACAATATCAAAATATGTAACAATAATTATTTTGTTCAATATAAATTTGATTAATATTATGAGAAACATAGATTTAATTGATAAATACACTAATAAGTTTAGTCAATACAATAAATGAAAAAATATTCAAGAAGTTAACATTTCAATTTAAATGTATTTAGTAATGGGGTAAGTTTATTCAAAAATTAACATAATTACCCAGTAGCTAGATGATACAAATATTGAGGCAAACAGAAAATCTTTTAAAAGAATTTATGACTAATATTTCCGTAGTATATATAAATATATATATATATATATATATATATATATATATATATATATATATATATATATATATATATATATATATATGTTTATTGAGAAAACAGTGTATTTGATTGGATATTAAACATTTTATAGGTAGAATATGCAAAATGCCTCATATGTAACCATGAAAACAATTTAATTTTTCAGTATATTGTTTTTATTTTGAATTATATATGGGGAAAGGAGCAAAATAATGTATGGCAGAAGGAAGCCCCAAATGTCTATTTTTAAATAAATAAATAATGACTTAATCCGCTTTATGCGATTCGATTAATTTAATTACATTTGGCTGTAAATTTATAAGAATTAAATAGATATAACATTAAATAAATAACTAAAGTTAACAAATCATTAATGAAAAAATAATAAATTCAATTGTACAATATATTTGAATCAAATTAATTTATATATATATATATATATATATATATATATATATATATATATATATATATATATATATAAACAATAATTTAATTAGATGAACTGACTTCTTTATACAGTTAAAGTATTTAAACCAGTTTAAAGCTCATATTTTAACTGCACAATAATGTTTATCAAACAATGCGTGTATGCTTCCTCTACGTGTATTTACCAAGGTCGAAATATATTTATTTTAGAATTACATTGAACGTGTTTTAAAACTGAAGTATCTGACGGGCTTTATATTCTATAGATAGAACAACCAAAAATACTTCAATTTTAATATAGTTGTATGTAACATGTCTACTGTAAATTATTTCATTTTGTAAGTAACAATTTCACAAATACATTCCCTTTTTTATGTTAGATGTATTTAGTTTTATATTTATAAATAATAAACAGTTTTTACCAACTAATTCATATGTAATAAAATTATTATTTGTCTGATATTTAAAAATAGACTTTCCTGTATAGAATATGCAGGCCAGATTAATTCGTATAAAAGCATTCGGCCGCGAAAACCACGTGGTGGCATTTTTATTGAATTAATTTATATTTATGAAAATATTTCATTTTTCCATGCTTTTAAAATATATACTCAATATAATGTTATAAATAAATGTTTAATGAATGTTTTTTTTTTTTTTTTTAATTTCCAAAGTGCTAATGAAGGAAACACTAACAATTATATTAAATTTTAACCTCTTCAGTTCCTTATGAGTTATATTGGATATAAGTTTAGGTATGTTTAGTCTAATTTTTTATAAAATTCACATTATGGTTAATATGGAATTTATAAAATAAAATTTTATTATTAACTAAGCGCAACAAAAAATGTACGTTGACATCAAAAATTCATAATATTTGTTAATTTTATTAAATAAATTGAAGTTGTCAGCATGTAATAAAAAAATCAGAATAAATTCTTTTGAAATTATTTCAATAAGAGATTATGCAAATAGTTTTAAATACGTGAATAACATTTAAAATATTTGAAGAAGATAATTGTATTAATTATCATTTACTATGTATTAGCTATGAACATTTAAATATTATTTGTTGAGTTTGCGTTTTAATATTTAGTGTTTTTGATTTGATTTTTATATCATTAATAATTGTTTGTTTGCTAAAAAGTCCAGTTAGAAATAAATATTTAGTGTGTTATTATTTACATCGTTTTACATGGTAAAGTTGAATTAAAATATAAATATTAATTAACAATTAACTATTAATTAATTTAATTAACAATTTAAAAAATTAAAATCATTTATATATATATATGTATATATTTGAAAATAATTATACATTAAATATATTTTAAAATCTATAATTAAAAATGAACTGAAGTGCGCAAAAAACACATTTCATTTTCCTTTTTAATTTGCAACCTATATTAACGTTATTCTTAAATAAAACAGCATTACATTAACAATATTTATAAAGGAATTAGTCCATGTTATGGTTTAATTTTATGCATATGTATTCGTCAAAATAACACTCAGGGATACAAAGGATGAATAAATTATTAATAAGTTTATTACTTAATTTGTATTAATACTATATAACAAAAAAATAATCACTTAAGTTATATAAAAGAGATTTATATATTTTCTTAAATAATATATAAAAATGTGCCCTCAGCAGACGATCTGTGCTGTTTATATCTCTTCTGATAATATAAAATATCTATGTTTTGTATAAAGTCATAGGAATTGTCTATTATAATACTTAATATTATTTAAAATATATATTTTGGATAGCCAGTCTAACAACTTCACATTATTCTGCTGGAAATATCATTTTTTATTTTTGTTGTGGGAACCGCCACATTACCTTGTTCAGAGATAAAAGTTGTTGAAATTAATGATAAAATTAATTACGTGATTATTTTGGTTATTCATTCTCATTTGTCTGGATTTTCATTTTGTTTTTTAAAAAATATAATTGCTGTTTTTTTGTATATTTTTGAAAGTTGATAATTGATTTTTTTGCACTTATATTTAAAGTTATAACTGAAATCTATTGATGTTAATCTTGAAACTGCTTCACTATGCATATATTTTTATTTCTGTTTTAATAATTATTATCTTAATTTGGTATTAATTTCATTGTTTACAAATCAGAAAAATGATTCAATTCAGGTATTCATAAAAATAATGTTTTTTGTAGTGTAAAGAATACTTTGTTCGCAGCGCCAACTATAGTATTTTTTAGCAAATACAATTTTAAGCTGTATTAAAATTTTAATCTATACACAAGACACACAAATATTCACATTTGTAGGCGTACGTATTCAATGATTGTTGGCTTTTTTATGGTTACATTGTTAATAATAAATTGTGTGTATTTAAAAATATGTATGCATTATTGAATGATTCAAACAGCTTGTGAATCTTTAGGAAATATTCCGTATAAAAAAATATTTAAATTGTACAATCTATGTCAATAAATCGGCATTATTCAATGCAGGTAAACAAGTTGAAAAATGGAATCTGTCAAAATAGAAATGAACAATACGGAAAATAATAGTACATCAGTAGTCGAAGATGCTGTAAAAGAAGAATCAAATGCAGAATTACCAACGAATTCAGGTAAAAACAAGATTAATGAAGATGGAAATAAATCTGAAATACTAGAAATGAGTGAAACTGTTAAGTCAATGTTATCTTCTATTGACGGAAGTTTATGGAAACGGGGCAGTGAGGAAAAGTCAAGAAAAAAAGATGAAAAGAATCTCGAACAAATGTTACGTAATTTGAAACCGGAAGAAAAGTTACCCTTTATAAGTAAGAAGTATCTTGAAAATTTACAAGAACATAGAAAGTTAGAACAAACTTACAAGGCTGCAGATCGTAAGATTATTACATTAATTCGATACTGTGAGCAACTTGAAAATGATAAGCAACGCCAAATAATGATTAATTCACGCCTTGAAAGTTTGTGTAGAGAACTACAGAAACAACATAGAAAATTAAAAGTATGTAAAATAAATCCAACATATATGTGTATATTAATTTACTTGCTGTATACTCTCACACATACACACATCATAAATTCTGTATTTTTTAGAAAAATTCGTAATGTGAAATAACATTAAATTAATATGGAAGAAATTGAACTATATATTGTGATTAATATTTTTAAAATAAAGAGGTGCTTAATACTAATATATTTATTATTTTGTAGGATGAATCTAGTCAAAGGATACATGAAGTATCACATAAACTTCAGATGAAATTAAATGAACTAAGTGCAATGACAGCTCAGACGAATGAAAGCAACATGAAATTGAAAGATGACAATGTGAGTATGACTGAAAAATTCAAAACATTGTGTTTGCAAATGACAGAACGTGAAGAACAGCTACAAACAATAATTGAAGATCTAAGATTACAAAATAAGTTAACTGAAGTAACTCTTAGACGATGCAGTGAAGAGATGGCAGCAACTGAACAATTACGTAAGAAGGAGAAGGAAGCTCTTACTTCAGAAGTTGAATTTTACAAATCACAATGTGCTGAATTGGAAATATCTACAAAGAATCTTGGATCTCAAATCGCTATATATCGTGAAAAATATGAAGATTTTCATGGAGCACTTGCTAAAAGTAATTATATGTATGGTGGTTTTAAAGCAGATATGGAAAAAATGTCTAAAAAAGTGCAACAAGTTGAAAAGGAAAGTGGAGTGTGGAAAGAGAAATGTGAACGGGCTCATAAAGCCCTACTTGAAATGTGTCATGAAAGAGCAACCATCGAACAAGAGTATGGAATAAAACAACGAGAGATCGATCGTCTTAAAACTCTATGTCGTACTATACAGACTGAACGTATTAAGTTGTATGATTTGCTCGAAAGTCTGGGTCATCCGCGTAGTTCTATCGATATAAGTAGTATTCCTTCGAAAGAGTGTAGAGAAATTGAAACTGAAGAACTGTTGGTTCAAGAACCGATAGTTGCTTCGAATCTCCCTAAAAAAGAGCAGGTTTCAAAAAAGCAGGCACAAAATAAACGGAAAAATGCTAGAAGAAAGAATGGAAAATCTATACCAAATGATAAAGAAGATATATCAAAGAATACTGATGAAATGCATGAAATCTTAAAACAAAATCTTACTTCATTAGAAGACATGTCTGTTTTGAAAAAGCTAGAAGCCGCTAATGTTCCTACAGAAGCACTCAAGTATGTACCTAGGCCGGAATCACAACAGACATTGCCAAATATTTTACCTAGTGTGCCTAGAAATGTTCCTATGAGTAAAGAACATCTTCTTGAGATGATGAAAAAAGAATTAGATATGTTAAATAATAAGTTAAAAGAAGCAAAACTCCAAGAGAAAACTTTAGAAGCTGAAATGGATATAAGTAATGAAGAAGTAAAAGAAGTTGAATAATAATTGTCACCGAGACAGTTATTTTGCAGTTGTTTGATTTAAATAGAGCCAGGTTGTTAAAAAATTCTCTTGCCGAATGTGATTATATAATATAAAATTAATGCCGTCCTGAAAAGGAAATAAAGTTTTTAGTATATTTTAGACATTTAACTCTGTATTATTCACTGTTGTTAAAAACTACTGCCAATATTTTTTTCATAATTATAATAAATGATTTGAATAATTTCCACTTTTAAAAAGTAAATTTAAATTATTTTTATTTAATAGTATTTTCAATTTATTACATGACACCAGAGTAATTTTTTTAGTCGATGTTTTTTTTTTACTTTCAACAAGTCATTAAGTATTCATAATATTTATATTGAAACATTCTTACAATAAACTTTATCCACCTATTTATAAATATTTGTAAGGCAAATGTAATGAATGGCGAGTAGAGTAAATTGATGATCATTCAAGTTTAACATTTTAAGGGGCAACAGTATTTTATTTTAACTATACAAATAACGTACATCCATGGAGTTTGTAGTTGCTGATGTTACCGTATTTTTTTCAATAGAGTCTTATGACGTTTTATATTTAATCATCTTGATTAATTCCTAAATTAACTCATAGAGTGCTGTTTAATTTTTATACTTTTTTAATTGATTATTTTTTTTTACTAATACAATAGTTTTTCTTGTCCTGCTAAAAACTTACATTTTTTTGCCTTTCAAAGAGTTCATGAATTTGAGCTTGATTTATCTATTGCTGTTGGTAAGATGAATGTATTTTTGATATTAGATCTAGTTAATGTTGTAAAATAATAGGGGTAAACATCTTTTTGTATAAATATATATTTATATAAACTGAATCTATAACACACTATTATTTAAAATCAAATTTATAAACTATCCAAAATTTAAGTATGGATATTTCAGTAATCCAAAATGAATTTCTTTTTCTAACTTATAGTGAAAATTAATATGTAATTAATTAAATTCAGTTTTATTTGCCTATGAACCTGATAACAGTAAAACAGATTTGTGTATTCAATAGTTTATGTATTCTGTATGTTCAGCTTAATTTATGTTAAATAGATTTTATTTGGGATTCTACATAAAAAGGAGATAACTATTGTCCAATCTATTCATAATGTGTTGTTATGCACTAAACATTTAATAAAAAGAAACCTTTTTTTATTGATTTTAAATTTGAATGTTGAAATTTATCCAAAGGTTACGAAGTACTTTTTGGTGAAATTTAAAATTATTGATATAACTAATATATGCAAAAATCAGTTAATAACACATTACTAGTGACTAATAAATCAATATATGTGTTTTGGCATGTTATTTGAATATGACTATATTATAAAAGTAATTAATTGAAAACCATACATGCTTTTGTTTCATAGTATCAAAATGTTAGTTATGTAATTACAAATAGTACGAGTTATACAATTATCTTTCCAATAGTAATAGGTACCTTAATCTTTATAGTCGATTAAAATATAAAAGAGTATGTTTACATATGTGAACTAGTGTTTTTCAATTTTTTTATTCATTCATTAATGTAATTACTTTTTCCATTTGTTTCTGATGAAAATGTATACACCTGTGCTCTAATTATTGCATTTGAAGGCCCAATGTGATCTGACATTATTAATGATTCAGTAAAAAGTAAATAAAATTATAAAATGTTCAGAAACATAGTGTGATGGTTTATATTTAGATAATGTATTCCATCAAGTATTTTTTTTATGTTATGTAAATAAATCACTTACATTATTAAAGTAAATCACTCTTCAATATTTAAAATTTTCATTGTGTAAATGTATTTATATAAAAATTTAATTCGCTGAACAGATTAATTTGAGTATATAAATGCAATGAATTTGATTGGTTGAAATTACTGCTTTTCTCCAAAACAATTTTTTAAATAGAATTATATTAATGTAATCAATTCATTTTGTTAAGAATTATAATGTTTATCATAAAAATAAATATTTAGAAATTCTGTAAGTATCCTTCAACATAATATTTTTGTAGAATTTGATTTTGAAATTATTTCTGGTAATAATCATTTTTTTTGTGATTTCATTTTAATGACATAATTTTGAATTCAATGTATAAAATTATGCAAATTAAAAGAATTTGTACTGACACTTCTTCAAATATATAATAAAATGTAATTATTTTTATGTACTATGCTGCATTAGGCATAGTTATATATATATATATATATATATAAAATTTAACAAATAAAAAATATGAAATTTGTCAAATTGAATTATAGTTTAAAATCAACTCTAGATTCCTATCATACTTTTATATTTTCCTAAAATTATACCAATATTGGTAATAAGTTACATGTTAATTTACATCTATGTATACAGTTTATACTCAAAGAACTGGAATTTCTGTATAAAAAATATGTGTATATTATAAGGCCACATATATATATATATATATATATATATATATATATATATATATATATATATATATATATATATATAAATCCTTAGTAAATGTATTGCTGGATAAAAGCCTGTTTCAATTTGGAGAATTCCATGCTTGTTTTCGTTGAACTTTCTGATGTTTTTGCTCTATGTTCATCTTTTTATATTTTTTAGTTGCCAGACAAGTGATGTAAGGGATTTTTGCAAATATTCTAATAAATTTTAATACTTATGAATGAATATTTTTATTGATGTTTTTTCTTTATACATTAATATACAGGTGCACCAGTGAAAGGGGAAATTTTAAAAGCAGGTTTATTCACCCCCGTTCGAGTGAGACAGTAAAATTAAGTGATACATTATTCATCGAGTTTTCGCTGCGAAATAATTTTACAAAAATTGCGTTATTCTTCGAAGACAACGAAACAGCCACACACGTTAACGCATCCCGCTTCACTAACATGTTTTACAACATTTCTGACAATAATTAATTCAATTTCCATAAATGATATGGTTCCAGCAAGATAGAGCAACAAGTCATATCGCTAGGAATGTTCATGGCTCCTGTAAAAACGCTCTCTAAAAATTGATATGTTGTTTGGTCGGCAATATCCCCAAATTTGATGGTGCGTGTTTTTTTATTTGGGGTTTTTTGAAGAGCAAGGTGTATATTAATCGTCTACATACTATCGCTGAACTTAAATTAAAAATCCAAGAAACAATGGTGAGGATTCCACTATATATGTTAAGACGCATAATGGAAATGTGTGCCGAAATGGTTCTTATTTATTAAGCGCTATTTAAAAAAAAATAAAATGGCCGATAGCCTAACAAGAACATGTAAACAAAATTATGTAAAAAAAAAATTATATAATTATTGTTTTGAAATTTTCTCGTTCCTCCGACGCCACTATACATTATTGTTAAATTCAATATATTTGTATATACGTATGCATATGCAAATATTTTTTTCATGTGCATGTATAACAATTCCTCTTCTAATTCAATCAATATATACAGGGAAAAAATGAAAAGCAAGCAACTTTCGAAGCCGCATAAGAAATTTGTTTTCATGTTTCTGGTACATACAACCATAGAATACAAATGAATCTAACGGTATGTATTTACCACCTGTTCTAATGTTGGAGCATTACTTGTGATTCAAAATGTGTTAAGTATGGCTGAAGCATCAAAGTGGGCATGTCATGTGTTTTGTGTTGTGTTTCAATTGTTGATAGTAATTGTTGTAACATTTAATTTTAATGAACAGAGACATTGCAAACATGTTTATCCGACATCTGACGAGGTAAACGACATTTATTCATTATTTGTACAGTGTTTTGTCTTGACTGTCAAATATTTTACATTCATGTTTTTAAATATTGATGCTCGGATGTTATTGTACCTCGATTTTCATTAGTTATCTACCTGTTTACAATACGTATATATATATACATATATATATATATATATATATATATATATATATATATATATATATATATATATATGCATATGTATGTGTGTGTATATATATATATATATATATATATATATATATATATATATATGCATATGTATGTGTGTGTGTGTATATATATATATACACAAATATTTTTTATGTATATCTAGATTTTTTTAATGCATACATAAATTAACATGATTTATAAATAATCAATTTAAAAAGATATTTATAAATGTAAAATAATAATTGTTATACAATAATTTAAACAAATTATTTTCGTCTGTAAAAAAGAAAATTGCAATTAATAAATTGAATTTGCAGCTGTTAATTTTTTTATATTATTATACATGTTGCAAATTAACTTGCTTGTATGTCACTTTTTGTAATTTTATATTTGCTTGTCTTTATTTGAACAAATTTCATGAGTATTTTTGAACATCATTTTTTGCACATTTAAAATTGATATTTGCTTACGTACATGTCCATATATATATATATATATATATATATATATATATATATATATATATATATATATATATATATATATATATATATATATATATATATATATATTATATGTACGTATGCGTATGCATGTGTGTATAGTATGAAAAAACACTATTTTAGGTTATATCTGGAGTTCATATCGATTCTCCACATAAAGTTCGAAAACGAAGTATTGATCAACCGTTAAGGATCTTATTGTGGTACGATCGTAGTGTTTATCAGTAAGTGTCATAATTTAATGAATTCAGTGCTTGTGTAAAATCTGGTGTAAATTTTTGCATATGATTTGAATTTTTGTGTTTACTAAAAGTTATATATATATATATATATATATATATATATATATATATATATATATATATATATATATATATATATATATATATATATATATATAAATTAGATGTACAAATTGATCCGGTGTCTTTTTAAATGAAATGAATGTTTATTAAAGGAAAAATGAAGTACATTTCAATTCCCAAAGTATCTTCTTTATTTTGTATAACTTTACTCCATTTATCGGGTAACTGACGAACCCCTTGTAAAAATATGGTGGCATTGGTTGATGAAGTTGAATTGATGATAGGCAATTGTTTGCTGGATAACTCCGAGTTATTGAGCGAGTTCCTGTTCAATTTGAACGAAGTTTTCATTTAATAGTTGCCAAGTTCCTCGCTTTCAATTTTTTCCATTATTCGAGACGTTCATGATCGTAAAGATCAAAATAAATACTCCTAAATTTTTGAAATTATTTTTTGCTTGTTTTATGCGTCAATACCTTCCCTCCAAACTGAACAAATAATTCTCATGACTTCGTCAGCATTTTTTCAACTGAAGTGCAAAAAGTAATCAATGCCTCATACACTGCTTTTTGGACGCCATCGTGTTCACAACTATCTTGTGAGGTTATGTCACATGTTTGGCCAAGATATATAATGTTTTTAAATCTTAAGATTTGCACTTTAAAATTCTAAAACGACGAGAAAATATTTTAATTCAAAAGAAAGTTGTGATTATTTCAATTTACAGGCATCGAATTAATTAGTAAACCTATAATATATATATATATATATATATATATATATATATATATATATATATATATATATATATATATTCGTGTACTTCAATGAAAAAATTATTTTGTATTTGCAAATATAGCTGTATATGATTAATAATTCTTTTAAATTCATTCTTAATATTTAAATTGAAGAGTAAGTGTACTATTTTCATTAATATGTTAAATTTGCGAATTACTTATGAGTTTGTCGAACGCAGGAAGCAAAACCCCCTAGTATACCCTTATAAAAATAATTTTTCGTATTAAAGTGATCAATTACTGCAATTTTCAACTCATTGGTATCATTAAAACGCTGTCCACGTAGATCTTTTTTACATTACTAAAAAAGTAATAGTATTCGCTGGGGGTCGTGACCGGACTGCAAAGAGGGTTATCAAGTTTTTGGAAGCAACACTCCCGAATAGCGACTTGAGAAAATAGCGGTATAAATAGGTGCACTATCGTGCAACAACAGACTCGATTAGTATATTTGGACCTGGTGCACAGAGTTGTAAAAATTAACGTGCACAGGCTGCTCGACGTTGACACTGAACGTCCGAAAGAAGTTTAGGTACCCACCTTGCACGACCTTATTCATATCTAAATAGTCATGGAGAATTTGGAGAATGGTTGTTTATGAAAGATTGGACATTGCTGATAATTCTTTCACTTTTAAGCGCCGGTTACTAAGCATCAGATCTTTGAGAAGTGCAATAGAATTAGGCTTGAGTACTTTTACAGCGCGACCGGACGCGATTCATTTTCCAATGACTCTTCTCCCATCCGAAATCACTTAGCCTATTCTTTAACTGTGGAATATGGAGGGTAAAATTCCCCGTATACGCCATCTAATTGTTTATTTTTTTATTTGGTGCGGTGTAACTCCTTTTGTTAGAAAATTTATTATAGCACGTTACCCAATTTTGGTTACTTATGACATTTTTTTAAAAATACGCCTTACTCTTATCGCTGTCACTGTACGATTAATTAAGTTATAACTTTGAAATGTTTACTGAACACTATTAAGTCCCTACGATACTGCATATATTCGTTATACGTGCACATGCGCAAACATGTTAAGCCGAGAATATTTGCCACTATCGTCGTGTATATATATATATATATATATATATATATATATATATATATATATATATATATATACATATATATATATATATATATATATATATATATATACTTGGGTGTATATAAAATTTAATATATTTTAGGTTGGATGCAGAAAAATTCGAATTAATTAATGTAAGTATTTCTTTCACTAATATTTCTGAGTGCGAAACTGAAAGTTATTAGTATTTCGATTGTGATTTTTAACTGTTTAAAATTTTAAGTATGATTTTCACACCTTTTTGGTATTCTACACTAGGTAGAATTTAAATTGAAAGGAGGCAGTAGGTCATGGTGTATAGTAAAACTAATAATTATGCTAGTAAGCAAGTGAATACGTGGTTTTGCCTATATAATTATGAATTATAAAGAAAATGTAGATTTAGTTAAGTCAGTTTAATTTACTTATAATTTGTATGGTTTGTAATTTACTTATAATCTATTGGCTTAATTAATAATTTATTTTTAATTGTTTTCAAGTTTAAATAAACATTTTTAACGCAGTCAAATTGATTATATACATTAAAAATAAATAAATATAATTTAATTATTATTGGATAGTATATATGTATATTATATTATGTAATTTACTTCAAAATGAGTTATGTGCTAAAAAGCTTATATAAAATAATATTAAAATTAATATTTATTTTAAATATTAATGTTCAAATTTATTATTTTAAAATTTGTAACAAATACTTTTTATAAAATTTACTTTAATATTGTACAAATAATCATTTTAACCAGTATATTAAAATGAAGGTAATTGTTTAATGCTGATGGTAAAGAATATGTGAATGGTATAATATTTGTTATTATTTTTTTAGTGTTTTGTTCTATATTGTTATAATATTGTATTTTTGTAGGAAAGTATATATTAAATATTTTAGCAAATTAAAATTATTCTTTCTCACGTATTTTAGAACACAATTTTACCAAATGCTGTAAATTTTTGGGGGAAAGCTTTGATGGTTAGAAAGTCTGAAAATGTGATTCGTCTTAATCGGTAATTAAATGTATTTATAAACAAATATATTACTTTTACATGCTTGGATGTATTTTTTCAATGTTTTGTATTACAGAAAATGTGATAATAGTCAAGTTTTTGTTAAAAATTCACATATGCATTGTATTGGACCCTGTAAGGAGAAAACAATGTGTGGTGAGGTCCAAGTTCCAGAAGAACATTTGGATGTAAGAAAATATTTTTAGTTGTTTAATAATCTATAAAAAATAAACTATTATTAATAAAAACTAACAAATGCATTTTTATCCAGTGTGTGTGTGTGTCATAATTATCTATTTTCTTTTCATGAATGATTTATTTCTATGATTGTAAAATCTTTCTAAAAATCAATGTGTGTACATATACACATACATGATTCACTTGCATTAAATACTATTGTAATTTATCTACTTTTACCAGGTGTGTCGTACTTGTAACACTACAGGTCAAAGTTGTGGTATAATACCAGGATCAGTCAAAGGTCGGGGGATCGATGATGCAGATTTTATATTTTATGTATCAGCTATGCAAACAGATCGTTGTAACAAAGGATTAACTGTGGCGTATGCTTCGCATTGTCAACAAGAAGCAGCACTTGATAGACCTATCGCTGGTATTGATATTAATTGATTTATGTTTATTGAACATAAATATATTTCGCATGTTATGAAATCAAAAGTTTTATAGTTACAGTTTTATTTATAAATTATTTTCAAACATTTTTAGGTCATGCAAATTTGTGTCCGATGAGTATAAGTACAAAACCACAAGAATTAGAAACACTTTTATCTACAGTTAAACATGAAATATTGCATGCTCTTGGATTTTCTTTGAGTTTGTATGCATTTTTTAGAGATTCTGATGGTAATCCATTAACACCTCGAAAACCAGATACAGGAAAACCACCTTTAGATGAACGATTATTAACTCATCAGTGGAGTGAAAAAGTACATAGTGTTATTTAAATTGAATCATGTGGACAGATAATTTAACTTCTGTTTCGAATGTGTAATTTATTATTTTATATATAATTCAAATATTTTTTTAGATCATAAAAACAGTGGAAAGAAATGAATGGATAGTACGTGGAGGTGTTATTAAAAGAACTGTACATATGATGGTAACACCTCGAGTAGTGAAAGAGGCAAGAGACTATTTTAATTGTCCAGAATTAGAAGGAGCTGAACTCGAAGATCAAGGAGAAGATGGAACAGCATTAACACATTGGGAAAAACGTGTATTTGAGGTATAATATAATTTTTTTAACTAATTTTAATAAAAATATTTGCCTAATTTTAATTTTAATAATATTTTTTCATATCCAGAATGAAGCAATGACTGGTACACACACACAGAATCCTGTTATTTCACGTTTAACATTGGCTTTAATGGAAGATACTGGATGGTATTCAGCAAATTATTCATTTGCAGAAAAAATGGTTTGGGGGCAGGGGTTAGGTTGTGATTTTGTTATGAAAAGTTGTAAAGAATGGATGGATATTAAAGCATTGAGGTGAGTTCTGTTAAGTCATTATTTTTGTTAACTCAAAATTAATACCTTATTTAAGTATTTGTATTTATTAAATAAATTATATAAAATATTAAAATTTAATTTGGTATTAAAGCACAGAGAGTTCAGTCCAGCTAACTAAAAAAAGGTTTGTTTCATATATTGTCACTATTTTTCTTTTTCTATGTGTTTTTTTGTATTATATGTAGATTTTTTGTATTAGTATATGTAAATTGAATATTTCTTCAACTTTTTATAAAATTGAAGTTGTGTATGAAATTAATATTTTAAACATAAAGAATTAAAAAAATCATATATGACATTTTTTTTACATTGATTAAAGTTGTTTTTTTTAAAAAAAAAACATTGTTTTTTTATTACAAATATTTATTATTGTTTGTAGTTAATCAATAAGAACAGTCAATATTTATTTTTACATATAACTATTAATCTATTATGTAATGATAGAGGTATGTTTTTTGGATATTTTTTTTTTAGTAAAAACAGAAGCCATCCTTTTTGTAGCAAAGTCAAACGTGACCCTTTACAGACTGAATGCACGGATGATAGAAAATCTGTAGCATTATGTAATTTGGTAGAACATCCTCAGGAATTACCAAAAATATATCAGGTAATGTATTTTTTATTTTTATTAATTGAGTCATATATCTGGATATGTCCAAACTATATAAACAATTGTTTCAATTTGTTCATATAAACTGTTCACAGAATTTTGATTATATTCAACATGTTGACAATGGAAGAGAGGGTTATTATGGGGGTTCAGTTTCTTTAGCAGATTATTGTCCTTATATACAAGAATTTACATGGCTTTCTAACAATGTGTCAATTAGAGGATCTCAGTGTCAGTATACAGACAATTCACCACGTAAGTCAAAATAGGATTTTCTAGTATGTTTACAAATAATATGAAATCTTAATAAGTGTGTTGTCCATATAGTTAGAAAATTTAATTGAAAAATAAAGAAAGAAATATACATTTTAAAAGTATATCTGTACAATATAACTGATGTAAGTGCATTGTAACATTTTTTTAAAACAAGTTTTATATTGAATCATACAGTTAAAAAGAATACAAAAATGAACATTTAAAGATATTTTTTTTATTCCTTTGTTAATTTTTTGTTAACATTAAAGTTCAATTTAATGTTTGCAATGCTTTAAAGAAATGTAGATTAAATGAACACTTGTTAAATATGTGATTGTATTTTTAAATATCTATAATTAAAACTAGTTATTTCTATATTTCTGAATATAATTGTGTGCTTTATGATTTTTAATCAATTCATAAATTTGAAATTATATAATGGTTAATTACTTTTATTTCATGTTGTTTGTGAGTAGAATATTATTTCATTTTTACTACAGGAAATTAAAAAATCCAATATATATTTTTAGATGAAAATAAAAATTTTGCACTAGAAGCATATGGTTCTGAAAGTCGTTGTTTTGAGCATACAAATCAAATGTGGGAAGAAAGGTCTTGTGGTCAGGTCCGACAGTGGTTACATTGGGGTTCAGGATGTTATCAGTATTCTTGTGCAGAAGGTAGATTACATATCATTGTAAGTATTAAATAAAAAGTGTCTGTGAAAATTTCTGACTTATAAACAAAAAGTTAAGTAAAGATAAGTTATAATAATTTTTAGGTATCTAATTATACCTATACTTGTTATTATTTTGGTCAAGAAATCGTTATTCGTATTGTTGAAAATGAATGGTTACACAAAGGTGGAATCATCTGTCCAAGTTGTCAGTCACTATGTGGTAATATATGTAAAGGTTCTATTGAAGCACCTCCATCTAATTTTTACCATCGTGATGATTTGCATTGTGGTTCCACTATGATATTACCTGCTTTTTTACTTATTTTATATGTCAGTATTTTCTCAGCAGCTATCAGCTGACTAAATACATTACTCAGTAATTCTTATAAAATCTGTGATTGTTTGACAGTGTTTTTAAGTAGTAATATTCAATATTATTTTTAATAGTGGTAAAAGTTTTTGTTATGCAACATTACAATAATATTTTTTCTACTCGTGAACAATTTTTTAATCTTTTGTGTAATTTTATTACAAAATAATATAATAATTTTAATATGTTTCAGTTCATTTTTCTTATTTTTTTTAGTATTTTTACATATTTTGTAATGTAATAAAATATGGACATATATTCATAGTGTTCTAATATTAAAATATACTGATGAATGATAATATTTATAATTTAAATGGTGATATTTATTTGAAGTAATACTATTATTTTTAAATATTCAGTTTGTTTATTTCAAAATATTTATTTCATTATGTTAAAATTTGCATTTTTTTAAATCACAGAAAATGAGTGTACGTTTTATAACTGGAACAAGTTTAAATCAGAATTTGAAGGAAACAAGAAATTCATATAAATAAATTCATATTTTAATTAAACATACTGTTATATAAAGCATGTTTTGTTTGTACCAATAGATTAAATACTTTTTTAATGAAAATATGTGTGATAATAATTTATTGTATAAATGATAAAAAACATATTTCAAATATAAACACTTATACAGTCATTTAAAGACATTGGTTTGTAAAAAATACTTTATATTAATGTATTCCTGATGTACATTTTAATGACTATTTTTTTTAGATTTTATATTTCTGTATTTTTTTTGTTTTTTACAAGTCACAAGTAGATTAATTTTTTTACTCTGTCTCATTTATATATTTTTTTAAATTATCAATTTAAATTGATTAATATACAACCAGAGTGCAATTAATCATGACATAGTTATATATATATATATATATATATATATATATATATATATATATATATATATATATATGTATATATATATATATATATATATATATATATATATATATATATATATATTTATTTATTTATGAAAAAACTGTGATAATAAATGCTTATTTAACATTTACTATATATATATATATATATATGTATATATATATATATATATATATATATATATATATATATATATATATATAATATAATTCTAATAAAAGCTTTTCATTATACTATACACTCTTTTTTTTAATTGTTTTAGAATCATTCTTTTTTCATAATACTAACTTACTAAATCTTTATGAACACATTCATTTTATATCAATTAGCATTAAAACACATTCTTAATTTTAGTATGTTTAAGGACTGGTTATGTTCGGAATAAATTATTAAAATTGTGTTATTTATAATTAAAATGTGAATTATAAGGACTAAAACAAATACATTTGCTACAAATGCAAATATACTGTGTAGTACTTATTTTTACCCTTTTTCTACAAAAATATTTTTGTAAATTACACATTTACTTTGAATAAAACTCTTACTTTTTTTTATTGTATTAAAATTGTGAATACAATGTTTCACATTTTTAGTTAATCTATATAGTTTTAAAGAATTTGTTTTATATAGTTATCAACTAATTATAAAACAAATAATTAAATAAATTGAAACTAAATTTACAAATAGTTTTTTTTTTCAATGTATACCTATATATATATATATATATATATATATATATATATATATATGGACCTTTATTAAAATTTTAAAAAATTAGATAAGGAATATTTTAAACTAGTTCATATATTTTTATTTAAAAAATTATCGATTGTAAATGCAACATTTTGTCGTAATAATATTTGTATATAAGTATAGAAATCAGGTGGGATGCAAGTTGTGCATATTCTTAGAAGATAGCACTATTTAGTATCATATACATAAAAGATGCCAAGTAAATATAAATAAAGTAATTTATTATATGTTGGAATATCGTTACAAAAATTGTTTTGAAGTCTTATGAACTACAATTTGTTAGAACTAAATATAAAAGTTGTTTTAAATGATTTGAACTTCATTATTTTTATAAGAATAAAAATATAAAACATTGTAAATCTATCCATTTAATTCCTGTCAGTTTAAATGGTAAAATTTTCTAATTGAATAATCTTTATAACAGGCCTATTTTGCATGTTTTTTTAAAATGATCGAATGCTAGAATATGAAATAAAAATTTAACTATTTTATAACTTTATTTGTTATTATTATTTTCATTGAAACTTAATTATATAGTACTGGCAATATTTAATTAGCAGAATCATTTTGCAGATTGTGTGCGATATATTGTTTATGCATTAATGGATATACATGTACGTCTGTATATACGGGATTTTTGTAATATGATTTCTACTAGACCAAATTGGGTCATATTTTTGGTAACATATTTTTTTATTTTATTCTTATTCTATGCTATGAATGCTAGTTTAAAAATGTTTATGCTGATAAAGAATTTCGTTCAAATATTAGAACCTTATTTACAATATGTAAAATAATTATGCGGTCTAAAGTTAACCTAAGGATATCTAATTTTATCTATGGTATAAGCCACAGATAGAGCCGAAGAAGAATTTTTTAGAAGATTTAGATGGAGACAAGTAGAAATTTATGAAAAAGATTTTTAGGTAACTTAGTCGCCGGAGGATGATGAGGTTTCTTGTGGCGATTATTTTCTACAATCGAAAATAATCAATAATAACTTATTGACTATTTTTGATCGAAAAATTTGGTGTGGTTTGTACAGTGAAAAAATAATTCATTTGTGAAAGTAGAGTCTAGGTACACACACCAATCATAGGATACCTAGACATAACAAAAACCATTGAATGGTCCATTCTTATTTGTAATCTCTTATAATGCAGTAGGTATGCAGCGGGAATTTTTGAATGCATCATGTAAACATTGTACAAACAAAAAGGATTTTAAGTTCGATATACAGTGCACCCTATTGTACCGGAACACCTCAAGAGCCCTGTTGCAGTGCGAGAGGGAACAATTTGTAGAATAGAAACGCCCACTTAAAGCGCTTAGGTAATAGCGTAGCAATTCGTTATTTGGTGCCCCTTTTTTAATGTGTTAATATGTGTGCTATGTACACTAGGGGTAGAGAAGACATCGTTGCACTACCGCAGTTTGCGGTAGGGAAGGGAGCATTGTACACTTAAAAGTATTATGGTTTTAGCTTCAGTATACTGTTCTGATACTGATCAAATTTACTTTCAGAATTGAATTTTTTTACCTCGCAAACCATAAAGAATTTTTGTGATCAAAAAGGTCCGATAAATCATTCTTGTTTGTTGTTTATCCGTGTTTTGATGACGATCCTATCATCTTTAGAGTGCTAAGGTACAGAAAAATGTTTTTTTCTGCTATTGAGTTAATTATTGTTTTGAAAGTAATGCTAATTGTTGGCCAAAGGTATATAGCGTTCTTAAATGTTAAGGTTGGCACCTCAAAATATTAAACGATGAGAAATATTTTAATTTAAAACAGAGTTATGAGTGCTCAGTTTAAAGGCACAATTAATTTGTACACTTAATATATATATATATATATATATATATATATATATATATATATATATATATATATATATATTGTTGGCAACTTGTTCTACAAAAAATATGAATTTCTAGTCCTACGCTTATAGATAAAAACATGCAATAGAAATGCACATTGGCATATTAAAACAATTAATAATTGGATATTGGATATTTTGATAAAATATATTTTTAAACGTTTATTCAGTGGTATAATTCAAATATATTTTCGATTGTTTAAGGTACACATACTATATAAAACTAATTGTTTTAATATTGTTATACTGTAACTAATTGTCATTGATATTCATCTAATATGTATTCTTTTATTATATTACTTTATTATTTATTTTACTTCCTATACTTAAATATTATTTTCTATATCACAAATTTTTTCAGCATATGTCTATATTCATACCGAAGCTGATAATAAAAGCGCGAATTTAATTTACTTTTAAAACATATTTGTATTAAATATATATGTTCATACTTTTAGATAGTAGTTTAATAATATTTAAGAGAAATTTTCTATAATTAAGCAGAATTTATATCATCATTTTCGAAAAATATTATTTTAAACATCAATTAGTATTGTATTTTGCCTATCTATGGATACTTAAAATCTTTAAAGTAAGAGAAAAATATCAATGCAAGTAATATAATAATAAAAAATAAGTGTTCAAATGTGTTTTAGAATGTTGCCAAGAGGTAATAAGTGACCTACAAATAATTTATTTCTATAAAAATGCTCGATTTTAAGTTAATTAATTATTTTGTTATGTGGATATGAAATAATATAAAAATATTATTTTTGTTTTATTGGTAATGGCTTCGAAGCCATCTAGAGTGTAAAATTGACATTGAAATTATTAGTACGCGGAGAGTGGGCTGTTTATTTTTTTTCAATGAAAATACTGAACAGGTATTATCGTTTTTATACCGTCCGCGTGTTATATTAAGTTATTCAGTTTTGTTTAATGATTTAGTTATTAATACATCCACATTTGTTTCAGTTTATTATATCGACAAACCAACGAACATAATTTTCGTGGTAACATTTAAGCACTTCGTTTGTCATTAAACATAGTTAACCGCGTCTGTTTACATTTCTTCGGCGGGATCTGACGTTTAATAAAAAATTATTAAAATCTAGTGCAATGTGTTTTAATAAGTAAATATTTGTTTAAAATTTAATTTGCCTCATTAATATAATATTCTATTTGATTTTCTTCACCGTTGGAAATTTTGTCAGATGGATGATACTGTTACTAGTAAACTTTCGGAAGATTTAAATGATACTAATGACACGGAAAAAAGTTCCGCAAGTTCAGAGACTTTGTCTTCAATCAAAAATCTTGAAACAACTTCAAGATACGATTGTAGCAAGAACGAAACATTTTCTGTGAGTGACGTGACCATGTCGATTGACAAAGACGACGGTTCTGTATCGAACGATTCAGCCGGAAAAGAAATAGAAGACAGTACCGTTGGAATTTCAGTTGTAGAAAGTGCTCCGAAGTCGGTCGACGGCGATCCTTCTGAAAATGGAAGTGTTCCTGGTAATAATGTGCCTGTCGAGCCTGGACCGACAAATATTGATGTTGAAACCGAAAGTAAACCATCTGAGGTTGAAAAAGATATTTCAGGAGCTGAAAGTACTATTCCCAAGAAAACTGACGAAGATTCTCCAAGAGTTGCAGATGCAGGTCATAGTGGAGATGAAACTGTTTTAGGTGTAATGATTAATAGAAAAAAATATGATGATGAGCAAAGAGAAATTTCAAAGGAAAATTTAACGTTGCAAGCTGAGAAGAGTAAAGATGATTTTCATGTTTATACAGATAGATCTGAATTCAGTAGAACATCGAATGATCAAGACGGTTCAGAACAGGTACAGATTGAGGAAACGAGAGATAAGACCGAGTTTGTACAGGTAAATAGTAAGAGTGTTAAAATTTCAACGACAGATATGAGTGACGTTCAAGACGAAAGCATGGAATCGAGAAGTACAACCGATGAGGATCCGATAGGAGGTACTGAAAACGCAGACTTCGATACGAGTAACGATGGAGAAACTATCACGGGTGACAGAGTACCTGGTACGGATGTTGATCCGTCAAAAGGATCGGATGAAGAAATGTGCATTATTCCTGACACAGAACGAGAAATATCTCAAGCGGAGAAAGATGCTGCGACTGCGTTAGTACCGATCGGAAAAGAAAAAGAATGTGATGATTTTTCAAAAGATAATTTAACACTTAAAATTGGAGGAAATTCCAAAAAAAGTAGTGATTCGAATAAGTTGGCTGTTTCGGCAGAAGCTAAAGAGAGAAAAGAAGAAAAAATGTCAACAAAAATTAAAGGTTCTGATAATAATCATAAATCTGAACGTGGAATAAAAGTGGCAAATGTATGTAGTATTGGGTTTGGAAAACAAAAAGAGCCTAAGGATTTAACATTACATACACTTGAAGTCAAAACTGATAAAAATTGTATCCAGTGCTCTTCGGTATGAAAGTTTTTATAATAGTTTTCATGTCTAGATATTTTATCAATTTCAACCTACAGAGTTTGCGTATTATAATAAACTTTTACTATCAAAAGTACATTTTTTATTATTAAAAAATTGTAATATTTGGGTAATTTCTTTTCACATGTTAATGTTTTTTAAAAGTTTTGAAGAGAACTTGTTTTTTTATTATTATTATAACTTGAGTTAGGGACGCTTTTATATTTGAACATAGAAACAGTTGTTCTCTATATATTGGGAATATAAATAGTAATTTCTTAAAAATATCTAGTATGGATTTTATAATATTTTTTATTTGAACATATGAATACTAATAATCACTTAAGTATTTTTGTTTGAAAGTAGAATTTATTTTTGTAATAGTAAAACATTTTAGATAAATTGTTTTTAATTTACTGTTTATATTTTGGATAATAAATAGATATTGAAAATAAATACCCATTCCCCTGATAGGATGTTTGTAAATGAAACTATAAACATTTAATGAGGGGAAGAGTTTATCTGTATTTATATATAGTTTATATTTTCATAGAAAATTTAAATGTGTAATTCAGTGTGTCAACTTTATTTTCACAAGAATAAAAGTTTGTATTTTAAGAGTGAAATAGGAAGATGCATTTAAAAAATTTGAATAGTACATGTTAGATTTTTGCCATCAAAACATTGTCCTGATGAGTGTTGTTGATATTTATGAAATTTCATATAAAGTATAATTTTTTTATTGGCTATTGTAAGAAATATTATAAGTAATTTTTGGATAATTGTTTCTTTTTTTATATTAAATTATCTGGCACATAATTATTTAAAAATCATTTAATTTGAAAAAAATTTTTGTACAAAATATTCAATAAATTCATCGTTTTTTCATTATTGCATATGTATACATATGTATATATATATATATATATTTATTGATGGCAGTGCAATCACCTTTAGAGTGTCAAGATATAGAAATATCTGTTTTTAGTTATTAATGTCTATTAACAACTTATTGTCCAAGTTGTTGTGTTGTTGAAAATTTAATTTATTTTTCAGGTACAATTGTGTCAATATCAGTTTTCGTATGATAATAAGGATCGTTACATATGTAGAGATAGTTGTCTTAAGGCATATCGAGAAACTCACCCTGGTACAAATATTAAAATGAGTAGACCTAGTGTTAGGTTTTCACAGCCTAGAACAAGAAGTACTCGTAGTAAAGTTGAAATCAAAGAACCATTACCGTTTGTTCGTAAATGTAGTGAATGTAAAAAAATAATAGGTAGTGATGAACGAAACCTCTCTTGGGAGTGTATGGAATATTGTAATGAAGATTGTTTAGGTATTTTTTTTTTATTATTATTCAAAAGTGAATATTTAATTTTTTTCTATGAATCGAACTTTTTTTCTTTCTTACAGCAACTTATCAAAATTCAATTGGTAGTACTTGTGCCAATTGTAAAAATAATGTACCGTTGACTAGTTTAGGAAAATATTGTGTTCGTTTTGGATCAGATATTCGTCAGTTTTGTAGTAGTGGATGTTTAGAAGAGTTTAAAAAAGGATTGAAAGTGTGTAGCTATTGCCAAAAGGATATTTCTGGTGGTTATGAAGGGTTTCTTGCACCAGTTGGAGATAAAGGTCAATTCAAAGTAAGTGTTGTTTACTTTGTGTATTAAAATTATGTTTTGAATTTGGTATGTAATTTGAATATATGTTATATTTATATGTAAAATTTCTTTTAAAATACATTTGTAATTGTTTTATTTCTTTTTTTTAAAAAAAAAAGAAATGAGATTTATTATATATAATGTATGTGCAACTTATATGTAATGAGAGAAATTATTTAGGATTTCTGCACTCAAGTTTGTATGGAAAAGTATGATAAAATGAGTAACAATCGTGGTACTGTAGAAGAGATAGGAGAATGTGATGTCTGTAATATCGTCAAGGCAATACATGTTGAAGTGCTAACTGATGATAAATGTATTAAACTTTGTAGCGAACCTTGTTTTGTTGCTTATAAGTTTGCCAACAATATTAATCCAGGTAAGAAAATTAAATTTTTACTGGTATTAACATTTTCACAATATTTCATTACATTTTTATATTCTAGTACGATGTGATACTTGTCATAAATATTATGAGGAAGTTACACATGAACATGCTTTTCATTCAGATCAAACTCATCATTTCTGTAGTAAAACATGTAGAAATGTTTTTATTATGGCAAATAGAAAAATTGTGCCGTGTCAGTGGTGCAAAGTGAGTTTTGATTTTATTTTATTTTATTTTGTATTATCTTCATATATTATTATTATAAAATCTTCGCAGGTAAAAAAGTATAACTATGATATGATCAAGAGAACATTAAATAATGGTAACATTTTGATGGTTTGTTCTATAAACTGTTTCGCACTTTATCAAGTATCTGTAAATGCTGTGTCTTCTAGAAAGTGAGTTTTGTATTTTTACATATGTTTTCATTATTTATGTTTTTGATATAAGTTTAGTGTTTTGTTGTAAAAAATTTAGGCATATATTTATTGCTTGAATTGTAATATAGGGTAATTTTAATTTTAGTCATTTATGATGGTATTTAATAAATTAAGAATTTATTACAGGATAAAATGTGATGAATGTGGAACAATGCATTTAGCACAATTCCATTTGACAATGTCTGATGGTACGATACGCAATTTCTGTTCGTATAAGTGTGTGATGCTGTTTCAAAATCAGTTTTCTAAAAATCCTATTACTATCGCATCTGTTATACCAGAAAAGCCATCTATTCCCATCAAAGCATCTGATAATCTCGCTAATCAAGCAAAACGTACTTATTCTGCTCGGCAGACTCGTAGCAGTACTGCAAATATAGAACGTTAGTAGTCTTGTTATTCAATTGTATATAATTTTGCTGATTATATGTTAACATTGATAAACATAAAAAATATTGTCAGTGATGAATCATCTTTGTAGAAAAGTTATTAAAGAATGTATTAATACAGATAAGGAACTGAAAATATTGTATTGCTTTTAATGCCTGAAAAATATTAATGTTGATTGTTTTTTGTTCAGGTTCTAGTACAGCAGCACAAACATCTATGCCAGTAATAACTGGAGTGCATTCATTAGCTCAACAAACAAATGGTCCATCTACGTCAACACGCTCATCTACTCAAAAAGCACAACATACTACTTCTTACCCCTCAGAACCTGTTCCATCACCTACTGCAATGCCTCCGCCTCCACCACCTCAAGTGAAAAATAATTTTATTCAGCAAGTAATTATGGTTCCTCCACAACCACCCAAATTTAAAAATCGAATGACAATGTGTAAACCAAATACTCATACTAAGGGAGTATTGTTTCGTGCACATGCTTGTTATAAAGAAACACAAACAGGTTCGTAGTTAAACTTAATTGATATTAAATTTATTATATTTGCGAGAATGTATTTGAAATTTATGCTGAGTATATTTTTATTGTTGTTAAAGTAATACTTTTGTATTTAATATGAAATATTTATATCTCTTATTTACTTTCAGATGATAGCATTGCAAAAACAGTAATAGTACCTGTACCGGTACCAATTTATGTTCCATCTCCTATGTCTATGTTCAGCATGCCATTTCCTGTTCCTGTGCCTTTCCCTTTACCTGTACCAATACCAATATTTATTCCAACAACACGAAACTCTGCTAATGGCATTATGAAAGAAATAAAGGTATTTATATCATTACATAATCTATACATTTCAGTAATTAAGATATGTTAAAGAATGAGGTTGTGGTAAATAATTTTTACATTTATGGAAATTGTAAAATTGTAGAAAATTCAAGTAAAAATACCTACAGATCCATTTGAAGCAGAGATACTTATGATGGCAGAAATGGTCGCTGGTGAGAAAAAAGTTGATAATACTGATTCGGAAAGTGATGAAGATGATGCAGCGGGTTAGTGATTTGTTATAGGACACCGCATGTTATTTAAAAAAACCGGTGTTTTAACACAATCTTTCTGTATTTTTAAAACATTACTATAAATTGTTTTTTAATTTGTTCATACTAAATCATCTAATGTAATTTATAATAAAATAATAGTGGTGTTTAAAAAATAACAATAATACAAAAAATGAAATCAATACTATAATTTTTTTATTATTACTAAATTTGATATGTGTTATCTATGTCTGATGAAACGTATTATGTTTCTCATTGGAAAAGTTTCTCACTTATTATGGCGTACACAATACTGCCAGGAATTGCACATTATTTGGTAATGAATATATTTACTGTATTCATAATGATAATACTATTATAGGAAACTTCATAGGTTTACTCAAAGAAGAGTTTTGGTGTTCACTAAATGATATTAAAATAACTTACTCAGTAAATAACTAAAAAGTATTTTTTATAAGTAGACAAATAAAATAATATAGGTCAGTCGAAACATTTTATTAAACTGAATAGCAATAACTGGTCTAAATTTTAATAAATGAAGGAGAAACACAAATTTTTATTTGATGTTGGTTGTTCTGCAATGATAGCAAATTTATAGTAATGCTGATGTATGCAGACTATGAGATGTTTTTGAAAGTAAATATTTATGTAAATTAATCTGAAGCGGTTCAGGGATTGAAGACTGATTTTATCAGGAAAAAATTGAGGTAGTTCATGGACTGATTAGCTAAGTCACCTAACTTACTAATATAAATTTTATGGTGGAATTAAAAAAGTGCTTTAAAGGTAAACATTTAGATACACAGAAATTGTGCGATGTAATTGAATTATCTTGACAGTCAATATTTGTTACTAGCATCGATTTTGTGCCAAGCTGATGTTGATAAATAGTGAGGTTTTTGTATTTATATATATATATATATATATATATATAATTTTTATTAGAATCACTTAAATGTTTATTACCTATTTTGTCTTTAATCGCTGGCTTATATTTACTGTTCAGTCAGTATTATGAAAATCACAATATTGTGCTCAGACAATTAACTAGTTAATTGATCATTTTAAATATTTACATATAAAAAATTAATAATTTATATATATATACATACGTGCGCGCGCTTGCACATACATACACTGACAATAGCAGTTTGCATTAAAGTTAAAACTAATAACAGTAATTCAAATTATTGCGAAATGAAAAAGTATATTTTCATATACACTGTTGGAACAAGGTATGACAAAAATCAATGTTTTAGAAAATTAATGAAAAAATAAGGAAAAAGATATAATTATAAAACCAATGTTGTTTTAGATTGTTATGATATTATAAATAAAAGTTATCTTTATTCCATCAGTTTGTGAGTTTTTAGTAGAAAAAATATAGGTAAATAGGTATCAGTTGTTTAGATTGATAGAAAAATAGTGTAATTTTTTTAAATGGAATACAATTTATACTTAGTATAAACTAATACATGGGTTCACATTTACTAAGGATTTAGAGTCTTATGGGTGTTTTACTGTTTTAAAGAAATATTTTAATGGATTTAGGACTAGTATATTCATATTTTTACTAGGACTAGTATTTTTATTTTTCAAAGTGGATAAAATTTCAAAATAATCTATAAGTACCATTTTGTAAATTTTCTCTTAAATATTGGAGTACATTTTACACAGTAAAACTTGAGTACAGTAACAATGGAAGACTATATGTAAGTGATATACTTTTTCAGTCATAAGAAAAACCTGTTCATGTTTCGAAAAAAAAAAGGAAAAAATATTTTGTCTACATGTGGAATAAAGATTTTAAATAATAAGTATAAAAATATGTACAGTAAACTTGTTGTAAATATAAAGTTTTTTGTTCACTTAATTGTTAAAACGATTTGAAATGTATTGTGCAAATTATTAATTAAACAATTACCATCCTACCTTTCATAAAAAATAGTTTTTACTCTATTTTTTTTAAAAAAATATTATTGAGGACAGTGCATCTTTCATATCAATACAAGCAGTTGGATTCTGTTTTTGTTATTTTTTGAACACCATTACATACGAATAGTGCTAATTAAATTGTTATTGGAAGGATAAAATCAATTAAATTTCATCTTTATATTTTTTCTAAATCTATTTCATGTAAATATAAAAGTACTAGTGAGATTTAATAATAATCTGTACACTGCTGTAATTTTGAATGCCAATTGTGTTTTAGGGAGTCCTGGTGGCGATGGAGGTTTCAGTCCAGAAGCTGTAGATACAAGTAATACATTTGGTGATGATATGTTACAAATGGCATTGAAAATGGCTACTGAGTTAGATGAACCTGCTGTTGATTTAGAAGGAGCTCTTACTGCCAATACAATCACTGCTAGTCAGTCTCATGAATCAGGTAAATTAACTATAGTTGCTATCAACTGTAGCTAAATTGTAAATGAATTTGCAGTTTTATTTGTTCATCTAATTATTATTTGATAATACTTATGTAGGTATAAATACAAAAAGCTGTACATGTTCGGTTGTTAAAATGTAAGTTGTATTATATTAAAAGAACATTTACTTTTTTAAATTTATTCTTGTTTAAAAACTTATGCAAAGAAATGGTTTTTAAAAATTTTACACTTTAAAATTTGAATGTTATTTTATTATATTTTTATAAATTCATCTATTTGGGAAACATTATTACCATTTAATTGTTTATTGTATTTGTTATTCTATCTCAATATTTTTCTAATGATTTGTAAACATCAATTTTTTTCATTAAAGCAGAGGGATTTTGTAATAATTTTTAAAAAGGGAAATTGTATACTTTAATGTTATCTGATCATTAAAATATTTATGTAACATGTGGTGTTTTAAAATTTAATATTTTGAAATTCATGTGTGTGTATATATATATATCACACACTTGTATACATATTTGTGCACTTACAAATGAATTTAGGTACTGAAGGAGAAGTTGATGAAACACAACAATTACATCATCATTCAATGATGGAGAATAGAGGAGCTGGTACAAGAGGTGGACGTAAAAGACCTTCACGTCAAAGACCTGTTGGGCCTGGTCAGTCAAACAAACGTAGTAGACGTATGAGTGGTCAGGATATGACAATGATGCCACCACCACAACCTCAAGCTCCTGCACCACCACCTGAACCAGTAGAAAAACCTGATGCAAATATGTGTTTAAAAGTAATGTATTTATTTATGATTTATATATTTATATATATATATATGATGAGTGTGTATGTATATGTACATACGTACGTACATACATGGAGTAGTTTTAAAATAAATATGAATTATATGTGTCTGTGTATAAAATTATAAATTGTTTTTTTTTTTTAGTATACATTTGGTGTTAATGCTTGGAAACAGTGGGTTACTACAAAAAATGCAGAATTGGAGAAATCGACTAGACGTGTCAAACCATTCAAGTCGGAGATATTGCAGCTTACTGCTGATGAGTTAAATTATTCATTATGTTTATTTGTAAAGGAAGTTCGAAAACCTAATGGATCTGAGTATGCTCCAGATACTATATATTATTTATGTTTAGGTATTTAGTGACTTTTATAATGTGTTAAGTAGCAAATATAATCAAAAGTACTTTTTTAGGTATTCAACAATATTTATTTGAAAATGGTCGTATAGATAATATATTTACAGATCCATATTATGAAAAATTTACTGAATGTCTCGATGAAGTTGCTCGCAAATTTTCAGTATTATATAATGATTCACGTGAGTTTAAAATGATATATATTATTCAGATTTCAAAATTTATTAAAAACATCTCCATTTTAAAAAGTTATTATGATAACATAAATGACATAACATAAATGACATAACATAATCTTCTGAGATATTCAATTTTTTTAGATTATATTGTTACACGAGTAGAAGAAGAGCATTTATGGGAAAGTAAACAATTAGGAGCTCATTCTCCTCATGTGCTATTAAGCACTTTGATGTTTTTTAATACAAAACATTTTAACCTGACGGTAGGCAATTGTGATTTTAGTATCTGGAGAAATTAATTATATGCATAAAATGTGTTTCTATTTTTAAAATTGTAGACTGTTGATGAACATATGCAGCTATCTTTCTCACATATAATGAAACATTGGAAAAGAAATCCGAACCAGCCTGGTGCTGCAAAAGCTCCAGGTTCACGAAATGTTCTTTTGAGGTTTTACCCTCCACAATCTGCTTTGACAGGAGATGCTGGAGGTTAGTATTTGTTACTATTTTTATAAGAAAAGTTATTAAGTAAGGTATGATAAGTCTTATTGATAATGTATTTTATTCTGTACTTAATTTTTGTGTTTTATTTTCATCTTAAATAAATTTTTCATAATTACACCACAAAAATACTAAAAAAAATCATTTTTTTTAATAGATGTTGCAAGAAAAAAGAAAGTATATGAACAACAAGAAAATGAAGAAAATCCTCTAAGATGTCCTGTGAAATTATATGAATTTTATTTATCTAAGTGGTAATTATCAAGTCAATTTAGAATGTATATATATTTGCATATTTGTGTGTGTATATGTATGTATATAAGTATGTATGCATAAATATTTATATATATATATACTCACATATACATATATATATGTATATATATATATATATATATATATACATATATATATATACACACACATATATATACACATACATACACACACACACATAAATGTATGTATTTACTTTTTTGTAGTCCAGAGAGTGTGAAGACACGTAACGATGTGTTCTATTTGCTACCGGAACGTTCTTGTGTACCCGATAGCCCGGTCTGGTACTCAACGATGGCTTTAGGCCGTAATGCACTTGAAAAGATGCTACATAGAGTTAAAATGGTAAAAGAAATAAATGTGGCACTATTGACAAGTTAAGTGGGAATATATAAACAGTGGTGCAAGATATAAGTTATCGGCACTTTGAACACATGTTTTCATGTATCAAATCTTAATGCCATCATTTGTAAAAATATTATTAAAGTAAGAAACTGACAAAGTTAATGAAAATGTGTGTTTTACATAGCATAAACTTGTACTGAATAAAATGGTATATAACATTAATATACTTGTTGATAAAATTACTATCGACCTGTCAGGAACTGTGAAGTAATATGTTCAGTAGTTCAAATCCTTATTATTGATACAATAATTACTATTATGTATGTATAAAATGTGAGTGGTTTGAGCTATTGAATAAGTATATTTTCAGAATGCTACAATTATTAAAATTTAAAAAACCTTTGAAAAAAACTTACTTTTATTTTGTAACAATTTCTAATTATTCAAAAAAGCTTGCAAAACATTTTATTTTCTCATGCAAGCTTATTTATAGTTTTCACTTCTTTGAAATATTTGTTTATTTAAACGTATTCTGAGATTAAATTTTTGTTTATGTGCATAAACTAGTGTATAAAAAATTAATACAATTTTTTCTTGTATTTCAATGAAGAAAATGTTTTGCATTTGTAAATATAGCTATATCTTATTAATAAAATTTTTTAAATTAAATTCTAATAGTTAAATTGGAGAGTAGGTGTACTATAATTTTATTAATATGTGAAATTTGAGTATCAACCTTTTCTTATTTTAATAAAATGATCAGGAAAAAAATGTTTGTTATTTTTATGGATCTGTTATATTGAAAATTTGAATGTTTTTATATGTACAACCACACACATACGAGGGTAGCGTCAAATATTCTCTGCCTAGATAAGAAGGAATGTAAATAAACAAGGTTTTATTTTTCTATATAATCCTCCTTAACTTCAATCTATTTTTTACAGCAGTTAATTATCAATTCTATACCTTCATATAAACAAGTTTGCGTTTCTGTATTAAAGTGGTCAGTTCTGCTGTTTTCAACTTATTGGCATCATTAAAACGTTCATGTGTGTATACATATATATATATATATATAAAACACCACATGTTCATACACAGGCTCATAAATATGTTTATTTTTTATTTAAATTTATTAATGTTTCATATATTACATATATTAATATATATATACATATATTAGTACATATACATATATTAGTTCTGCTTTCCTTTTTTTTAATTACTTCATAAAAAATGTTACTTTTGTAAATGTTATTCTTAAATTACTGTAATTTAGACTTATGTAATTCTGTTTTAATGGAAATAGTACTAATTTGGCATTTCTATTATTTTTAATTGCATTATTACCAATTTTTATTTATAGGGTATATTTAAAAATAATCCCATCGTCAGTCCTCAACTTGTATTATTTTAATCATAAAAACCGAATAGTCTGATAATTATAGATGAGAATAATCTATTTTTTTATATAAATAAATTTCTATAAAGTACTAGTGATTAGTGACTGTTTGATATTTAAAATTGGGTTTTAATATTTTATATTTCATATTTATCATTGTTTTAAACCATATAGGTTTATGTTAAATACAATAGGTGGCAATAATAACATGAATGTTCTAGTTCCGCATTGTCAAACCAATTGTGGATGACAAGTACGGCAGAGTGTGTTATCAGTGCAATTATTTGCCACCTCATCTACGTATTTTTATTTTGTGCAACAACTATGAACAGAAATAGAGAATTGGTATAATTCTAAATGTCAGCTATATCTCATTTATAAAAATTATGGCTACTGATGTTATGTCAGCTGACAACGATGTTTTCAAAAAGTTTGTGGAAGCATTACAAAACGATTTTAAGAATCTGTCATTGGAAACACGCAAGAAGTATCCACTTATAAAAGAAGTAATTATTATAATTATGAGTTTTAGTGCTTCTGTGTAATATTATGATTATTTCATAATTAATATAAAATAAATCATTGTATACTAACCTCTTTTGATTATTTATTTACTTCACTTTGAAGTAAACATTATTACATTGTGTTATTTAGTATTTATTAAGGATTTAATTATTTGAATTTATGTTCGTAAATATAAAATTGTGTTAGTTGTGTTTAAAATTGAAGTTTATATACATGTATATGTGCTTATACATATATAATACTTTTATTTATATGTATGTGTACATATATGTGTGTATGTGTGTGTATATATATATATATATATATATACATGAGAAATGATCGAAAAGTATGGTGAATGCTTGAATAAAATATTTTTCATGGAGGTAAAATACAAATTACAATTAGTCTTTCTCAAAATACTTTCCCCTCTGCTTTCCTTGCACTTATTCCAACGTTCTCGTCACTTTTTAAAACAGTATTGGAAATCCTTTTTCATAAGTGCCCTTAATTACACTATTATGGCTGCTTCGATCTCATGAATTGTCTAAAAACGCCTCCTCTTCATTAATATTTTCACCAAGAGCCAGAAACGAGACCGTATTTTTTATTCAACAAAAACTGCCTTATTAGAAATGATGTGTTCTTGTCACTCTTCATGTGTATATATATACATATATATGTGTGTGTGTGTGTATATATATATATATATTGTTTAACTTAATACTTTTGTGGAAAATTGAGTCGTTAAGGAATGTTATAAATACAATTTTAGTTAAGTATATTTAGTATAAGTTACTTATATTGTGAAAAGTATGCAATTTATTTATTTTTATGACCATTGTTTAAATTTGCGTTTTTTTAACTTTTAATTTAATTCGTGTTCTAATATTTGATTAAAAGAATCACATTTTAATATTATTATTTTATATTTTTATACAAAAATGCAAAAAACGATATTGTACATTTGATTAATAATTTATTCTTATATTTTTTAGTTTTTACTTTTTAGTTGTAAAAAATCATACTTCTAATGCCAAATTATGATCAATTAAACATCTTTTAATTTTATATATTTTAGTCATGTGAAGAAGCAGTTTCAAAGTTAAGAAATGCATCAGCTAATCCACAAGTTCCATTATATTCTGTAGTTAATCAAATATTGTATCCACTTGTGCAAGGGTGTGAATCAAAAGATTTAAAAATAATTAAGGTTTGTTTATATGTGTATATTGTAAAAAAACATAATGAATATTTTAAGTGTATATATATATATATATATATATATATATATATATATATATATATATATATATATATATATATATATATATTAATGCTATTTATTATTTAATATTATTATTGAATGTAAATTTGTTTTACAAGTAAATTGTATGATAATATAAAACTATTAAAAAGAGTAAGTGTAAGTTGTAAATAAATATGAATTAAAAACTGAAGTTGTTATAATATTTGCATTGAAATATTTTTTTTAAATTTATTTTAATTCATATAATTTTAAGAATTTTAAAATGAACTATTAAAATTATTAGTAATTAAGATAATAATTATCTTTCAGATAAGTTTTTTCAAAAAGAAGTGTTTATAAAACATTAAAGTGTTTTAATATGATTTATTAAAAGTACTTGATTGGAGGTTATATGTAAATTTTAAAAAATATTTTTACAAATATGCTAAAAATTTGAATATATTAAATGTTCATTATGTTTATTGCAGAGAAATCAATTTCAATATATGTAAATTGGTTAAAAAGATCAGAATATTTTTTAAGGGTTAAAATATTAATATTAGTATATGCAATTATAGGTAATTAGTAAATAAAAAAAATTTTGTAGCATTGTCTAGGTATGATGCAAAGACTCATAATGCAACAAGTTGTTGACCAGAAAGGTGCACGTTATATCACAGATATCTTGTGGACACTAATGGAGTCAGGTACGGAAGAAGTAAAAATACTTCAGTCAGTTACATTGCTTCTCACTACAAATAATGTTGTACATGGTGAAACATTAGCAAAGGTATATTATTGAGTAATTTTATTATATAAATAAATTTATAATAATCACACTTATATATATATATTTTATTAACTACATTTTAGACACTTGTACTGTGCTTTCGTCTCCATTTTACAAAAAATTCTACAACAATGAATACAGCTGGAGCAACAGTACGTCAATTAGTGTCCCTTGTATTTGAACGTGTTGTTGTTGAAGATGAAATCTCAATGAATATAGTAAAAAATTCAGATGAATCATCTCAAAATATAAATTTAGAAGAATTAAAAACTCCTAGTGGAGTTGCTCCAAAAGGCTTACAACCATGTGCAGCTGATGCTTATTTGATGTTTCAGGTAAATACATTTATAAGTTATATATCAAGTCATAAAGTGTAATGTTTTTGAAATGTTTTTAGGATTTGGTTCAGCTTGTTAATGCTGATCAACCATATTGGTTAATTGGTATGACTGAAATGACACGTACATTCGGCCTTGAATTGTTAGAGTCGGTTTTAGCTAATTTTTCATCAGTATTTTATCAGGTATGTTGTAACATATATATATATATATACACGTATTTATTTTAAATTATAATTAAACAATCATTAAGTTGAAATCGTATCTCTTAAAAATACAATTTGTGGCCTTAGTTGATTTTGAAAGTAAATATCAATTTTAGCATCCAGAATTTTGCTTCTTACTTAAAGAACGTGTATGTGCTCTTGTCATAAAATTATTTTCACCAAATATTAAATATCGAAGTGGTGTTCCTGCATCTGTACAACAAAATACACCTTTAGATAAGCCTTATTTTCCAATAAGTATGCGTTTATTAAGGCTAGTGTCAGTGCTAGTTCAAAAGTATCATAGTCTTTTGGTAAGTATTTTTAATATGCTGTCTATGTTTTATACTTATGTGGTTGATTATTGTTTTTCTAATGTATTTACACATATAATTAAACATGTATAATTTTTAATGAATTGGTGTGTGTTGTTTATAGGTAACAGAATGTGAAATATTTCTTTCACTTATAGTTAAATTTTTGGATCCAGATAAACCAGTTTGGCAAAGGTCATTAGCTCTCGAAGTTCTACATAAAATGACTGTTCAGCCTGAATTATTAAACTCATTTTGTGAATGTTATGATCTGAAAGCACATGCAACAAATATTTTTCAAGATATTGTAAACTCTTTGGGAGCATATGTTCAGTCATTATTTGTTAATCCACAATTATTAGGACAAGCAACTAGTGCAGGTATATTTTCATTTTTTTTTATGAAATAAACCAATTTAAGAAATTAATTGCTAATGTATTTTGTTTGTATGTAAATTTAATAATTTTCTGAATAGTATTTTTTAAAACTAAATTTAAGTTACAGCAGGAAGTACACCAGCTGCTGTTCAGTTTCAACCTCCTGCAATGCTTGCTGGTTTACCTGTTGGACCTGGAGTTTCACCACAAAGAGGTTTTTTTTCTCGTGGTGTATGGTTACCAGTTGTTGCAACTTTTTCAAGTGGGCAAGCTAAATCTACATAGTATGTTTGTTGATTTTGCATATTTCTATTGAAGCTTTTGTATATTTCAATTTTTTTATTGTAATCGAATATTTTTTTTCCATGTAGAAATTTAATTTTATTAGATGTTTTTGTAAATGTAATTTGAAAACTATTTAATAGATTAATAATTATTTTAGAAATGTAATTTAGTATATTCCCTCTTTTATTATATTTAAAAATTTAATGTATATTAAATAGTAAATTAATTGATAATATATTGTTATTATGAAAAGTTGAGATACAACAAAAGTAATTTTTTTTGTATGGTCTGTTTAGTATTCTTGAACGTCAATTATTTATCATTATATTTTATGTAATCAGTTATTATTTTATTTATATTATTGTTTATTATGCAGTTATTGTTTTTATTTTTTTTTTATTATAGCCTTGAAATGTTGGACAAAGTTGATCCTCCATCTATTCCTGATGGATATGGAATATCAATTGCTTATGCATGTCTGTTGGATATTATACGTTCTCTACAATTAACTATTCAAGGTCCAACACCTCTGGAGGAATCAGAAACAGCAACAGATGCTCTTGTTACATATTCTGGAACAAATGAAGAAAGAGCACTTCATTGCCAGTTAATAAATTCTAGTTGGTGTGGCTTATTGGCAGCATTGAGTCCATTAATTGATGCATGTACCGATGAACAAGCATTAGAAAATGTGTTGAAAGCGATACAAAGTTTCGCATCACTTTGTGGTATACTGGAATTACATACGCCTAGAGATGCATTCATTACAGCGATTTGTAAAGCTTCATTGCCACCTCATTATGCCTTAACAGTATTAAATATGGCTCCACAAGGTGTCGGGAATTTTAAATGTAATTATTTTTTTTTTATTTTTGTCTGTTTTCTTATACTATTCTTTGTCATGAGTTACTAAAATAATTGTATTTAAATAATATATATAGATGTGTAGTGCTTATATGTGTAATATTTTATTTAGTTTTTTTTTATTCCTTTTAGGAAAAAATATTTGAGTATTTTAGAAATTATTATACTATGAAAAATTGTTATAATAATTGTTTTTCTAGTGAAAACAATTTTATATTAAACATATGAGGTTAATTTGTAACTAGACCTCAGGATTCTTTAAAAAAATTATAGTGTGTGTGTGTATATATGTATATATATATATATAGTGAATTTCTTGTTTTATTTTTAGGCCATTCTCGTTCAGGAAGTCAAGACATGAGTGCTCAGTACATGTCTGCTTACGGAGACACAGATTATAGGCCTCAAATAGTTGTGGTTGGAACTCCATTACCAACATCATCACTTCCAATAGGTAGTATTTTCATTTATTTACAATATAGTATTATTATATAAATATTTTCAGCTAATTTACTTTATAAACACACTAAAAAAATATCGAAATTATTAACTGTGATAATTGATTTATATAAAACAATTTTAATAATTTTTGATATTTTGAATATCTTAATTTGAAATTTAGTGTCCATTTTAATACTAATATTCAAAATTATATTAATTATTTAAATTAATAGGTGCTCAACAAGGTCCTGTTATGTTGACTAACAAAAATTTACAATGTATGCGAGCATTACTCAGCCTTGCTCACTGCCATGGAAGTATATTGGGTACAGCATGGCATCTTGTTTTAACAACACTTCAACATCTTGTTTGGATATTAGGACTGAAGCCTTCTACAGGTGGAAGTTTAAAAGCAACAAGACCTACATCAGATGCTAATGCAGTAATAACTAATGCAGTGATGGCTGATTTGCCAATCTTGTCTGTAATGCTAAGTCGATTGTTTGAGTCCAGTCAGTATTTAGATGATGTAGCATTACATCATTTAATAGATGCTCTATGCAAATTGTCACATGAAGCAATGGAACTTGCTTATTCAAATAGGGTATTGTATTTTCTACATTTCAATTTTTGTATATATATGAATGAGTAATTATTAATAAGTAGGTAAAGTGAAGAATATTTTTTCCATGTTTATAGGAGCCATCATTATTTGCAGTTGCAAAATTATTAGAAACAGGTTTGGTGAATTTACCAAGAGTCGAAGTACTTTGGAGACCACTCACAAATCATTTACTTGAAGTGTGCCATCATCCACATATAAGAATGAGAGAATGGGGTGTTGAAGCTATAACTTATTTAGTGAAAGCAGCTCTTCAACATAAACATAATTCACCTTTAAAAGAAAATCAAGTATATTGTTGTTGATACTCAGATATACATACAAGCATATACACATAGTTACATAATTTTCAATATTTATATTTGTTTTATGTGTAATAGAAACTTCAAACATTGCTGTTGGGTCCGTTATCAGAATTATCTACTGTACCTCATGGAGACGTAAGACAACGTCAGTTAGAGTGTGTATTACAAGTTCTTCATGGAGCAGGGGAATCGTTAACTCATGGTTGGCCACTTGTCCTCAATATAATAGGAGCTGTGTCAGATCATCAAGGGTACATAAGTCAAATTTACTTATAAGGAATGTTCATAATTAAAGTATCTTTAGATGTACAGTAAAAAAAGAATGTTGATAAAATTATCTTTTGATTATGCAGTTAATGTATTTTAGTTTTAAGGAAATGCTTTAAAAATTTCAATTATTTTTAATGTGTTTAAAAACATTTTTATTTCTTTTGTAACTAGTTCGTTACAAATTTTTAAATGTATTTTAAAATTATAAAAGTATTTTTTTTTGTGTGTATAAATACTTTTTTTTATTGCATATATATAAAAATATGTGTTACATAATTTTTTTTCTATTTTTTTCAGAGAAAATTTAATTCGTGTGGCATTTCAATGTCTCCAGTTGGTGGTAACTGATTTTTTGCCAATTATGCCTTGGCGTTGTTTACCTTTATGTGTTGATACTGTGGCAAAGTTTGGTTTTCAGACTCAGGAATTAAATATTTCATTAACTGCTGTTGGATTAATGGTATGTATGTGTGTGTATGTGTATATATATATATATATATATATATATATATATATATATATATATGTATATATATATATATGTATATATATATATATATATGTATATATATGTATGTGTATATATATATATATATATATATGTATGTATATATAGGTATATATATATATATATATATATATATATATATATATGTATGTATATATATATATGTATATATTTATATATATGTATGTGTATATATATATGTATGTGTATATATATATGTATGTGTATATATATATGTATGTGTATATATATATGTATGTATATATGTATATATATATATGTATGTATATATATATATGTATGTATATATATATATATATATATATATATATATATGATTAATACATGTATGATGCATATAATGAAACCTTTGTATAACAAAATTGGTTCTGGCATCATAATTTCATTATATGCACTTAATATATTCAGTTAATACATAATGTATAGTTAAAGTAACTGATAAAAAAATGCCTTATGTTAAATACAGAATTTAGTTGTAATTTTCACTATGTGTGTGTATTGAATAAATTATGATGAAATGTAGTTGTATGTTAATAACTTGATTTATAATTATTATGAGTATACAAAATTTAGTGACATTCACATTGATAGATTAATGGTATATGTTTCCATTATGAAAGAAGCATGTAAATAATAGAATAGAAAGTTATATTTATAGTGTAAAGTTACAAGTATTTTTACTTTATTATGAAACTTTTCAATAATAATAGTATTGAAATTTTGATGCTCAGTTCATGCCGTAGCGATGTGTTTAAGCACATACAAGTATGAAATTCAATAACGATATACCTTTTTCAGTGGAACATTTCAGATTACTTTTATCAAAATCAAAATAAATTGTCTCAGACTTTATCTGAAGATGCTTCAGTATTTCCTGATTTTCCAGGAACTCTTAACATGCCAAATTTTGATAAATTGTGGATGTGCCTTTATATACGATTAGGTAAATATTAGCTGTATTTAAGGCTTATGTATTTTTTAATTAAAAATAACATTAATTATAAAACTATTTAATGCATATTGAATATCTAGTATATAAATATTTCATAATAAAATGTTTATTAGGTGACCTGTGTGTGGATTCAAGACCTGCAGTTCGAAAATCTGCCGGTCAAACATTATTTTCAACCATTGCTGCACATGGAAGTTTACTTAAACCTTCAACTTGGCAGGCTGTTCTATGGCAAGTGTTATTTTTGTTACTCGATAAAGTTCGATCTCTTTCGATGTCTGCTAGTAATGAGAAAGTAGATACTGGAGGTAACATTTTAATTCATCATACAAGAAACACCGCACAAAAACAATGGGCTGAAACGCAAGTGTTAACACTTTCTGGTGTTGCTCGTGTATTTAATACAAAAAGACAATTACTTCAAATGTTAGGTGATTTTCCTGATGCTTGGTTACTACTTCTTGAGTTCATTGAAAATGCAGCATTGAGTAAAAATGATGAAGTGTCTTTAGCTGCACTTAAATCTTTTCAAGAGATTCTCTATGTCAACAAATCAAATGATAGCGTAAATTCACAAATTAATACGAGTGGTGATTGGAAAGCTATTCAGATTTCTGGACAAACAAACAATAATAATAAAACTGAAAGTCAAGGAAATTCAGCAGACGATGTTTGGATTGTAGCTTGGTGCGTATGGCTTAACATAGCAGCAGAAAGTACAAATTCTCCTTCAGAACATTCGGATGATGTATATATGCCAAGTCAATCGTTTTTAACTGCACTTGTACAGTTGTTTCCAGCTATATTTCAGTATATTCACACAAGATTTGTCCATGATGATATGGTGAAATTGTGCAATATTTTGCTTAATGCAGTTATAGTTCCAGTGCATGGAGATACAACTCCTTACATAATGTCATCATTGTCTGATTCATCTCTTACACCTTTACATGATGGAATTTTACATGCTATGGATCTGCTTATTAAAGAAACTACAGCAAACCCAAATTCTGATATGCTACCTCTTGTGTTCAAGCAGTTATTAAGTTTCAGTAAATTGGCTTGTCAGACAACAATGTATGGAAAAATAGAAACTAAGAATGTTCAGCAGGTAAAAGGAGGAATTTCCTCTGAATACGTTTCTATGAATTATGTACCTTTTGGTGAAAAATCTTTAAAAATGGCTGTTTCTCTCTATGAAACAAATGCTGGTAATGAATCGGTTATAAAAGCTAATGTATTAAAAGATATTATTGAAGCTTTACATGTTCCGTTGGCACTGAAATATAATTGCCCTTCTGCGAGTACATGGAAATTGGCTGCAGAAAGTCTTCTAACAGTGTTACGTATCGGTTTACCTATAGCTTGTGGTAATTTAAATCATTTCACACAAGATCTCTGGGAAGAGCTAGCTGCTACATTAAAAGATTTCCTTTTTCCAAAGAGGTATTTAATTCTTTATCCGATTACTTTCATTACATGCTAAATGATACATTTTTTCAGTGAGCCTCCGAGTAATAGAAGGTTAGATGATATTGTATCAGACGAGTCGATCGATTGCCAGATAATCGAACTGTTACGAAATGAAATATTGCCTCATTCACATTTACCTAAAGAATTTATTGTTAAAGTAATAGTATTACTTAATAAGGGTTCGATTCATTCTACTACAAATTCAAATATAGATTGTGAAACAGAACTGACGATACGTGAAGAATTTGCTAAAACATGCTTTGAAACATTATTACACTTTTCACTATTTTTAAACCATGATCCAGCATTTGAATTTGAAGAAAACGAGGGTGGAACTGCAGGTAGATTAGCGGTAACTGCACTTTTACATCGGTTTCAAGAGGTTATTAAGAAATTTAATGATGATGAACGACAGAGCGGGAAATGTCCACTTCCAAGGTTTGTTTTCATTGTAATGATTAATTTATCATAGTAATTATTTATAATGTATTATTGAACTATATAAATCTGATTTTTATTCTTACAACTTTTATAAAATTTAACCTTTTTGTGTTTGTATACATGTACATTTTCAATAGGTATTTTTTTTTTCTAGATTTCGTTTATCTGAAATATCTTTTGTTCTAAAAGCAATTACAACTTTAGTGAGTATGATGAAAAAGGCAGCTCCTGGTCAAGGTCAGTTTGATTACTTTAAAATAAAAACTTAATGTTTACATAATGTGGATTATGCATTTCAATCAGTCAGTAATTAATATATTTTAATTATTAAGATAATATTGGCTTTTTTGCAGCAGTTGATGCTACAGCTTGGGAACAATTAATTGAACTATATCCACATCTTGTTGAATGCACCATAACAGGGTCTCTTCAAGTCTCAAAACCGTTACGAGAAGCTTTACTTCAATATTGTGACTTGTTACAAACACCAGGTCCGAACACGACATTTCATCAGAATAACATAAATCAACTTGATAATGAGAAAAAAGATATTCTTTAGCATGTGTTTTATTTATTAGCGTATAAGTATTTGTAATATTGACGTGTTTATCATACACGTCAGTGTTATGAAGATTACATGATAATTGGATGTTATTTCAAACAATGTAAGTTGATGATTTTCTTCTGTTCACAGTCAATTGATTCTTGATGTTCATTGTATTTTGGTCATATAATATTAAAAATAGAAGAAAATCACACTTGTTGTTTTGAATTTATAAAAGATGTGATAAAATATGTACTAGTACATTAACTGCATTGTCAGTTACTTTTTATAGCATTTTTGCTTCGTTAATATAAATTATTTAATTTTCTTTATTTTGTTAAACAGTTAATAGTAAATAAAAACAAAAATAATGTCAACTATAAAATATAGTGAAATCTTTTTCATTGTAAATTATACTAGATTTTAATTATTCACCTTGAGAAAATATCAAAAATTCATAAATAATTACATTTGAAAATATCTATGACTATACAAAACTGTGCACAATTTTTAATGTAATAGATTTCTTTTATTGTAACTATGATTTTTACAAGAAAAAGTAAATATATATATATATATATATATATATATAAAATCAGTTGACAGTAGTATAAAAAGTACATTTAAAAATGTAATTCAAATTTTTCTTTTGATCTTTAAAGATTAATTTTATTACATATTTTAATCTGTAGGTTTGAAATTATTTGATTACTATTAAGCAAAAAAAATTATTAATATATTTTGTTCGCATACAATTTTAATATTATTTGTTGTTGAATAATGAAAACTAGTATTATTTTATTTTTTTTTCTTCCGATGATTATTAACATCATAAAAATATGTACAAATAATAAATTGATTACTAAAAAAAATAATGAAAGTTATATTTATCCGAAAATGAGTCAAATTTTAAATGCTTGGTTTTAATATAAGTAATTCAGTAAATCATTTAATATCGTAAAAGTAACTGTGTGTGTGAGTATGAGTATGTGAATGTGTGTACAAGTATTTTACATATAAACTTTATTCTTCTAACCCTAATAAGCTTTTGTAACAATTTTGTTCTTGTTATCCCTAACTGTGTTAGAGTATTAAGTTTTTGTGCCAAAGTATCAGATAAAAACGATCAATACTGAATTTTTAAATAATTGATTTATTTTTGTTTGAAGTTATTAAAACAATGTGGATATTTTTGCTATGCATCTATTTTTAAGTTAGTATTTTCATTTTAGATGTATAAGTTGGTTATCACTAAAAGTGAACATTTGATATTTTGCATCACAGAAATATAAGATTGAAAATTAAATATTAAGTTAATGAATAATTATTCCAGTTTAATTAATTATTTTGTATTGTATAGATTTTTCAATAATTTTCTTTTATGTTAATGCGTGTGGAAAAATACATTTTTTGATTACATATCAATTCTTGAAATTATGCATATGTATTTTTATTTATTATTTAGCAAAATAATAAAATAAAATTGTGTTATTAAAATTTAAAAAGTTTGTAAGTTGCTGATATGAAATGACATTAATATGTTTCTTATAACTATCTATAGTTATTATATTCCGTTTTGTATAATAATGTATTTTTTTTAAGTAATAGTAAAATAAGACTGTAATATTCATAAAATATGTGGAAGTTTCAAAAATTTATAAACTTTAATATTATAGAGATATTAATAATTGTTTATTTTGTTTTTACATTCAAGTTGATTTTCTTCATTATTAACAGTTAGAAATAAAAACTGGAATTCATTTAATTTGTGATATTAAAAATATATGTTTAAAACAAGGTCACAAAGTATTTATTTAATAAAAGTTTTAAGTATATCATTTTGTAAGTAATGTTTTTCAAATAGTTTCATCTTTAATTTGTAAATGGTCTCATTTTCGGACTTATATGTGGTATTGTCCTCACAACTGAAAAGTGAGAAAGTTTCATTTAATTATTCATTTTTATGATGTTCTCAGAAATAACTTTTCAAGACACTGTTTAAAAAGAATTTGTATTAATAAAAAAGTATATTATATAATGCTGGTATTTTTATTTTATACTATTATATTTATGTTATTTATTATTTAATATTGGATTTAAAATCCAGAAAAGAATTAATTTTTATTTTTTTCAAGTATTTAAACAAGTTACATGTGTAGACCTATGCACACTGATGTGTTTATATGCATGAAGTGTAAATCTATGTAGTAAAAGACGTAAGACATTCATTAAAAAACAATTATAAATACGTTCATTTTTATTTAAGGTCAAAGCAATGAATTGTGTTATGTGTTTACTACGATGTGTTTACTTTCAGTGACATATGTAGTTTGTTGTATTTGTTTATATATGTGTCGTTAAGGGTTTAACAAAATGAAAATTGATTTTTGAAAAATTAAATATGCCTAAGAATAAAATGATTGCTAAAGGTTGCCCGAAATGTGAACAACAGGTTAGTATATTTTATGACATTATTTGGTGAGGTTATATTCAGAATACTTTCTTGTTTGCAATTAAACTTAAATTACCATTAATATCATTTCAAGTATGCTATAAAAAGTAAATTATTTTTTTTTTAAAAAGAAATAAAGTTCTATTCAAGTGCATCAATCGCAGAAGAATAACTTGATGTTATTTTATAATTTTGTTCAGATGTATTGAACGTATGTACAAATATAAATCATAAACTGTGTTTGAAATTCTTGTCAATTTGATAAAAGTTTTTTACATTTAAGAGAATGAATACAAAATTATTTTCAAGCTTTGATTAAAAAAATATGTCATTGTTGTATGTAATAGGACACTGATATTTATCATCAAAAAGGTTTAGAAGACAGAATACCATGATGATTACAGTAGTATAATTATGATAAATACTTAATCGTAAATATTATAGGTTCCAGTTGCATGCAAAGCCTGTCCTTGCGGACATTCTTTTTTTAATTCACGAAAATCGATTCCATCAGTGCCAACAGTGACCGAAGATAATCGCCGAAGAACTCAACGTGTAAGACGAGAAAAACCACATTATTATGATTCTTTAGAATATGATAAACAGTTAAAAAAAATTAGAACCCGTAATAGTGAATGTGATGAAGATGATACAACTAAAGTACATAAACCGAAAAAACGTAAGGTGAAAAAGGAAGAAGAGGAAGAAGATGATTTAATAAATAATTTATCTGCTGAAAAACATTTTCAGTGTTCAATAATATTAGCAGAATTAAATCGTAAAATGGGTTCTGTAATTTGGAAGCCTCGTAATTAACAATGAGAATGATTTATTGAATTTATTCTACTGATAATAGTACACTGTCATTGTAATTATCCTAGAAGCAATTAACTTATATATATATATATAAATAATCAAGTCCAGTTATAGTGTACAGTGCACAGCTGACTATATTTCTTAAACACTTATTCATTATAGTGAGTGAATTGAACATAGATATTATCTTTTTGTATATACATCTCAACAATATATTGAAAATGATGTTGGTATTCTATGTCTTAAGTAACATATAAATGTAGTAGATAATAAGATATGTGTAACAATAAATTCTATATTTAGGTATATGCTGGTTATCTATTACCTCTTCTGCAAATTGAGTTTGTTGGTAGTTAGCTGAAAAATGAAGTTCTTCAAGATTAGATTTGCTCTATATATTAGTGAAATAATTTTATTATGAAAACATGCACAAATCAATATCCATGTGAACATTTACTCACTATAGTTGTGAATTCATTATAACTATGCTTGCTTTAATGTTTCATTTGTGTGTACTCACAAACACACAATATATGTACATGGATACATGTATGGACGTAAGTGTATATATACATATATATATATATATATATATATATATATATATATATATATATATATATATATATATATATATATATATATATACACATACATACTGTATTTGGAATAATGTACACATATAAGAAGTATCATTTTATATTATATTGTATATATTAAATGTAATAATTTGAAATCATATAAAATAAAATGTAGTGTAAAATTTAAATGTCATTAGTTATAAATATATGTAGAAAATATACATATTTTATCTTAAAGAAAAATACTCATCAGTAGTATCTGAAACAGGTACAAGTATTACCAACAGTGCATCGTTATGCAGCGCATGTATTATCATCAGTCGAATTAGTCGGTTACTTTGTTTTCCCAGGTTATATGTATGTACGTATGAGTGTGTGTGTGTGTGTGTGTGTGTGTGTGTGTGTGTGTATATATATATATATATATATATATATATATATATATATATATATATATATATATATATATATATATATATATATATATAATTAATTGTATAAACATGCATTCTATATTAAGTCACAATAAATTATTATTCCTTTTTAAATTTTTCACTTTTAATATTCCATATTAATATATAAAACGGTAGATTACTCTCAAACAGTAACTTTGCGTCTTTATGATTTGTAATTATTTCGATTTTCTTTAATATACTTTTTTAATTTTCTATGTTGTACATCTAAGATATTAGATGTACAACATAGAAAGATGTAGAAACATGTAGATGTTTTTGAATAAATATAATAGAATATTAATTAGATGAAAATATTTTCAATAATTTAATAGTGTTTAAGAATAAAATATTAGAAATCACTGCGTGTTTGAATAATTATGTCTATATACGTGTGCGTGCGTTGTTAACATTTTTCAACATTGATAGAAAAGGAGAACATGCTAATGGAACTTTATTAAAATAATTAAATAAAATATAATAAAAAATAATTGATTGAAATTAATTATATTTAATTTTGTTAGTATTTGTATTATAATTTTGTAAGCTGGCGACATTTTTGTTTAGTGTTATTTAAAGTCCATGTGTGATCAATATACAAATATGTTAAATTTTTTATACAAGTATGACATTTTTTTTTTATATATATCGACAATTAAATTAAATTATTTTAAGGTATGTGTACCCATACTTTACACGCAATAATATTAACAAAGTCAAGGGTATACTGTAGGCATAGATAGACTCTCTCATTAAAGGAAGGTCTAAGGTAGATAGAGAGCGCCATCTCCTAGGAATATTTAATTATAATTCTTAAAATTTTCCTAGAGGTTGTATGAAAATAGGTTTCGTATAAGTTTGGATATAAACTAAATAAAAAATTAATGCTTTCTGTTAGTAGAATGGTTTATTCTCAAAGGTATTTTAATTCTAATTTAAATAAAGCAGCAATAGAGAGTGCCGCTATAAAGATTTCAAATTCAAAACATTATATATATATATATATATATATATATATATATATATATATATATATATATATATATATATGTATATATGTATATATATATATATATATATATAAATATATAAAATTTCCGAACTTGCAATAACATTCTAGAAAAAGTTTATCAAATCAAAGAAAATCATCAAGTAATATTTCCGATATATACATTTATATATTTATATATATATATATATATATATATATATATATATATATATATATATATATATATATATATATATATATATTTATATATATATATATATATATATGCATATACGAAAACATTTGTTTTGATTTATGGAAATTTTACTATGGAATTATTTTTTATATATCGAAACATAAAAATTGTTGGCATATATGCATTAATATTCAATTGCTACAAATATGTTTTTGTTTATAATTATAACTGATTAAATTTTCTCAATTAGAATGCAAACGAAAAACGGAAGCTATTGAGTTAAAGAGAGATGTCTTGTAGACACCTAATGCCTGCATCTAGTACTCTATAAAATTTGTATTCGGTGCGCAATACGTAGTATTCACAAAAAAATTTGTACTTAAATTTTAATAATATTCGCGCGTTTTCTATATTCTCTTAGAAAAAAATTAAAACATTATTGTAACAGAATTGTTTTTTTTTATTTAAGTATTCCAAATTGAATATATGTCTGGAAACATTATATTATGCATAAGAAATGTATATCTCTAACACATGGCGGAGTTAGTGTCAATGTTATATTGTTATGAGAAAATGTGAGATTGTGAATTGTTTTTTCACTAAATTATTTGTAAAATTTAATTAAAAATATTTGTTCCGTATAGAAGAAATATGTTGCTAATGTACAATGCCATTTATTGAAGCAAGGCGCAGGTAAGAAAACGCAATCATGTTTTCTACATTTAAATTTTAATTAAATTGAACTGTCATTGCATGTTTAAATGAACATGTGTAATAGATTTAATTTAGAATCGACATTGAAAGTAGTATACAATCTAACATTTGAGAGTAAATTGTAAATGAAATAATGTGAGACTATTAATGTAATTAACATGACTATATTGAAATATACAAACAAATACAAATTATACATTTTCACTATCTGATTTTTAGGTATCTAGAACGATTTACAAATAATATTGAAGTGTACTAAAAATCTGAATGTTATTTTTACAACTTTATATCTAGCTTTATAGTATTGTAAATTTTGTCTGCAAACAATTATATTTATGTATCTACTTTTTTTTCTTTTGAAGTACAATGCAAATTGGCATAAACAGTAAAAAACATATTTTGTTCATACAGGTACGCTCTGGAAAACCTTACCTTTGCCTGAAAGACGCCATTCATGATTAGCAGAATGTTTCAGTATGACAAAAGAGAGGTCGACAAAATGGAAGTAAAGATGTAAGTAAATAACTTATGTACAAAATTAATGAGGATGAATAAAGTTAATAAACTATAATTGTGTATAAAATGTAGAAAGGAGTCAACAAAGAAAGATCAACCAGCTAGCAATGAACAATTGATCCTCACATCAATCGCAGAAAATTGTAAAAGTTTGTAAATGCATTTATAAACATGTAGATATTGAAACACAAAGTAAAATTATTTATTCATGTGTATGTATATATATATATATATGTATGTATATGTGTATATATGTAACATTCTTTTCACTATGATTGAAACAATTAAATAGAACAAATTCTTCTTCATGTAAATGCATTTAAAAACATTTCTAATTGTTACGGTATCTGACGTACTAGAGGAAGACAGAACCGTCTCTATGGATGACTGGTTGTGTGGAGAGGGGCAGGCAGTCGGTCCTAGGAAGTGGCAGCAGGGAGGCAGTTTGACGTGACGTGGCAAACAAGACATTAATTTGCGTTCAATAAAGTGAAGTGACTATTACAACAATCCATCTTGAAGCACTTATCTTTAAAGATAGTTAATTATAAATTGAAGTCAACAATTTGTCAATTTTTGAACTTTCTAATAACAGTCTGATCGTAGAATGTAGTAATGTAAATTTTGTTTGCAATTTGTTAATGAAGGGCATTTTCTTGGCTTGATAATGAAGTCAATTGTTATTAGTAAACTTACTATCAAAATATGAATCTGTGAGATTTTGGGCTAAGGACTTCAGTTTTTAATTAATGTATATTGACAAAATTACACAAATATTCTAAATTACATTGATTTTATAAATATGTGCACAAGGTAATTCAAACATTACTTTTACTATAAATGTGTTTAAAACAATTTTAGTATTAATTATGAAATGTGTAACATTCACATAACATTTTCTTTGCACATGGATTTTGTTCGAGATACTTAACCTCTTGTTATTTCCAAGTAGTATTATTTCACAAGTTTAATAATAGCAAATTTTTCATTTTTTGATAAGGATATCTAGAAAGAATATAAAACTTGTAATATTTAATTTAATAATTCAATTTTTTAAAGCAGCATAAAAAACTATGAACTTGTTTTTGTTCTGAATATCATTTTTAATAACAATAAATAAGATTACAATAAAAATTATAATTTACAAAATTGTAATAATGCCAGCAACTTTGAAATGTATTTAAAATAATAATATACATATATATATATATATATATATATATATATATATATATATATATTTATGAAATAATTACAATTATCCTTAGGAATAGAGGAAATTGAGTTTCTCATATAATGTGCTAAGTTTATGAAATCTTGAATAAATATTAATTAATGTCCAATTACATTTTATTAAGATTTATATGAATGATGTCAAATTTAGTTCTTTTTGATACAAATGCATTTGAAATTAACTAATCTTCCATCAATAATAGTATATAAATTCATATCAAATAATGAGTGTTCAATGAAAAATAAAGTAAAAAATTTTGATGTAGGGAATCAGTTAAGACTAATTCAGTAGAAATTATGTTTTAATGAACTTGTCTATTCATATAAATATATAATGAATTGTAATGTTTATTAAATATTCTTTGAATGTATTTTTCTTTTGGGATGATTTAACATGAAATTAATTGAAACTGTCAGCTCTGAAATGATATAAGTTTACTAATTATGATTATGGTATGTTTTTAATAACAATATCTCGATGTTGCTTAATAACATGTATTTTTTTTAATAATTATAATATTTGATTTTAAAAAAATGTCACATTATGCTATGAAATTAAGAACATTTAACTTAATGAGATAAATTTATTTGCATGTTTAAATATCTTGACAGCAAAGTAATGACTTGTAATATTTTGGTAATGACATCAGAAATTTTAATTAATACTGACAAAATTAACAATATTGCATTTATATATAGAGTGATAGAGAGCAGTAATAAAAGAACTTAAAAATAAATTTACAAAAATGAAACCAAGATATTTCAATAAAATTAATTTTATAAATATGTACAAAAGTAAAATTAAAAATTACTTTAAATATAAATATGTGGCATTCATAAAACATGTTCTTTATACATAGATTATTGTTGGAGATACTTCAGTCTGTTATTTCAAACAAATATTATTTCATGAAATAATATTTGATTTCAGAAAATAATTCAGTTGTTTATCATAGTATCATTTTTAATAACACAAAAATACAATGGATTATTATTTGCAGGATTGTAATGATAATGCCAACACTGAAATATGTATTAAAACAATAATGTATGTAATTATCTTGAAGATCTACACAGAGTAGATAAAATTGAGTTCTTGATGTAATCATATTTTAAAACATTTCATATTTATAATGAAAGTAATGTTAAAAAAATGTCTTAATATGAACTGCTCTGTGAGTTTATAAACTCTGATTAATTTTAATTACTTAATGAACATTAGATTACATTTTATTAAGATATTTATATGAATGAAATCAAGTTTAGTTCTTTTTGCTACAAATGCATGTGAAAATATTCCATTTTCCTTCTAGTATTTCTTTTAAATCTTTTCATTTAGAATCATATTTTATTAATAGAACTGCATTAAAAATGTCATTTAAAAAGCAATAATGAAAAAGTAACAGTATGTAAATATATATTTAATAATGAATGTTCAAATGAAAAGTAATATTGTTTATATGGCAGTAAACTTTGTTGTTAAAACTGATTTAATTACAAATTATATTTTAAGAGTCTGACTATTCATATAAATATATAAAAAAATGTAATATTTATGAATAAGTTTTTGAACATATGTTATATTGAATTAGTTGATACTGTCTGTTCTGAAACAATACAAGTTTATTAATTATGATATGTTTTTGATAACAAATTCTTGATGCAGCGTAACAATAAGATTATTTATTAGCACTTGTGATGTTTTAGAACTGGTAGTTTCGTTTGAGTCAATGTTGATAGAATCAAACGTTAATAATTATATATTAACCGGTAGTGCTGTTAATAAGTTAAATATCTTTTAATGTAATAACTGTCAAATTGAATGGCAAGTGTATTTATAGTAGAATTTTCATCGCTTAAAGATCTATATTTATAAAGTCTAGTAGAACTCTTTGTTTTTTTAAATGTAAAAGCTTTCCAAATTATTTTGACTATTATTTTATTTATTCAGATATAATGTCTGAGTATAATGTTGATGAAACATGTTTCAATATAATAATTCACATTTGTCTTCATTTAATATCAATAACTATATTTTCAATTAATATAATAACGAATGCATTTAAAATAGGAAACTGTCGAAATGTAATAACTTACATATTGTTATATTTAAAATATTAATGAATAACATCGAGCCGGGATAAATCTTACTATATATAAGTTTAATGTTTTTTCTATTGTTGTTAATGTGATTCTATCATATTGATTAAAATCTACTAATTAAAATTATGAATAATTGTATGATAAAACGGTAAACAAATTTATGCAAAATTGTCAATGTAATTGAAATTGGTATATGTATTATGATTGATATATGTATTGTAAAACATATTTTTATGTATATAAAAAAAAATACAATAGGTATCGAAGAAATATCTACAACAGGATCATCGAATGACTATATATGTAAAGAATCAAATGGATTTCATTGTATGTATTAATTTAATATTATTAACTTCATACGTTTTATAATTAATTAAATATGCCGTAGATAAGGCATTTGCCCTAGTATATAAGTAAGTTGCATGAAATATAATAAATGTCTATCAAATATATTAAAGTCTAGCAATTAATGTTTAACTTATATTTGTTGGCATGTCAAATAATAGTGTTAGTGCAATACCACCAAATATATCTGCGACCGATTTGAAAATTTGGTCGCACATATGTTTGGTGGAATGGCTATACCACCAAATATATCTGCGGCCGATTTGAAAATTTGGTCGCAGATATGTTTGGTGGATCGGCAATACCACCAAATATATCTGCGACCGATGTTAAAATTTGGTCACAGATATGTTTGGTGGAACGGCAATACCACCAAACATATCTGCGACCAGATTTACAAATCGGTCGCAGATATATTTGATGGTATTGCCGTTCCACCAAACATCTGCGACCAAATTTTCACATCGGTCGCAGATATATTTGGTGGTATTGCCGTTCCACCAAACATATCTGCGATTAAATTTTCAAATCGGTCGCAGATATCTTTGGTGGTATTGCCCTACCACTATTATTTGACATGTCAACAAATATAAGTTAAACATTAAGTGTTAGTTAGACTTTAATATATTTGATAGACATTTATTATTTCATGCAACTTACTTATATACTAGAGCAAATGCCTTATCTACGGCATATTTAGTTAATATAAAATATGTAAAGTGAGTATTTATTGATACGTACAAGTAATACATTACATATACTGGCACAGATTATCTGGTGTTTCTGCTTGTTGACGTTTCTCGAAGACCTGTTGAATTATTTTTTTTTTATACATATACATAAGTGTTCAATATACAGATTTTTTTATACATATGGAATTACAATATAATGTTTGTTGCTGTTGAGAATTTTGTGTATATTATTATCCTCGGGAGTGTTTCACTTAGTCGTATTTTTGTCGAAATTACAGTATCATAAGTTATATTTAAAATATTTATATTAATAATAAAAATGTAAACGTATATATAGTAGAAATATATTATAAACTCTGCTTAATGTCATTCGTTAATATCGTAATGTAGCAAATGTAATATTCAATAATTTGTTATACACATTTTGACATTTGTTTTACATGTAAACATGTTTCATTAACATTACACCGAGAAATATATTTGTGTAAATGAAATAATCAAATTGTTTTAAAAGCATTTACGTTAAAAAGAGGTTCATTGAATTTTATTTATGTAATTCTTTAACCGATGAAAATTCCACTATGAATACGTTTGCCTTTTATTCGAAAGCAAATTTTAGAACGTTTTAACTCTACATCGTTACTGATTTACATATAATTATACTTAGATGATTTAAATAACATTGATTAAAACGGAATTGGCCGGTCCTAAAACATCACAAGTCCTTATTTTGAGAATGAAAGTATTTGTACATACAAATAATTTATCTAGTTAAGAGATCAATATTCAAAATGTCATTGTATACACGACAGTTTTCAAACTTGTAATTATTTTAATATTGTAATTATTAAAAAAAATATTTTACTAGACTACATCACACTGAGAAATTTTTATTAAAAAGATTTCATAGTTTTAATTTCTAAACTTGTATTGTTTCAGAACTGCCAATTTCAACAATTTTAATATTAAATCATCTTCAGAAGAACCATATTTGAAGAATGTTAGATAAATATTACAATTTATTATACATTTATGTGAATGGTGAGTTCTTTTGTATAATTTCTATTCAATCAAATAGTTCTGGTTTTGTATAGCAAAGTCAACTCATAAATAATATTACTTTCGTTTGAATATTTGTTTTTTGGTATGTACTTTCTCATTACCAATTTGTAAATGATATTTTTGAATGGAGTTTTATTAATATAAAAGAATAATTCAAAATGAATGGATTTTAAAAGAGGTACTTTAGTGAAAATAGTTTATTTTCAAATGCATTGTATCAAAAAGAACTCAACTTGATTGCATTCACACAAATCTCAATAAAATGTATTAATTAAAATTCATTAAGTTATTAGAATAGTATCATTTCACAACTGACTTAAAGATAAAATCATTTCAAAATAAATATATGTTCGAAGAGTGTTTCATAAACATTACAATTCATTATATATTTATAGGAATAGCGAGTTCTTTTACAAATGTAATCTATCGAATCGAATAGTTTAAATCGATTCTGTGAAACACATATAAGAATGTCATTTCATTGATTTTAATTTGAATATTCATTATTCGATACAGATTTATATATTTTCATTATCTCTTTGCAAACGTATTTGTAAACATAGTTTTATTAATATTAATAAAAAGTAATCGGACACAATTGACATCAAGAGAAATAATCAAATGAAAATAGAATACTTTCAAATGCGTTTGTATTGGAAAGAACTCTATTGATTTTATATTAATTTTAATAAAATATAATTTTATTGAAATTGCATTAATTCATATAAATTCATTCAAGATGTTTTTATTTCAAAGTTAATTTAAGATAAAACACATTCATGAAAAAAATATATATTCTCAAATTTTTTCATAAATCTGTTCAATATATATTTATGTATTAATAGTTTTTCATTACTGTTTTATAAATGACATTTTCAAATGTACTTTTATTAATATTAATAAAAATATTATCCAAAATGAAAGGACTATGGTGTTTATTAATTCTTATCATTGTAGACTTAATTATTAGACTAGTTTCATTTCAGAAATTTGGAACAAACAAGAGGTATGCTTTTGAAATTATCAAATGTTTATGTGAATAGTTTGTTTTTTCATATTTAATCTCTATTAAATCAAATAGTTTTAAAAGAATCTCTGCAACAAAGTTTACTGTAATATAAGTAATGTTACTTTACATTGTAACATTCAGCATCCAATATGAATTTATGTACTAACAATTTTTCATTACTACTTTGTAAATGACATTTTCAAATGCAATCTTATTAAAATATTAAACATTTTTTTTTTTCAAAATGATTGAATTTGAAAATAAAGAAAAGTTATTTGAATGAAAATAAAATGCTCTCAAATACATTTGTTTAAAAAAGAACTCGACTTCATTCATATAAAGTTATAATTAGACTAGTATTAATTCTGAATTTAGTGTTTCTGTTAAGATAAAATATTCTGAAAAGAAACATACTGTCTAAACATTTTTTATAAATATTACATTCATTAAAAATTTATATGAATAATCAGATTTTTGTATCTAATTTCTGTTATATATTAATGCTTTTTCATTACTGTTTTGCAAATGACATTTTCAAATGTAATTTGATTAATATTAAATATTTTTTTTAAAAAAAATGAAGCAATACTTATTTGAGTGAACATAAAATTCTCTCAAATGCATTTGCTTAAAGAAGAACTCAACTTCATTCATATAAACTTAATAGTAATGTAATTTAATTTTTAGTAATTCATATCATTCGAGATATGGTCATTAGACTAATCTGGTTTCATTTCAGAGAGTTCCAATTAATTTAGAACAAAACCATCTCAAAAGAGATCTGTTTTTGAAATCATTCATAAATATTCATTTTATTAACTATTTATATGAAGAGTTTGTTTTTATATATATAATTACTGCTAAATTGTTTTCAATAAAGTTTACTGTTATTTACTTAAAAATTTAACATTTAGTATTTGATATGTATTTATATACTAATACTTTTTCAGTACTGCTTTGTGACATTTTTGAATTCATTTTAATTAATAGTAATAAAAATGATTTAAAATTAAAAGATGCAAGAGAAAATAAAATCCATTTGTATTAAAAAAAAACAAACGACTTCATATAAACTTATTAAAATGTAATTTATTGTTCTTTTATTAATTAAAATTAATTTATCTCTAAAGTGAGACTGGTATCCTTTTTAAAACTGACTGCTTTAACTAATTCAAGATTAAATGATTTCAAAAGAAATGTATGTTCAAAGAATGTTTCATAAAAATTACAATTTATTATATCTGTATATGAATAGTGTCTTTTTTTTATAAATGTAATCTATTCAATCGAATAGTTTTAATCGATTGTGTGCAATAATGTTTACTGTTATGTTACATATGTTACTTTAACTTCATTTCAAAGTTCATTATTTAATTTGCATTTATATAGTATTACTATTTCATTACTGTTTTGCAAATGACATTTTCTAATGGAATTTTTTTAATATTAATAAACAATAATTCAACATGAAGAGACTTCAAAAGAAATACTCAAGTGAAAATTAAATGTTTTCAAATGCAAATGTATAAAACAAACTAAATCTGACTCAATTCATATAAATTTTAATAAAATGTAATTTAGTATTCTCATTAACTAAAATTCATTCAAGATTTAATTAAATTAGAGAGCAATTCATGTAAAATGAAAATGTTTCTCAAACGTTACTTTCCATATAAATATGAAATACCAAAATGTTTTAAAGTATGATTACACTGAGAAGTAAATTTTATCTACTCCACATAGATCATAATGATAATTTTATACATTGTTGTTTTAAATACATTTTAAAATTGTTGACTTTACCACTAACATTTTGTAAATAATAATTTTCATTGTAATTTTGTTATTAAAAATGTTACTTTCAGAACAAAAACAAGTTTTTATTTTGGTTAATGATTTGAATGAACTTATCTTGCTATGTTCAATATTACAAGTTTTATATTTATTTTGGAAATCCTTATAAGAAAAAATATTAAAATTACCATTTTCGCACTTGTGTAGTTTTGAAGTAACAAGGTCCACGTACAAAGGAAATATTGTGATTACCATATTTCATTACATATAGAAATACAAAAAATGTGTTTTAACCATATTTATATTGAAATTAATGTTTGATGTTACTTGTGCAAATATATTTATAAAATTAATGAAACTTAAAATATTTTTTTTTGCTATTTATTACTATAAATTTATTATTGCTCTCTCTCTTTCTCTCTCTGTGTGTGTATATATATATATATATATATATATATATATATGTATGTGTGCTAATATTGTCAATATACATTAATTAAAATTGAAATAATTACGCTGAAAAACTCGCAGATTTATGTTCTGATACAAAGAGACAATGTGTCATCAGATTGTTATTACAAAAGTTCAAAATAGTTGATTTAATCTGTGAGATTGACAAATTGATAACTTCAATTTGTAATTAATTACAAAAAAGCATATATGTATGCATGTATGTATGCATATATATATATAAACATATTTTTAAATGCATTTACATTGAGAAGAATTTGTTCATTTTAATTGTGTAGGACATAATGAAAAGAATGTGGTATATATATATATATAATTCTACTTTGTTTCGATATCTAATAATTTATAAATGCATTTACAAACTGTCACCGATCTTAACATTCAATAATCACAATTCTCTGACTGATGTGAGGATCAAATTGTTCGTAGGTGGCTAGTTGGTCTTCTTTGTAGAGTCCATGTAGACAGCAGACGATTCCAGGTGTATTTCAAATGATCGGTGAGCTGCCTCCTTTGCAAGTTGTTCATGATGGGTAAGATTCATTTGTTTGTAACCTAGCTACTAACAGACAGTTACTTTTACATTCATCTTTATTAATTTTATACATTGTATATAATTCACTTATTAACTTACACATTTGATGCACTGCCTTGAATCTCATTCCGATGTTATACTGAAACATGTTGCTAATTATAAACATCGTTCAAAGTGGTGAAAGTGATGTCTTTTTGCCAGCTGAGAATTATCAACCACAGTGCATACTACAGTACATTGTTTCGATAAAGTGTATTTTTTTTTATTGCTTTTGTCGATTTGCATTTTATTTGATACTGAAAAGTAAATAAACATGTAAATACAAGCTTTATTTTACTTCTGCATAATTGTTTACAACCAAAATGAACAGTGTTATAGAACTACGCACAAATTTGTAAAAATAGTATTTCAATTTCTAACGTACTTTTAGTATTGAATTTATTATGAACTGTTAACAATTCAAGACTTAAAAATCAGATATTGAAAGTGTTTCTTATGATTTGTACTGTATTTGAATGCAATCATATTACACATTCATTATTAACTATATTAAAAATCATACATTAATCAAAAGATAATTTACTACCGAAATCTTATATTAAATAATATGTAATATAATCAACAATGTTTGAAAATTAAATCTATTATAGTAGCGTCCATTTTAACATGAAATACTGCCTGTACTTAAATAATATTTCGAAGTAGAAAAAATGTTTATATCAGTTTTCTTAACTATACCTTGGTTCAATATATAATATTATTTATTGATGATATATTTCTTTTATATGAAACAATTTTTTTCAAATAAACAATGGATAATTCAACAATTGCACTACGACGCTACCCCGCACCACAGATAAAGTAGGTCCACTTTCACCATCTCTACAATTCCTTCGCCTCGCATTGTGGGATGACATTTCTTCGGCGGAATATAAATTTGAACAGAAATACCTTCGTAATTGAATATTAAAGTAAAACGTTACAATAACATTTACGTTAATCTAATTTTTCTACTTGAATATAGAAATCGCGCAAAGATCACCAAAATTTAAATAAATATCTTTTTGTGAAAGTTAATTTCCCATACAATAGAAATTCAATGAGTACTATGATACAACTACACTTGGTAGCGTTTACTATATCTATCTGTGTCTTACTCCATAGCATCTATTATTCGTTTACACTCTAATTGTGAACTGTATTCATTTATAATTATGAAAAAATAACAGTTCTCCAAGGAGTTGAAATTTGATTGTAAATAATTTTAAATTATATTTACGAAAAATATTTCTATTCCTCAATAACTCACGTATGATCATGAATTAAAAAAAAAGTCTTAATATATATGTGTATATATGTATATATATATATATATATATATATAATTGAAAAAAATATATTTTCGTAATATATATATATATATATATATATATATATATATATATATATATATATAATTGAAAAAAATATATTTTCGTAATATATATATATATATATATATATATAAATCCACCAAAAAATATATACAGATTCATTCGTTTTCATACATATTATTGTAGAGTATTTATCATATTTTAAAAAAGAAAATGAATAATAACATGAACTGATTGTTGTTTATAGTAAATGATTGTAAATTATTGTCAATTCAATGAAATTATGAAAATATCCAAATTGTTTAAAATCTGGCAACTAATTCATACTGATCGATGCGTATTTTAATGTTTTATATCATATCTGACCCAAAATTTAACACCGGTCCATAGTAAATACCGAAAATATCAAAAAATCCGCAAAAAATACTCAAAAAAAACAAGTTTTTCCTTCTTAAAATATCCAAATTGATATAAAAATGGCAACTATTTCATACCAGTCGATGCGTATTTTAGTGTTCTATATATCTTACACAAAATTAACATCGGTCTTTAATAAATATCGAAAATATCAAAAAAAGGCAATAAAACCGCAAAAAACAAGTTGTTCATGCTTAAAATATTCAAATTGTTATAAAAATGGCAATTAATTCATACTAGTAGATGCGTATTTTAGTGTTATATATCATGTCTTACACAAAATTAATATCGGTCCATAATAAATACCGAAAAATATTTTTTGGTTCGAAAGGTGCGAACCATTGTCAATTCTTCTATCTCACGTTAATTACTGTAATAATGGCCCCGTCAACTTATCAAAGGCTGGCTCCAGCCACCTTTGACTTCTAATGATGTATCTTTAGGGGCCCCCATCAAGTTTATTCGCAAGAACGAGAGTCAACGTATCGTTCTGAATCCGATGCGGTGACAAATCTGCTGAAGATATTCACAAACAAGCAGACAGTATAACAGTATGAATCTTATGTATTGTACACAAACAAAATAATAAACATATTTTATTGTTTTTACATCAGTAGACCATTCATAGTCGTTGAATTAATGTTTAACGGGCCATTTGGCGAAACAATGTCAAGAAAAAACTCCAATCGATTGATAATGACTTGCGTGATTTTCAGACCGATGGTGTATAGGCACCTCGCTACATTATAGAAACGATGGTGGACGGTTGGACTCGCATTCATACATACACACGTACACGCACAATACAGATGTTTTTTTGCATTTTTTTTGCGGATCCTAAGTGAGAAGGCCTCGGACAATTATAATTACGCGATAAAAGTTAACGCCGACGCTCATAAACGTCTAGAAATGGCGAATGATATTCCCGTCTTTGATTGGTTTTAGGGCCTCTGTGCCGGCCCTGTACATGTGAGCGAGGAAGCGACGTCGGTTCGAAGGTCCGACGGATGTGCAATATCACATCGCGTCGAAAAAATTTTCGATTTGTAATTTTTTCTATTTCCAAATTTTCTCGGGCCTGGTACACCGGGCCTGTGCGAGCCGCACACCGGCACTAGTATACAGTCCGTGTAGACGTCTAGAATCATGTGTCACCGTCGAAATAAGCGATTTCCAAAAGGAAAACGCCCGCCGAGCACGTTAACACCTTATGCGCCTCCACCATCATATCGTTGCGCCTCCACCATCATCTCCATAAACAAGCATCGAAAAATGCTCTGATTTGCGAAATTGCAAATTTTTGAACTTCGACTTTTCGATGTTTTTTTCAGCGGATCGGGAGCGGACGGATCCGGCGCACCTAGTTTCCGCATTTGGAAGCAAATTTAACGGTGGGAAGTGTGCGAAAAATGCGAAAAAAGACGATTTTGCGGACCCGCAAACTCTTTCAGGCGCTGTAACTCCGGCGTTACGCGTGCTATCGAGAAACCGAAAACTATTCGTAGTTCAGACGGACGTCTAGTTTGTATCTGCGTCGAAAAAATTGCAGGTTTGCGAAAAGAATTTCGCGTTCGAAAATCGTGATCAAAGGTAGGGGTACGTGAATTTGAGGAAATTTTTTTCGAGTTTTTTGACGCATCGCAAGCGGGGCGGTCCGTAGATACACGTCCTGGCGTTTAAAAGTGAAATCGGAACGTAGAAGGTATTTGAATCGGCCCTCAAAGTGGCCGGGCCACAAATTTTCGGACCGTATTGTTCCGGCCCTGTACGCTTAATTGACAAACTGACAACGATTCAGGGTTCAAATGGACGTTCTCTATCGCATCGCGCAACAAAAATTGTCGATTTGCGAAATTTCCACATTTTCAGTGACGTCAGAGCAAATTTGCAGGCGCGATTATTCCGGAACCACACATGCTACCGATGAAATAGAATCGGTTCGGAGTTTCTACGGACTTCTAGTATCGCTTTGCAGTACAAAAACTATCGAATTGCAAAAAATAATTTTTTGCAAAAAAATTTTTTTCGCGTTTTTGGCGATTTTTTCGCCGCATCGGAAGCGAGCCGGTCCATAGGCCCATGTACAAGTGATTTTGCCTCAATAGAAATGTTCACTTCATCACAAATACGTTTAACGTGCGATTTCGTCGGCCGGCAGTTCGTTTCACGACCGCGCGCCGAACCGGTTCCGTCGATTATCGGACTCGGATATGCTGTTGTATTTTTTTCAATGACTATCATGTAAACAATGAAACTGGCTCGTCCCTGTTCGACTGATATACTGGATACATACGATGACAATTTGCAACCGTTTAACCATTAATAAACTGTGGCAGTTCAATAAGACTGTGAGGAGAAGTGGCGATCTAGATATAAAATATTTTTGCAACAATACGAAGCCAACCGTCCACCATCGTTTCTATAATGCATCGAGGCGCCTACACCATCGGTCTGAAAATCACGCCGGGTCATTCTCGATCGATCTGAGTTTTTTTTGACGTTGCTTCGCCAAATGGACCGTTAATAATTAATTCAACGACTATGGACGGTCTACTGATGTAAAAATATTAAAATATGTTAAATTATTTATTTGCGTACAATAAATAAGATTTTGATTCATGCTATCCGCTCGTCTGCGAATATCTCCAGCGGATTCAGAACGATAAGTAGACTCGTACGGGCGTGGGGCCGTTGTGCCGGCCCTGAACGCGGAGATGGATGACAGACGCCGGATCGCAATTCCATTACACCCGTACATTCGCTCTGTACCGCCAGATTTGTCGATTTGTAAGATTCAAACAATTATGAAAAAACATACACGCCTACACGCATAATACAAATGTTTTTTGCAATTTTTTGGCGCATTGGAAGTAAGAAGGCGTCGGACATTTGTAATTACGCGATAAGAGTTGGCGCCGGCACTTACAAACGTCTAGAAACGACATTGAAAATTCCAGTCATCGACTGATTGTCGGGCCCCTGTGTCGGCCCTGTACATGTGAGCGAAAAAGCGACGTCGGTTCGAAGGTCGGACGGGCGTCTAATATCGCACCGCATCGAAAAAATCACCGATTTGTAATTTTTTCGTCTATTTACAAATTTTCTCGGGCATGCTGCACCGGGCCTGTGCGGGCTGCATACCGACACTTGCATACAGTCCGTGTAGACGTCTAGAATCACGCGAAACAAGCGATTTCCGAAAGGAAAATGCCCGCTGGGCACATTAATACTTTATGCGCCTCCACCATCAAATCTACGGACAAATATCGAAAAATGCCACGCCCTGACTTCTGACTTGCGAAATTGCAAATTTCTGCACATCGACTTTTCGATGTTTTTTTCGGCGCATCGGGAGCGGACGGGTCCGGCGCACCTAGTTTCCGCGTTTGGAAGCAAATTCAACGGTGGGAAGTGTGCGAAAAATGCGAAAAAATGCGAATTTTCGGACCCGCGGAACATTTCAGACGCCATTGCTCCGATGTTACGCGTGCTATCGAAAAACCGCAAACTATTCATAGTTCAGACGGACGTCCAGTTTGCATCTGCGGCGAAAAAATAGCCGATTTGCGAAAAAAAATTCGCGTTTCAAAATCGTGATCAAAGGTAGGGGTACGTGAATTTGAGGAAAATTTTTTCGACTTTTTTGGCGCATCGCATACGGGGCGGTCCGTAGATACGCGTCCTGGTGTTTAAAAGTGAAATCGGAACGTAGAAGGTATTTGAATCGGCCCTTGAAGTGGCCGGGCCGCAAATTTTCGGACCGTATTGCTCCGGCCCTGTACACTTAATTAACAAACAGACATCGGTTCAGTATTCAAATAGACGACTAGTAACGCATCGCACAACAAAAATGGCCGATTTGCGAAATTACCACATTTTCAGTGACGTCACAGCGAATTTGCAGACGCGATTTTTGGGGAACCACACATGCTACCGATGAACTGGAACCTGTTCGGAGTTCCGACGGACGTCTTGTATCGCTTTGCAGTACAAAAAGTATCGATTTGCAAAAAATAAAATTTTGCAAAAAAAATTTTTTCCTTTTCTTTGCCATTTTTTCATTGCATCGGAAGCGAGTCGGTTTGTAGACCCGCGTACTTGTGTTTAAAAGTGACACCGGCCTCTAAAATGTATTTGAATCGGCCTGCAAATTGGGCCAGTCACAAAATTCGGGCCCTATTTCTCCGACCCTGTACGCTAAATTGACAAAGCGACACCGGTTCAGTATTCAAATAGACGTCTAGTATCGCATCGCACAACAAAAATGGCAGATTTACGCAAAATTTCACATTTCCAGTGACGTCAGTGCTTAATTGCAGACGTAATTATTCCGGCACCGCACGCATTACCAATGTACCGAAACTGATTCAGAGTTTAAATGGATGTCTAGTATCGCTTCGCAATGAAAAAAACTGTCAATTTACAAAATATAAATTATTGCGAAAATAATTTCTTCACGTTTTTGGCAATTTTCTCCCCGTATCGGAAGCGAGCTGGTCCGTAGGCCCACGTACAAGTAATTTTACCTGAATAAAAATGTCCCGTTTGGCACAAATACGGCATGCGTACGTACGACCGTGCAATTTCGTCGGTCAGCAGTTTATTTCATCATCGTGCGCCGGACTGACTCTGTAGATAATCATTTCACTCAACATTTTATTTCTAATATTGTGCATATTACTGTTTCTCTTATACATTTCTCACAATATATACATATATATATATATATATATATATATATATATATATATATATATATATACATATGTACATCATAATCAAAATATCTTTAATATTTAATTTGCATCAAGTTGACGTTATAGAATTATATTATGGCTTGTTCCGTTCTTTCCAACACATATTTTAAGTACTGCAGATATCATGTTAGTATATGATATTATATCTCACACGGATTTTTATGAAATGACGAATGAAATTCCCGTCTTCGATTGGTTTTCGGGCATCTGCGCCGGCCCTGTACATATGAGCGAGAAGCGACGTCGGTTCGAAGCTCTGACGGATGTCTAATATCGCATCGCGTCGAAAAAGTTTCCGATTTACAATTTTTTCATCTATTTACAAATTTTCTCGGGCCTGCTGCATCGGGCCTGTGCGGGCCGCACACCGACCCTGACATACAGTCCGTGTAGACGTCAAGAATCATATGACACCGTCGAAACAAGCGATTTCCACTAATTGACAAACCGACACCGATTCAGTGTTCAAATGGGCGTGTAGTATCGCATCGCACAACAAAAATGGCAGATTTGCGAAATTACCACATTTTCAGTGACGTCAGAGCGAATTTGCAGATGCGATTGCTCGAGAACCACGTATGCTAACGATGAACTGGAACGAGTTCGGAGATTCAACGGACGTGTAGTATCGCTTTGCAGCACAAAAACTATCGATTTGCAAAAAAAAAATATTTTGCAAAAAAATTTTTTTCACTTTCTTAGCAATTTTTTCATCGCATCGGAAGCGGGTCGGTTTATAGACCCACGTATTAATGTTTAAAAGTGACATCGACCTCTAAAAAGTGTATTTGAATCGGCCTGCAATGTGGGCCAGTCACAAAATTCGGGCCCTATTTCTCTGACCCTGTACGCTAAATCGACAAAGTGATACCGGTTCAGTATTCAAATAGACGTCTAGTATTGCATCGCGCATCAAAAATGGTCGATTTACGCGAAATTTTACATTTCCAGTGACGTCAGTGCGAAATTGCAGACGCGATTGTTCCGACACCGCACGCGTTAACGATGTACTGAAACCTATTCAGAGTTTAAATGGGTGTCTAGTATCGATTTGCCATTCAAAAACTGTCAATTTTCAAAATATAAATTATTGCAAAAACAATTTTTGCAGTATTTCGTTTCATCACCTTGCACCGAACGGATTCTGTATTCTGTATTCAAATATCACATAGTATATCTATCTAGTCATATAAATGAAATATTGTTTTTGTTCTTGGAATAGTGTGTGTGTACATGTTTTTAGTTGTTGTTTATAATTCACTATATATAACTTATCTTTCATTCAAAAGTGGAATTGCATTAATTAACGTACTCAACACTAAAATATCCTATGTTTTAAATTGTCAATAAAATCGATGATTTAAACGAATATGAATATTACAGAAAAATAATGTAAATATACCTTTTTTGAGACAGTTTAAATATTGAATGTATTTGATTGAAGTAAATGGTTTATTCTAATCAAAATATCTTTAATATTTAATCTGAATCAAATTGTCGTTAGAATTGTATTATGACTTGTTCCGCTCTTTCCAACATATATTTTAAATACTGCAGATATCATGTTAGTACATGACATAACATCTCACGCGATTTTTTATGCAAATCTAAAAAATCGCATGAATTTCCTACGCGACCACAAATTTTATATCAATTTTAGTACATGTGCTACATTCTTTTAGAAAAGTCGATAAACTCATTGTGATGATGAGTGACATGTAGCATAGAAATAAACCTATTACAGGGAACACTAGTATTTACTTTCAAAGTTTCACTAATTGTTTGAAAAAGAATTAGAAAATTAGTTAAAATATTCTTTTTCTAAAATAAATCCATGAAAAAATGCAATAACATTCATTCTGAAATAGGAATTCTTTAGTTAGGCCTTTTAAGTTGATATAAAACACATATATAATTATTTGTTTACCAACAACCTTTTTGTTTAGCATACATGATTTCAATTATTATCTGTAATTTTTATCAATTTGTAAGACTTTTTAAAATTATTTCTGTACGTACTTATTCAGTACTGATAGAGGAGCAATAAATATATAGAGAAATCGAAAATATTCATAAATTCTAGTAATATTAATTTATATTATCGAAATGAAATAATTTCAAAAGTAAACCACTATCTATATGATCTTTTTTTGAAGGCACGTTTTTTCATACATGGAAATATTAACTTTATGCATATGAAATTATGCATATGCAAACTATAACTGCATATATTTGTTTTCATTGCTTATTCTATAAAAATTGAGTATATATGGAAAATATTTGAAAAATAAGTAAAATTAATTTGTCTACAACACTATCATATATAAAATTTATGAAGCAAGAATTTTTAAAAGATAAATAGAGAACAGTATAAGGTTTAGAGTATAAAACATGAAAATGTAATCAAATTTATTCATACTTCTAGTTAATATAATGTTCAATTCAGTTTGAAGAATATTAGTCAGCAAATGTTTTCATGAATGTATTCAATGCTCATTTCTTTAGTGTTTATTTATATTTTATTAACATTTCTATTAATCAGTCTTTGTAATTACTGAAATACAGTTCTTAAGACATAAAATGATTGTATTTAAACGTGTGAATTTTTACAACGTCTAATTTTTATAGGTATTAGTACATTGTAAGCATTTCAACTCAACAATTTTAACATACTCAACATTTAAATAGCAACATGTATATATATATATATATATATATATATATATATATATATATATATATATGTATATATATATATATATATATATATATATATATATATATATATATTACTAATTATATTTTATTGTCTAGACGTATTTATTATTTAGAACATCATTATAGCTTCTTCCATTTCTATTTATACATGTAATGTTTCAGGGAACTCATAATATTGAATGCTTTATATTTTTAACTTTGACTGCAAATGAAATATGCTTTGGTTGTAACAATATTAATATATATATATATTTCTTATTGTCATTTTTAAAAATATTTATAAATGAAACAAGAGGTATTCGATGGTTCAGTTTGAAATAATTTCAAATAAAAAACGGTGGATCGTCAAAAATAATAAATAATAAATAATATTAATATACATGTTTGTGTATATATACATCTTTTTTACAAGCTAAATGCTAACAAAGTAGTATTCCTTATATATTAAATATGTGTATATTAAATCTGTCTGTGTTTTCATTTAAACATTTTAAATTCAAAATCGAGCTAGCTACGCCATCTGTTGCTATTCATGTAATTTCTAAACTAAATACTTAAAGAAAAAAAATTTATTTACCATCTGACTAAGGGAAAGTACTAATTTTTTTTTAGTTTATATCCCAACTTATACGAAAACTAATTTCATACTGACGTTTCAAACACAGGAAAAAATATATTTCAGTTTTTCATAGAGATGGCCGTACGCATCTATCTTAGATTTAAGAAAATACTCTATGTATAGTTAATAATAAAGTATATAAAGAATGGACATTATTATTTTATTGCTATATTACGAGATTAAAAATCAATACATTGTTAGGAAAAACATTTAATCAATAAAAAATAGAAATGAATGTATTTTAAAGAAAATACTGAGTACTCACAATTGCAGCAGATGCATACATCGTTCCCTCGGTAATTCGGAACCGAGCTCCTTTTAGTCGTCTTGTATGACAAGCAAGAATACTGGTGGCAGGATCATATTCAGTCTATTTATTGATTTTTCGTAATGTAATTTCTTATTTGTTTTCTGAAAATAAATAATATCAAATTAGAATCATTCGACAGAAAATTATTATAAATAAATATTTATACATAAAACTATGAATGTAAAATGATACTGCTGTACCTTAAAAGTTATAAAATATTTACAATTTTTTAAAAAATGCCACTGGCTTGTATTCCACAATCTAATTCGAAATTTCGTCCACATTTTAAGAACATTTTCAATTTTTTACTATTAATTTAGCCATGGTAATATTGATTTTAACAGGGAGGATTTGACTGTTTTGTTGCAGATAATAATGGCCATTTTTAACAATCGACAATCGCAAACGTCACAAATCGCATCGTCAACGCTAGTCGGCTCGGATAGGAATTAAATACCGAGTGGCATCTTTATATATTTTTTAATGTTTTAAATTAATTTATATTTAAAAATAATTGCAATCAACATAAGATGAACATAAGATGACACACGCACGCATATATATATATATATATATATATATATATATATATATATATATATATATATATATATATATATATATATATATATATATATATATATATATATATATATATATATACATATATATATATATATATATATATATATATATATATATATTTATGTATATATATTTATGTATATATATATATATATATATATATATATATATATATGTACACAATGCTCATTTTTTAGTTTTTATTTGTATTTTATTAACATTTCTACTAAACAGTTCTTTTTTAATTACTGAAATACAGTTTTTAAACTATAATATAACGGTATTAAAATATCTTTAACATTTAATCAGCATCAAGTTGACATTATAGAATTGTATTATGACTTGTTCCGCTCTTTCCAACACATATTTTAAATACTGCGGGTATCATGTTAGTACATCACATCATATCTTATACGGATTTTTTATGCAAATCTAAAAAATCGCACGAATTTCTTACCAGACCACAAATTATATATCATTTTTAGTACATGTGCTACATTCTTTTAGAAAAGTCGATAAACTCATTGTGATGATGAGTGACATTTAGCATAGAAATAAACCTATTACAGGGAACACTAGTATTTACTTTCAAAGTTTCACTAATTGTTTGAAAAAGAATTAGAAAATTAGTTAAAATATTCTTTTTCATAAATAAATTCATGAAAAAATGCAATAACATTCATTCTGAAATAGGAATTCTTTTAGTTAAGCCTTTTAAAGTTGATATAAAACACATATATATTTATTAGTTTACCAACAACCTTTTTGTTCAGCATACATGATTTCAATTATTATCTGCAATTTTTATCATTTTGTAAGCCTTTTTAAAATAATTTCTGTACGTACTTATTCAGTACTGTTAGGGAAGCAATAAATATATACAGAAATCGAAAGTCTTCATACATTCTAGTAATATTAATTTATATTATAGAAATGAAATAAATTTCAAAACTAAACCACTATCTATATGATGCTATCTATATGAACTTTTTATGAACTTTTTCAATTTCTTATTTCGATGAACAAATTAATTATTATTAATGATTTACTTATTATTGATAAAATAATAGTTGATAATAAATGAACGTTATTTTTTATTAAATATGAATTAAATTTCATATCTGTAGAATAATTATAATGCTTTTCGATGGTATTTAAATAGTTTGAAATAATTTTTACATGTGAATTAAATAATACTCGGTACTTTTAACATTTTAGTTAATGATGAAATTATTAAATTTTCTTATTTCTATATGAAGTATTGGTAAAGTTCATAAATGTTAGAAAATTGGAAATGAATTTTCTCAAAGGTGGTGAAAGAATCGTTGTTAAAATGTAAATGCTCTTTAATTGTTAAATAAGAATTCGGCTTCTTATCAGTACACATTAAGTACAAATTTTTCTAATGATTATAAATAGTAGATTGTTAAAATTTATCGTTAACGATACGTTAGTAATTCTATTAAAGGTTATACGTACCTTTTTTTACATTTAAATGCTGTTTTTCTTTAAATACGAACTAAATTTCAATCGGTATATATTAAATTTTAAACTGTCATAAGTAACACAAAAATTTAGATTTCATTTAACTAAATCAGTGAATATAATTAGTAAACATCTTTGAATGAATCGTATTAATTGCTATCGTATTAATTATGAAATCGTATTCTTATTCGAATACTAATTTTTTTTCAAACCATCAGGAAAGTATTTTTTTAACGATAATGAAATTGATGTTATTTAAATAGTCGTGTTTTAACGAAATGAATTTATTTTCATGTCTTAGTTAATAATGAAGATTTTTTTTTGAAATTTATAAGCAGTGATTTTTCAATTTAATTTCTTTATGGAAAATGTTTTATTCTTATTTACTGTAATGTTTTTCTTTTAAACATTAATTCAATTTATCATTTCTATGGAAAATATTTGTTTCTAAGTAAACAGGTATTATCAGATAATGTTTTACGTGACTAAATTAACTAATCATATTATTATTATTTTAATTATTTTTTGCTTTGAATAATTCCGTTTCTTTATCTTTGCTTAAATGAAAACATTTCAGGAATAATGTTTTTTTTATAAGTAAATTAAAATTATTTAGCTGCACGTTTTAAATATACTCAATTCCATTTTGTAACATTAAATACTTTTTATTGGAAGTCGATTTATAGAATCGATATTAATCAGATGCTTTTTTCATTTAAACATTAAATCGTATTCTTATTTCAAAATTAAATAAAAAAAAAACAAAGTTCATATTTAATGGAAAATTCCGTATTGAAATTGTTTTTCGTTATATATATTCAAATTTTTACATACCTGTAAGAGTATGTACAATGTAAATGATTATTTCATAAACTTTTATTACTTGATATATGTATCAAATATAGAAAAGTGATGTTCAACAATACGGGTAACTTTCAATGTGCGATATACAATACATATAATTGAAAAATAATTCGCCTTTAAGTTATATGAATCGCTGAAAGCGATCTTTCATCGGACGAATATTTAACGATATTTCCTTTTTTCGTTTTATAATGTAATCGCAAAAGTTTTCAGAAAGTCTACATGTTTGAACACCGAGATACGCGTGTTTTGAACAAGTGTTTGTGTCGTTAGCTCGCTTAGCTCGTATCCGACATTTAATTATATCGGTTCAGGCCGTTTAGATTCGAATCATCTCGGGTAGGAGTAGATAGTTTAGTTCTGTGATATCAGGCAGGTTTTAAATAGATCGTTTAAATACAGACTCGGGTAGGCTTATCGTTAGCTACGCGTCGGGTAGGATAGGGCGGCAGTCGGAACGCCGGTGTGTCGTATGAATGTCGTGTATGTACGAATGTTACGTATGCTCGATTAACATCCGAGAAGTGGTAGTGCGAAGTTTTGAGATGTCATCTCGTCTGTGTTTAATAGATTTTCTGAAAACTTTAATTCACGGTTGTTTTTATCATTACGGTAATATTAAAATAATCAATTGAAACCGCATATTTGTTTGTAATAAACATTAATCGTTATAAATATGTATTTTTTCGCACATTGTTAAGTTACCTCTAGCTATGTACTACTGTTATTTTTGTATCGGATCATGGTAATCGTTATATATTAATTTAATGATTATTTTAAAGTTTTTTAATCGGTGATAAATATTGTACACCGTAATATATCTTTTGCAGCGTACATCCTTTGTCATCGAACAGTGTATATCGTAAGTAACCGAAACTGAGCATATGTCGTAAGTAACTTAAACTGAGCATATGTCGTAAGTAACTTAAACTGACCGTGTGGTTATCGTAAGTAAATGAAACTATGCGAGTGACGAAAACGGACGGTGCGGTGCCGTAAGTAACCGAAACGGTGTAGATATTTTTGTATGAAACGCGATTACCTGAGACAGATCGCAAAGTTTTTCACTTATAATTTATACTGTATCGTTAGGCTTTATACATTCCTGATCACAATAAATTAATAAGAAAATTTTCAGGGTGGTGGGGGCGGAACTCGGGCCAAATTTCCAGGTCACGTGACCGGCGCACTGCGCAGGCGCGTGAACTTGTGTTTTGTTATATGTTGTTATTTTAGAATACGACTATACATGAACTTGCAGTAAATACTTATAAATAACATGGATAAGATTACTAGATAGATACGAAGGTAGAGCGGTTAGGTATAAACGCTCTACCGCTGTCGATACGACGGAGACGTCGGACGGACCTAGTTATCGGAAGCTCCGGTGGTAACGGAAGCTGAATTAAACAGAACGAAAGGAAGTTCCGATTTTATACTGTATTAGAACGACGTGGTGCAGGTTATAAGATTACCAGATAGATACGAAGGTAGAGCGGTTAGGTATAAACGCTCTACTGCTGTCGAAGAGCAGCGTCAGTACTGTCGGTTCGACGTCTCCGTCGAACCGACATAGTTATCGGAAGCTCTTGCCGTAACGTGAACGTAGAGCGGTTAGGTATAAACGCTCTACGTGTGTGTGTGTGTCGGTGCCCTAGCGGTGCCCATGCGGTACACGTCCGAGTACACGTCCATGTGCTATGTGTACTCGTCCGAGTACACGTGCACTCGGACGAGTACACATAGCACATGGACGTGTACTCGGACGTGTACACGATGCCCCGCCCAACGCACGCACCGTTTTTCTCTCGATTTAATCACGACGCCCCGCCCACCGCACGCACCGTTTTTCTCTCGATTTAATCACGACGCCCCGCCCACCGCACGCACCGTTTTTCTCTCGATTTAATCACGACGCCCCGCCCACCGCACGCACCGTTTTTCTCTCGATTTAATCACGACGCCCCGCCCACCGCACGCACCGTTTTTCTCTCGATTTAATCACGACGCCCCGCCCACCGCACGCACCGTTTTTCTCTCGATTTAATCACGACGCCCCGCCCACCGCACGCACCGTTTTTCTCTCGATTTAATCACGACGCCCCGCCCACCGCACGCACCGTTTTTCTCTCGATTTAATCACGACGCCCCGCCCACCGCACGCACCGTTTTTCTCTCGATTTAATCACGACGCCCCGCCCACCGCACGCACCGTTTTTCTCTAGATTTATTCACGACGCCCCGCCCACCGCACGCACCGTTTTTCTCTCGATTTAATCACGACGCCCCGCCCACCGCACGCACCGTTTTTCTCTGGATTTAATCACGACGCCCCGCCCACCGCACGCTTTGTACTATGTGTACTCGTCCGAGTGCACGTGTACTCGGACGAGTGCACATAGCACATGGACGTGTACTCGGACGTGAATTCGGACGTGTATTCGGACGTGTACACGTCCGAGTACACGTCCGAATACACGTCCGAATTCACGTCTGAGTACACGTCCATGTGCTATGTGCACTCGTCCGAGTACACGTGCACTCGGACGAGTACACATAGTACACGGCGTGCGGTGGGCGGGGCGTCGTGATTAAATCGAGAGAAAAACGGTGCGTGCGGTGGGCGGGGCGTCGTGATTAAATCGAGAGAAAAACGGTGCGTGCGGTGGGCGGGGAGTCGTGATTAAATCGAGAGATAAACGGTGCGTGCGGTGGGCGGGGCGTCGTGATTAAATCGAGAGAAAAACGGTGCGTGCGGTGGGCGGGGCGTCGTGATTAAATCGAGAGAAAAACGGTGCGTGCGGTGGGCGGGGCGTCGTGATTAAATCGAGAGAAAAACGGTATGTGCGGTGGGCGGGGCGTCGTGATTAAATCGAGAGAAAAACGGTGCGTGCGGTGGGCGGGGCGTCGTGATAAAACGAGAGAAAAACGGTGCGTGCGGTGGGCGGGGCGTCGTGATTAAATCGAGAGAAAAACGGTGCGTGCGGTGGGCGGGGCGTCGTGATTAAATCGAGAGAAAAACGGTGCGTGCGGTGGGCGGGGCGTCGTGATTAAATCGAGAGAAAAACGGTGCGTGCGGTGGGCGTGGCGTCGTGATTAAATCGAGAGAAAAACGGTGCGTGCGGTGGGCGGGGCGTCGTGATTAAATCGAGAGAAAAACGGTGCGTGCGGTGGGCGGGGCGTCGTGATTAAATCGAGAGAAAAACGGTGCGTGCGGTGGGCGGGGCGTCGTGATTAAATCGAGAGAAAAACGGTGCGTGCGGTGGGCGGGGCGTCGTGATTAAATCGAGAGAAAAACGGTGCGTGCGGTGGGCGGGGCGTCGTGATTAAATCGAGAGAAAAACGGTGCGTGCGGTGGGCGGGGCGTCGTGATTAAAACGAGAGAAAAACGGTGCGTGCGGTGGGCGGGGCGTCGTGATTAAATCGAGAGAAAAACGGTGCGTGCGGTGGGCGGGGCGTCGTGATTAAATCGAGAGAAAAACGGTGCGTGCGGTGGGCGGGGCGTCGTGATTAAATCGAGAGAAAAACGGTGCGTGCGGTGGGCGGGGCGTCGTGATTAAATCGAGAGAAAAACGGTGCGTGCGGTGGGCGGGGCGTCGTGATAAAATTGAGAGAAAAACTGTGCGTGCGGTGGGCGGGGCGTCGTGATTAAATCGAGAGAAAAACGGTGCGTGCGGTGGGCGGGGCGTCGTGATTAAATCGAGAGAAAAACGGTGCGTGCGGTGGGCGGGGCGTCGTGATTAAATCGAGAGAAAAACGGTGCGTGCGGTGGGCGGGGCGTCGTGATTAAAACGAGAGAAAAACGGTGCGTGCGGTGGGCGGGGCGTCGTGATTAAATCGAGAGAAAAACGGTGCGTGCGGTGGGCGGGGCGTCGTGATTAAATCGAGAGAAAAACGGTGCGTGCGGTGGGCGGGGCGTCGTGATTAAATCGTGAGAAAAACGGTGCGTGCGGTGGGCGGGGCGTCGTGATTAAATCGAGAGAAAAACGGTGCGTGCGGTGGGCGGGGCGTCGTGATTAAATCGAGAGAAAAACGGTGCGTGCGGTGGGCGGGGCGTCGTGATTAAATCGAGAGAAAAACGGTGCGTGCGGTGGGCGGGGCGTCGTGATTAAATCGTGAGAAAAACGGTGCGTGCGGTGGGCGGGGCGTCGTGATTAAATCGTGAGAAAAACGGTGCGTGCGGTGGGCGGGGCTTCGTGATACTATGTGTACTCGTCCGAGTGCACGTGTACTCGGACGAGTGCACATAGCACATGGACGTGTACTCAGACGTGAATTCGGACGTGTATTCGGACGTGTACACGTCCGAGTACACGTCCGAATACACGTCCGAATTCACGTCTGAGTACACGTCCATGTGCTATGTGCACTCGTCTGAGTACACGTGCACTCGGACGAGTACACATAGTACACGGCGTGCGGTGGGCGGGGCGTCGTGATTAAATCGAGAGAAAAACGGTGCGTGCGGTGGGCGGGGCGTCGTGATTAAATCGAGAGAAAAACGGTGCGTGCGGTGGGCGGGGCGTCGTGATTAAATCTAGAGAAAAACGGTGCGTGCGGTGGGCGGGGCGTCGTGATTAAATCGAGAGAAAAACGGTGCGTGCGGTGGGCGGGGCGTCGTGATTAAATCGAGAGAAAAACGGTGCGTGCGGTGGGCGGGGCGTCGTGATTAAATCGAGAGAAAAACGGTGCGTGCGGTGGGCGGGGCGTCGTGATTAAATCGAGAGAAAAACGGTGCGTGCGGTGGGCGGGGCGTCGTGCTTAAATCGAGAGAAAAACGGTGCGTGCGGTGGGCGGGGCGTCGTGATTAAATCGAGAGAAAAACGGTGCGTGCGGTGGGCGGGGCGTCGTGATTAAATCGAGAGAAAAACGGTGCGTGCGGTGGGCGGGGCGTCGTGATAAAATTGAGAGAAAAACTGTGCGTGCGGTGGGCGGGGCGTCGTGATTAAATCGAGAGAAAAACGGTGCGTGCGGTGGGCGGGGCGTCGTGATTAAATCGAGAGAAAAACGGTGCGTGCGGTGGGCGGGGCGTCGTGATTAAAACGAGAGAAAAACGGTGCGTGCGGTGGGCGGGGCGTCGTGATTAAATCGAGAGAAAAACGGTGCGTGCGGTGGGCGGGGCGTCGTGATTAAATCGAGAGAAAAACGGTGCGTGCGGTGGGCGGGGCGTCGTGATTAAATCGAGAGAAAAACGGTGCGTGCGGTGGGCGGGGCGTCGTGATTAAATCGAGAGAAAAACGGTGCGTGCGGTGGGCGGGGCGTCGTGATTAAAACGAGAGAAAAACGGTGCGTGCGGTGGGCGGGGCGTCGTGATTAAATCGAGAGAAAAACGGTGCGTGCGGTGGGCGGGGCGTCGTGATTAAATCGAGAGAAAAACGGTGCGTGCGGTGGGCGGGGCGTCGTGATTAAATCGAGAGAAAAACGGTGCGTGCGGTGGGCGGGGCGTCGTGATTAAATCGAGAGAAAAACGGTGCGTGCGGTGGGCGGGGCGTCGTGATTAAATCGAGAGAAAAACGGTGCGTGCGGTGGGCGGGGCGTCGTGATTAAATCGAGAGAAAAACGGTGCGTGCGGTGGGCGGGGCGTCGTGATTAAATCGAGAGAAAAACGGTGCGTGCGGTGGGCGGGGCGTCGTGATTAAATCGAGAGAAAAACGGTGCGGGCGGTGGGCGAGGCGTCGTGATTAAATCGAGAGAAAAACGGTGCGTGCGGTGGGCGGGGCGTCGTGATTAAATCGAGAGAAAAACGGTGCGTGCGGTGGGCGGGGCGTCGTGATTAAATCGTGAGAAAAACGGTGCGTGCGGTGGGCGGGGCGTCGTGATTAAATCGAGAGAAAAACGGTGCGTGCGGTGGGCGGGGCTTCGTGATACTATTTGTACTCGTCCGAGTGCACGTGTACTCGGACGAGTGCACATAGCACATGGACGTGTACTCAGACGTGAATTCGGACGTGTATTCGGACGTGTACACGTCCGAGTACACGTCCGAATACACGTCCGAATTCACGTCTGAGTACACGTCCATGTGCTATGTGCACTCGTCTGAGTACACGTGCACTCGGACGAGTACACATAGTACACGGCGTGCGGTGGGCGGGGCGTCGTGATTAAATCGAGAGAAAAACGGTGCGTGCGATGGGCGGGGCGTCGTGATTAAATCGAGAGAAAAACGGTGCGTGCGGTGGGCGGGGCGTCGTGATTAAATCGAGAGAAAAACGGTGCGTGCGGTGGGCGGGGCGTCGTGATTAAATCGAGAGAAAAACGGTGCGTGCGGTGGGCGGGGCGTCGTGATTAAATCGAGAGAAAAACGGTGCGTGCGGTGGGCGGGGCGTCGTGATAAAATTGAGAGAAAAACTGTGCGTGCGGTGGGCGGGGCGTCGTGATTAAATCGAGAGAAAAACGGTGCGTGCGGTGGGCGGGGCGTCGTGATTAAATCGAGAGAAAAACGGTGCGTGCGGTGGGCGGGGCGTCGTGATTAAATCGAGAGAAAAACGGTGCGTGCGGTGGGCGGGGCGTCGTGATTAAAACGAGAGAAAAACGGTGCGTGCGGTGGGCGGGGCGTCGTGATTAAATCGAGAGAAAAACGGTGCGTGCGGTGGGCGGGGCGTCGTGATTAAATCGAGAGAAAAACGGTGCGTGCGGTGGGCGGGGCGTCGTGATTAAATCGAGAGAAAAACGGTGCGTGCGGTGGGCGGGGCGTCGTGATTAAAACGAGAGAAAAACGGTGCGTGCGGTGGGCGGGGCGTCGTGATTAAATCGAGAGAAAAACGGTGCGTGCGGTGGGCGGGGCGTCGTGATTAAAACGAGAGAAAAACGGTGCGTGCGGTGGGCGGGGCGTCGTGATTAAATCGAGAGAAAAACGGTGCGTGCGGTGGGCGGGGCGTCGTGATTAAATCGAGAGAAAAACGGTGCGTGCGGTGGGCGGGGCGTCGTGATTAAATCGAGAGAAAAACGGTGCGTGCGGTGGGCGGGGCGTCGTGATTAAATCGAGAGAAAAACGGTGCGTGCGGTGGGCGGGGCGTCGTGATTAAATCGAGAGAAAAACGGTGCGTGCGGTGGGCGGGGCGTCGTGATTAAATCGAGAGAAAAACGGTGCGTGCGGTGGGCGGGGCGTCGTGATTAAATCGAGAGAAAAACGGTGCCTGCGGAGGGCGGGGCGTCGTGATTAAATCGAGAGAAAAACGGTGCGTGCGGTGGGCGGGGCGTCGTGATTAAATCGAGAGAAAAACGGTGCGTGCGGTGGGCGGGGCGTCGTGATTAAATCGAGAGAAAAACGGTGCGTGCGGTGGGCGGGGCGTCGTGATTAAATCGAGAGAAAAACGGTGCGTGCGGTGGGCGGGGCGTCGTGATTAAATCGTGAGAAAAACGGTGCGTGCGGTGGGCGGGGCGTCGTGATTAAATCGAGAGAAAAACGGTGCGTGCGGTGGGCGGGGCTTCGTGATACTATGTGTACTCGTCCGAGTGCACGTGTACTCGGACGAGTGCACATAGCACATGGACGTGTACTCAGACGTGAATTCGGACGTGTATTCGGACGTGTACACGTCCGAGTACACGTCCGAATACACGTCCGAATTCACGTCTGAGTACACGTCCATGTGCTATGTGCACTCGTCTGAGTACACGTGCACTCGGACGAGTACACATAGTACACGGCGTGCGGTGGGCGGGGCGTCGTGATTAAATCGAGAGAAAAACGGTGCGTGCGGTGGGCGGGGCGTCGTGATTAAATCGAGAGAAAAACGGTGCGTGCGGTGGGCGGGGCGTCGTGATTAAATCGAGAGAAAGACGGTGCGTGCGGTGGGCGGGGCGTCGTGATTAAATCGAGAGAAAAACGGTGCGTGCGGTGGGCGGGGCGTCGTGATTAAATCGAGAGAAAAACGGTGCGTGCGGTGGGCGGGGCGTCGTGATTAAATCGAGAGAAAAACGGTGCGTGCGGTGGGCGGGGCGTCGTGATTAAATCGAGAGAAAAACGGTGCGTGCGGTGGGCGGGGCGTCGTGATTAAAACGAGAGAAAAACGGTGCGTGCGGTGGGCGGGGCGTCGTGATTAAATCGAGAGAAAAACGGTGCGTGCGGTGGGCGGGGCGTCGTGATTAAATCGAGAGAAAAACGGTGCGTGCGGTGGGCGGGGCGTCGTGATTAAATCGAGAGAAAAACGGTGCGTGCGGTGGGCGGGGCGTCGTGATTAAATCGAGAGAAAAACGGTGCGTGCGGTGGGCGGGGCGTCGTGATTAAATCGAGAGAAAAACGGTGCGTGCGGTGGGCGGGGCGTCGTGATACTATGTGTACTCGTCCGAGTGCACGTGTACTCGGACGAGTGCACATAGCACATGGACGTGTACTCGGACGTGAATTCGGACGTGTACTCGGACGTGTACACGTCCGAATACACGTCCGAATTCACGTCCATGTGCTATGTGCACTCGTCCGAGTACACGTGCACTCGGACGAGTACACATAGTACACGGCGTGCGGAGGGCGGGGCGTCGTGATAAAATCGTGAGAAAAACGGTGCGTGCGGTGGGCGGGGCGTCGTGATTAAATCGTGAGAAAAACGGTGCGTGCGGTGGGCGGGGCGTCGTGTACTCGGACGTGTACACGTCCGAGTACATGTCCATGTGCTATGTGTACTCGTCCGAGTGCACGTGTACTTGGACGAGTACACATAGCACATGGACGTGTACTCGGACGTGTACCGCATGGGCACCGCTAAGGCACCGACACACACACACACGTAGAGCGTTTATACCTAACCGCTCTACGTTCACGTTACCGCAAGAGCTTCCGATAACTATGTCGGTTCGACGGAGACGTCGAACCGACAGTACCGACGCTGCTCTTCGACAGCAGTAGAGCGTTTATACCTAACCGCTCTACCTTCGTATCTATCTAGTAATCTTATAACCTGCACCACGTCGTTCTAATACAGTATAAAATCGGAACTTCCTTTCGTTCGGTTTAATTCAGCTTCCGTTACCACCAGAGCTTCCGATAACTAGGTCGGTCCGACGTCTCCGTCGTATCGACAGCGGTAGAGCGTTTATACCTAACCGCTCTACCTTCGTATCTATCTAGTAATCTTATCCATGTTATTTATAAGTATTTACTGCAAGTTCATGTATAGTCATATTCTAAAATAACAATAACATATAACAAAACACAAGTTCACGCGCCTGCGCAGTGCGCCGGTCACGTGACCTGGAAATTTGGCCCGAGTTCCGCCCCCACCACCCTGAAAATTTTCTTATTAATTTATTGTGATCAGGAATGTATAAAGCCTAACGATACAGTATAAATTATAAGTGAAAAACTTTGCGATCGGTCTCAGGTAATCGCGTTTCGTACAAAAATATCTACACCGTTTCGGTTACTTACGGCACCGCACCGTCCGTTTTCGTCACTCGCATAGTTTCATTTACTTACGATAACCACACGGTCAGTTTAAGTTACTTACGACATATGCTCAGTTTAAGTTACTTACGACATATGCTCAGTTTCGGTTACTTACGATATACACTGTTCGATGACAAAGGATGTACGCTGCAAAAGATATATTACGGTGTACAATATTTATCACCGATTAAAAAACTTTAAAATAATCATTAAATTAATATATAACGATTACCATGATCCGATACAAAAATAACAGTAGTACATAGCTAGAGGTAACTTAACAATGTGCGAAAAAATACATATTTATAACGATTAATGTTTATTACAAACAAATATGCGGTTTCAATTGATTATTTTAATATTACCGTAATGATAAAAACAACCGTGAATTAAAGTTTTCAGAAAATCTATTAAACACAGACGAGATGACATCTCAAAACTTCGCACTACCACTTCTCGGATGTTAATCGAGCATACGTAACATTCGTACATACACGACATTCATACGACACACCGGCGTTCCGACTGCCGCCCTATCCTACCCGACGCGTAGCTAACGATAAGCCTACCCGAGTCTGTATTTAAACGATCTATTTAAAACCTGCCTGATATCACAGAACTAAACTATCTACTCCTACCCGAGATGATTCGAATCTAAACGGCCTGAACCGATATAATTAAATGTCGGATACGAGCTAAGCGAGCTAACGACACAAACACTTGTTCAAAACACACGTATCTCGGTGTTCAAACATGTAGACTTTCTGAAAACTTTTGCGATTACATTATAAAACGAAAAAAGGAAATATCGTTAAATATTCGTCCGATGAAAGATCGCTTTCAGCGATTCATATAACTTAAAGGCGAATTATTTTTCAATTATATGTATTGTATATCGCACATTGAAAGTTACCCGTATTGTTGAACATCACTTTTCTATATTTGATACATATATCAAGTAATAAAAGTTTATGAAATAATCATTTACATTGTACATACTCTTACAGGTATGTAAAAATTTGAATATATATAACGAAAAACAATTTCAATACGGAATTTTCCATTAAATATGAACTTTGTTTTTTTTTATTTAATTTTGAAATAAGAATACGATTTAATGTTTAAATGAAAAAAGCATCTGATTAATATCGATTCTATAAATCGACTTCCAATAAAAAGTATTTAATGTTACAAAATGGAATTGAGTATATTTAAAACGTGCAGCTAAATAATTTTAATTTACTTATAAAAAAAACATTATTCCTGAAATGTTTTCATTTAAGCAAAGATAAAGAAACGGAATTATTCAAAGCAAAAAATAATTAAAATAATAATAATATGATTAGTTAATTTAGTCACGTAAAACATTATCTGATAATACCTGTTTACTTAGAAACAAATATTTTCCATCGAAATGATAAATTGAATTAATGTTTAAAAGAAAAACATTACAGTAAATAAGAATAAAACATTTTCCATAAAGAAATTAAATTGAAAAATCACTGCTTATAAATTTCAAAAAAAAATCTTCATTATTAACTAAGACATGAAAATAAATTCATTTCGTTAAAACACGACTATTTAAATAACATCAATTTCATTATCGTTAAAAAAATACTTTCCTGATGGTTTGAAAAAAGAGCATTTACATTTTAACAACGATTATTTCACCACCTTTGAGAAAATTCATTTCCAATTTTCTAACATTTATGAACTTTACCAATACTTCATATAGAAATAAGAAAATTTAATAATTTCATCATTAACTAAAATGTTAAAAGTACCGAGTATTATTTAATTCACATGTAAAAATTATTTCAAACTATTTAAATACCATTGAAAAGCATTATAATTATTCTACAGATATGAAATTTAATTCATATTTAATAAAAAATAACGTTCATTTATTATCAACTATTATTTTATCAATAATAAGTAAATCATTAATAATAATTAATTTGTTCATCGAAATAAGAAATTGAAAAAGTTCATAAAAAGTTCATGACTTAAATTTAGTCATGTTTAATAGAAAAAGAGCATTGCAATATTATAGTGTTATTTAAACTTTAAACAATAATTCATTTGAAACAGTCTTATGAGCATTGACAAAAATTTGCATTGAAAGTTCATAGTTAAAAGAAAAAGTATTTAAACAACATATAGAAATCATTAATGTATCTATAAAAATTACTTTTAAATTTCTAATAATCAGTAGAAATGATTCTAATTAATGTATTTATACGAAATTTAAATCACGTTTAATAAAAAAAAAAAAAACATTTAAATATTATGAACTGTCATACGATCATGAAAAAAATAATTCATTTGTAATTTTTCATCAGTTAACGAGCATCAACAACATTTTATACAGAAATAAGAAATTTAAAAAGCTAATAAATCAAAAAAAATGATATTAAAAATATGTTAATGTCATCAATTTGCTTATTAAATGAGAATTTTTTATTACAATTTGTAAACTTTTTAATTAATGCAGAAGCAATAAAAAAAATAGTTCATATTCAATCAAAAAAGAGCATGCAATCATAATTGAACATTATTTTAGCCTTTTGAAACAAACTACTAATTTATAATGTTCAATCATTTACCGGTCTTAATAACATTGATTTCATTCAAAGTTGGATTGTTGAAAGTTGAGAAGTATTTCGACATTATTAAACTATTAATTTATATATGAAAATAGTAATTGGTAATTATTTATTAATTGTTAATCATTAGACAAGTTTAAACTTTATTTGTAACATAAGAAAAGTTACTTTATATTTAAAATAATTAAATAGTATTTAACTATTAAATTATTTCATATTTAAAATAAGTGACTTGTAAATTTCTATTGTTTCAAATTTTGACAAAGCTATTTTTATATAGTAATGAGAAATTGAAAAATTTCACTCTTAAAATAAATGCTAAAAGTATTGAAAATATTATCAACCATTAATTTTGCTTATACAGATTACTTCATTATAATCATTAAAAAATATAATTAATCTAATGATAAAAATTAACATTTAATTAGAAGAGTAATTAAATATTACCAATTATTTCACTTTATGAACAACATTATTAACTTTCAACTATTTATGAAATTTAGAACAACTTTATATAGAAATATGAAATTGAACAAGATTGTAAAATTGAAAGAAAAAGTATTTAAATGTTACCAATGCCATTAATAATTCAACTATGAACATTTGATTAAAATTTGTACTATTATTTATGAAAAACATTCAATCAGTGCAAAAGTAAGAAATTGAGTTCATATTTAATAAACAAAAATTAAACATTATTGATTCTCATTAATTACTTTTTTTAAAAAAACAATGTTCTATTTGTAGATTTTTGAAATGAGTTATTAGAAATAAATTTAAGTTCTATTTAAAGAAAGTATAAAGTAATTACTTTTACATTTGATCTGTTTATGAAAGTAAATTTCTATTTTAATAAATGTGAATTTTAGAAATAAATTAATATAAAAATATTAACTACTTATTAAATAAAAAAAATATTCTAAATTTTACCAATCATATTAATTATTATTTATGAACTTCAATTTGTTTTACTTTGTTTACAAACTGTGAATGTAAAAAAAACTTTTTAAGTATTTAAATTTAATTAATGCATAATGGAACCGATTGCTCTTTTTTATTTCTTATGAACTTAATTCTTCTTTAAGAAGAATTAAATATACTACTCCTATTAATTTATCTTTAAATAATTTGCAATTTTCTTTTATATCCGAATTTACTTTTTCGTTTAGATTATTATAAAATGTATCATTTCGATTAATTTATCATTTAAATAATATGCAGTTTTCTTTTACTTATGAACTTAAGAGAATCTAAAAATTTGCAATTTACTTTTAGTTTTAATGAATCGTTAAAATAGAATCATTTAAATAGATGATTCATTGTCAATGCTATTAAATTTTTGCTCTTATAGAAAAAGTGATGTTGCAATCAATACCTTATTATTCGAATATCGCACTTTTTAACCAAATATATAGAAATATTTGGGTTAACAATAATAAATTATTATAATTAATAACTATAAATAAGTTTCTTTGTTCTGGTTTCTGGTTGTAACTCCTGTCGTCCGCACTGGAAACAAACTGAACAGCTATCACCCTCTCATGTTGGCAAATCTTTATAGTCCTATTTAATTTCTAGAAATTCTTCATCTTCTGACACCTGAAAACATTTTTATATTCTTTATATAACACATTCATTAATACTTTAAAACAAAATATATAAATACAATTTGCAATATTTCATGCATACAACCTATTTCAGTCACTCACTTTCAACTATAAAAAAATTACCAAAAAAGAAAAGAAAATATGAATGGGATGTGTTTTTACTGCAAAAATTTATAAGTATTTGGTTGTATGAAAATTTAACTTTAAATATATATATATATATATATATATATATATATATATTACAAAAACAAATAAACAGCAAAAGACTGATATATCGATACAAAATATAACAATGGATATGAATGGAACATTTTAAAAAACTATTTTCAATCTAATAATTAGGTATGTTCAATAAGAGAAAAGATAATTTCAACTTAAAAAATTGATAGAATTGGTGAAAAACTGATTTCAATCATTTACACCCTTAATAAATTTCATTACTAACGTATAAAAAGGAAACTTAAGTTTATTATAAAAAGAGCATTTAAAAGTAGAACTTACAATATTTTTATATAATGAAGAATAGAATGATGGAATCACAATTTTAATTTTAAAATAAACAAAAACGAAACATTTAAAATTTAATTATATATGACTTGTTATATATATATATGTTATATGATCAAATATTGAAAAAGAAACTGAATAAAATAAAAAATTACAAATTAAGCACCAAAATCAGTAAATTAATTTAAGATTATCATGAAAATCTATTTCAAATTAAAATTCATCGAATATTAATTAAATGCAAAAAGAATAAAAACTGGTAAAACAATATTAAAGAAAGTAAACAATTACAATTTAAAAAAAATAATTGTAAAGTTAAACAAATATGCATAATTAATTAATGAAAAATAACTAAACAGTTCTTTTTCTTATCAAATCATTTGGTGCTTAAATAATTTATGCAAATAGATTCAACTATTAACAGGCAAAATGTTTAAGAAAAAAATCAAAGAAAAATCTTAAAAAAAAGAACACAAATTTTAAAAAAGTAATGTTGAAACATGAAACTATTTTCTGTATATATTTGATTATTTAATATCAAAGTTTTTAGACTATACTAACTTATCTAAAAATTTTATTTCCTCAAATTGTTAAAAAGTCAATTCGAATTCAAAATGATTTTATAGAAATTAATGAAATAGTTTGATCTGCAGCACAATTTTATAGAATATTTTTTTAATACAATTGAACAAAAAAATTAATACAATTTCAATTACTGTATATAACACCAAAAAACTTTACTAATGATAAATTAATTTACATCAAATTATATGTATAAATTAAAGTGTATTAAATTAGACTAATTATGAATTTATTAATAATATGATTGTTAATGAAGAAAATTTAATTTTCAGATTAAAAAAATATATACTTTCAATAGAATCAAATTTAAACAATAAAACGAAAAGAGCCAAAATGATATTTTAACAATCTTAAAACAATGTAAAATTTTTCTTTTAATATGGAATGGAAAAATACATTAAGAATACTGCAAATGAAACACCTTGCATATTAATTATTGAAAGTAGTGAAAAAAAATCCGATTATAAATTATTGTTAGAATGAAAATTTATTTCAAATACTAAATAATTTGATTAAAAAAAAAACAGTTACTTTTGATTAGCTATATAAATTTGAAAATTAAAATTACACTTGAAAATTAAGTTCAAATTTAATAAAAACATTAAATGATTTTAACTATTATAATATACATAATATCAAGAAAGTTTACCAATTGCAATATGTAAATTTATTTCGAAATGTAATTATAAATTAAAATGTATTAGATTAATTATTTAATCTATTATCAATGAGAAAATTTATATATTAAAAAAATTCTTAGATGGGATCAAAATTAAACACGAAATTATATTCAACAATAGGCAACAAAGAAATGATTATATTTTTAAAAATACGTTTGGAAATATAGTGATACTGTGAAAAATCTACATACTTATTATCGAATGAAACTAAAGTGTGTTATAAATTGAACATTAGAGTCATTAAAATTAATTTTACAACAATCAAAATACGCGAAACAAAAAAAGTCTAAACATTTAATTAAATTAAGAAATTCACATGTGTTGCATAAAAGGATTTTTTTAAAAATCACGGAGTTTAATGAAATCAAGTTACTGTGCATATTTTATTTAAATGAATTGTTTACTTTTGTAATGAAATTTAAAATTTTAAAAGATAAAACTTACTTTGCCATACAGCGCTTTTAGTTTCTGGTTAATTAACTGCAATCTCTGAATTTTATCCAATGGTTATTTTATTCTTCGATTATTTATAAATTTTGAGATTAGTTAAACAGATTCTAATGGAACATAAAAATTTATTAGTTAATATTCTTAAGTTTTTTAATTATTACTTTATAATTATTAAAAGTATATTTATATTTCAATTTTATGCTACATATTTATTTTGTATTAATTAGATTTTTAAATGAAATGCTTACTTTTAAAATGAAGACTGGATAGAAGATTGCCTTGTTCTATACAAGCACCAAAACAACATAATTTAGTAATCCCCATGTTCAGCATCCGAAATTTGATCTAACATACTCTTCATACGATGCTAAAACTAATAATTTAGTACCTAGAACAGAATATTTTTACTACAAAAGTTTATATATGTATATTTAAAAATAGTATTTTATATTTTAACTTTTTTCCTTAACATTTTTAACTTCCCGTCATACATATTCCGTAGTAAAGATATACATTTCAGTGCTATGTATTCACGATCTTTATGAGAAACCGGATCCATTTGGTATCAAAAGCATCTGAAACTTTATGATTTTTTAACCACACTGTAATTAATGAATCGAGTATATTTTTTCTTACTTTTTTATGCCATTATTACATAATATTTAATATCCACGTCGGTCTGGCGATCTTCCAAATTCGTTTTAAAGTATAGAGTAGTGTAATAAAATGATTTTAAGATTTAATGAATCGTACGAACTTTTAATATTATGTTCGTGTTAAATATCCGATGCAGAATGTTAAACATTTATCATTTTACAAAATATATTGTTATAACAGTATCCTCTGATTACACATACGACGTGCAGTGTAATCAATAACTAGAACCATGGTTCAAATAGTGTGGTTCAGTGGTAGTGTGGTTCATGTTGAGTCAACCACAATGTTTGCTGTTTGGTGAAACATTTTCAGAATAAACCCTACCTCAGTAACAAAATGTTAAAAAAATGAATTTAAAACTAAAAGCAAAGCAAAGTACGAAGCATCCGAGTAACACCCGTGTAGGATTACAGGCCCGGGGATACCCCAGCCACTCTCGCCCAGCGCTCTGCACTTCTCAACCGAATGTACGTTTTCGTGATGTCATCGAAGAATGTGGATGCGGTTCTCGAAGAAACCTGAAACCCTAGTCAAAAACCTAAGCTATAAAAAAAAAACGAGAGATCTCTCATAAAAACCCTACTCTAAAGTCTAATCTAAAGCACAAGTGAGAAGCGAGACAGAAAGTCTCATAAAATAAAGGTCAGGGAAAACAACACAAAAACCCTGAAAAAAAGGACAAAACAAACAGACTGCCTCGCACCTCCAGGTTTGAAGACTTCTCGATGGCGAAAACGTACAGACGGTTATAGTTATTAAAGGGTGCGATCGCTCAAGTACTACCTAGAGGTGAAACCAAAATATCCTGTACCCTTAACGCAATCCCAGTTTAACGTTTATTAGACATCTGGTTCGTACTCACGGACAATCTTAAAATGAATTTGAAGAATTCACTAAAAGATTTTTATGAATTTACAGTTAAAGTGATCGGGCGATCACGATACAAAACCCCGAGGCACTTACATTTACAATACTGAAAACTAATTTTATGATCTTTCTCGATCACGATGTTTTAACGTTGCTTCAGTGCTTCTAACGTGTTATGTTAGAAATATATATATCGTTATACGACGAATCTTCAAATCGACTTCAGTAATCAGAAGAACATATATAACAAATTAAAATTAAAAAAAAATATATTTTAAAATAATGAAAAAAACAATTTATCAAATTTAATGCAAAACTTTTTGCTAATGCAGTCCATGTAGTTAACCAATCACAATTGGGAATATCTCGCATACATGCTTCCATTATTTCTAATAATGCATCTGTAATCACTTCAAGAGATACAAGAGAAAGTCTTTCACGATCACCTGAGGTACCAGAAAAACTTCTTTCGTTACCAAACCTAAAAATTGGAATTTTTATACATTTTTAAGTCAACATATAAAATGTACTTCTTCTAACCATCTTTCATTAGGATGTCGATAACTAGAACGAAATGCTGTTACAGCTGCTGATTTTACTTTACTAATCCCAAAAAGCAAGTAAAACTTTGGCAAAGAAAATTCATCTAGTGATAACCTGAGCACACGCTGTGTTTCTTCTATAAAAATATTATACATTTTAAAATATTATTTAAAACTTTAAAATTGCACTTGATTTACATTATTGGTTTTTAACTAACCAGAGAATGTTGGCATTGTACAGGTACATAATGAATGTATTATATTTATAACAAGACCATGAGTTGATGCTCTCATACTGAGAGATCCTGAGCAAACTAAAAATGTTACAGCATGGAAAAGATATGGCAAATGTCTAGCCACATCCAAACAATTATTGAATGATAACATAAGTAAATAACGAGCTAGTATAGCAATATCATCCCACATCATATGTTGTTCAAGTAAAGGTGTTGGTGAATGGCATGTTTTATCTACGACCTGTATAAAAATTTTTCAAATTACACTACTTATACATACATACATATATATATATATATATATATATTTATAAACACACACACACATGTACTATATAAAAATAATCATTTATCCATGTTAAAACACAAAAGCACACATAATAATGAATTTTTCTTACCCTACACAATCTTGTAATAACTTTTCTAGCTACAAGTTGAACATTGGCTGAAGCTAATGCTACAGCTGTATCAGCCATTATTTCTACCATAGGTGAGCCTAAACTAGAACTTACAGATCTATGTATAAAATTATCAAGAACCATATCAATTAACTCAGGTACTTGACCGATAGATCCCCATATTTTAGCTTGTATTGATGGATACATTTCAACTTCTTCTATTGTAAGAATAATGAGTTTTTCAATTATCTGTGCAACTTGTTTTTGCCGTTTATTTTCATCTGATGGTTTACAAAATCTAAAAGAGAAAATACATAATTATTCTGTTTCATTTTTTTATTTTGTTATCATTACCTTACTAAATTTGGAAGCCAAGGAGTCATGTATTCTAAACATAAATGTTTTAATTCAATACTTGAAACTCTAAAACCTTGAATACACTCTTCAAGAAATTCAAGTGTCAAATGCGGTTCATTAGTTGCAAGTTTTTCACTAACAGATTTGATGAAAATGGTATTATTGGACGGTATACAGAGACCTACACATTTAATATTATTCAACATATAAATAGATAAGGTATACAATTTAAATAATGAATATTTATTTACCAGACGTTTCGAGTAGTTGACCTTCGATTTTCAAATCAAAGGTAGCAGTCAATGCACAAAGTTGATTATAAGCAGCTGTACGTAAATTAGGATCTGAAGATCCAAGATTTAATAATGCCATATTAAGTAATGTGCCAGGTACATCTTTAGGTCGTATTTTCTGATGTACAGTGACTGAATCCTTTAAAATAGCATTACTTTATATATTAATGACAAACATAAATAAAATAAAAAATTACCGGTTGGCTTAATTCCCATCTATTACGAATATGTATAACAGCCTGAACGATACTATCACAATCATTATGTATAAAACTCAGAGGTCCACTCTCATTGGCAATGGTTAGTGTAAATTGGTTATCATCAACTAAACATACTTCTTCAATTTCAGATGCATAATAAACATCATTTAAGAGCACAGAATGTGAAAGCACTTTTGTTTTTTCTGCTGAAGTTATTTGTATAGCAGTTGGACCAACCTATATAAATATATAGAATTATGAAAATATTTAATAACAGTCATTATTAATGATCTGAATAAAAAACTTACTTTTATTGCTACTTTGGTGTCTTTATGAGATAATTTTAATGCATTATTAAACACTTTTAAATCTTCATCCAAGCTTAAGGTTGCACCAGGTAACTTCTGCTGATCTACATCAATAAAATCATTTAGTCTGGCAGGTGCATCAATGAAAACTAATTTTCTATTTCCCTGTATGGAAAAAATTATATAAATTATTATTTATTATAATATAAATACATTAGTTCAATCATTTTGTATACTAAATTAATTAAATTATTTTACTCATAGTACTTATAACTTGAACTTCACGATGAAAAATACATTAATTAGAAAAAAAAACTACTTACTTTTAAAGGTGCTAATATACGATCATGAAATTTAGTGTATTCTCGAACCCAACTGTTACAGTTGTAAATATAAGCTGCATGAATATTTTCGTAAGCAACTTCTGGTAATACATAAAACCATTTTTGTAAAAATTCCGTTCTATAAAATTATGTGATATTACTCTTACAAATTTTAATGATTTTTAATGGCTATTTTTTACCTGAATCTATTATCTGAACAAGTATGAGTAAAATCAACCACTAGCTCAAAAGGTGAATGGCAAAATGGTTTTAAAGTCAAAATCACATGATAAATTAGAAGGTCTCCATTAGTTTCTCCAATTCTGAAATAAATTAAAGTACAACAGACAACAAAAATAGATAAAAAAAATTGTTTATTAGCTTACTTGTATCGTCTAGCTATATAATAAAAGATAGGAAATCCTGCTTTACTTGTACCAGCCTGATAAAATATATTTAATGACTTTATCGACTTGAATTCTTCCTTTTCATGCATATTATGTTTTACCATTATCTCTTCAAAATTTGTTGAAGACATATCAATTGAGCTCCATCGAGCATATGTGGTAGGGCAATACCACCAAATATGACTGATTTGAAAATTTGGTCGCAGATATATTTGGTGGTATTGCCGATCCACCAAACATATCTGCGACCAAATTTTCATATCGGTCGCAGATATATTTGGTGGTATTGCCGTTCCACCAAACATATCTGCGACCAAATTTTCAAATCAGTCATGTTTGGTGGTATTGCCCTACCACAATTATTTGATATGTCAACAAATATAAGTTAAACATTAAGTGCTAGACTTTAATATATTTGATAGACATTTATTATTTCATGCAACTTACTTATATACTAGAGCAAATGCCTTATCTACGGCATATTTAATTAATATAAAATATGTAAATTGAATATTTATTGATACGTACGAGTAATACATTACATATACCGGTACAGATTATCGGTGGTGTTTCTGCTTGTTGATGTTTCTCGGAGACCTGTTGAATTACATAAGTGTTCAATATACAGTTTTGTTTATACATATGTAATTACAATTTTAAGTTTGTTGCTGTTGAGAATTTTGTGTATATTATTTTGTATATTATTATCCTTGGAGTGTTTCACTTAGTCGTATTTTTGTCGAAATTACAGTATCGTAAGTTATATTTAAAATATTTATATTAATAATAAAAATGTAAACGTATATATAGTAGAAATATATTATAAACTCTGTTTAATGTCATTCATTAATATCGTAATGTAGCAAATGTAATATTCAGTAATTTGTTATATACATTTTGACATTTGTTCTACATGTAAACATGTTTCATTAACATTACACTGAGAAATATATTTGTGTAAGTGAAATAATTAATCAAATTGTTTTAAAAGCATTTACGTTAAAAAGAGGTTCATTGAATTTTATTTATGTAATTCTTTAAGCGATGATTATTCCACTATGAATACGTTTGCCTTTTATTCGAAAGCAAATTTTAGAACGTTTTAACTCTACATCGTTACTGATTTACATATAATTATACTTAGCATGATTTAAATAACATTGATTAAAACGGAATTGGCCGGTCCTAAAACATCACAAGTCCTTATTTTGATATGAAAGTATTTGTACATACAAATAATTTATCTAGTTAAGAGATCAATATTCTAAATGTCATTGTACACACGACAGTTTTCAAACTTGTAATTATTTTAACATTGTAATTATAAAAAAAAATATTTTACTACATCACACTGAGAAATTTTCATTAAAAAGATTTCATAGTTATAATTTCTATTCTTGTATTGTTTCAGAACTGCCAGTTTCAACAATTTTAATATTAAATCATCTTCAGAAGAACCATATTTGAAGAATGTTAGATAAACATTACAATTTATTATACATTTATGTGAATGGTGAGTTCTTTTGTATTATTTCTATTCAATCAAATAGTTCTGGTTTTATATAGCAAAGTCAACTCGTATAAATAATATTATTTTCATTTGAATATTTGTCTTTTGGTATGTACTTTCTCATTACCAATTTATAAATGATATTTTTGAATGGAGTTTTATTAATATTATAAAAAGATAATTCAAAATGAATGGATTTTAAAAGAGGTACTTTAGTGACAATAGTTTATTTTCAAATGCATTTTTGTATCAAAAAGAACTCAACTTGTTTGCATTCACACAAATCTCAATAAAGTGTATTAATTAAAATTCATTAAGTTATTAGAATAGTATCATTTCACAACTGACTTAAAGATAAAATCATTTCAAAACAAATATATGTTCGAAGAGTGTTCCATAAACATTACAATTAATTATATATTTATAGGAATAGCGAGTTCTTTTACAAATGTGATCTATCGAATCGAATAGTTTAAATCGATTGTGTGCAACACATATGACGATGTCATTTCATTACTTTTAATTTGAATATTCATTACTCGATACAAATTTATATATTTTCATTATCGCTTTGCAAACGATATTTGTAAACATAGTTTTATTAATATTAATAAAAAGTAATCGGACACGATTGACATCAAGAGAAGTAATCCAATGGAAATAGAATACTTTCAAATGCGTTTGTATTGGAAAGAACTCTATTGATTTTATATTAATTTTAATAAAATATAATTTTATTAAAATTGCACTAATTCATATAAATTCATTCAAGATGTTTTTATTTCAAAGTTAATTTAAGATGAAACATTCACGAAAGAAATATATATTCTCAAATGTTTTCATAAATCTGTTCAATATTATGTATTAATAGTTTTTCATTACTGTTTTATAAATGACATTTCAAAAGTACTTTTATTAATATTAATAAAAATATTATCCAAAATGAAAGGACTATATGGTGTTTATTAATTCATATCATTGTAGACTTAATTATTAGACTAGTTTCATTTCAGAAATTTGGAACAAACAAGAGGTATGCTTTTGAAATTATCAAATGTTTATGTGAATAGTTTGTTTTTTCATATTTAATCTCTGTTAAATCAAATAGTTGTAAAAGAATCTCTGCAACAAAGTTTACTGTAATATAAGTAATGTTACTTTACATTGTAACATTCAGCATCCAATATGAATTTATATACTAACAATTTTTCATTACTGCTTTGTAAATGACATTTTTAAATGCAATCTTATTAAAATATTAAACATTTTTTTTCTAAATGATTGAATTTGAAAATAAAGAAATAGTTATTTGAATGAAAATAAAATGCTCTCAAATACATTTGTTTAAAAAAGAACTCGACTTCATTCATATAAAGTTATAATTAGCCTAGTATTAATTCTGAATTTAGTGTTTCTGTTAAGATAAAATAATTTGAAAAGAAACATACTGTCTCAACATTTTTTTATAATTATAACATTCATTAAAAATTTATATGAATAATCAGATTTTTGTATCTAATTTCTGTTATATATCAATGCTTTTTCATTACTGTTTTGCAAATGACATTTTCAAATGTAATTTGATTAATATTAAATATTTTTTTTTTAAAAAAATGAAGCAATACTTATTTGAGTGAACATAAAATTCTCTCAAATGCATTTGCTTAAAGAAGAACTCAACTTCATTCATATAAACTTAATAATAATGTAATTTAATTTTTAGTAATTCATATCATTTGAGATATATTCATTAGACTAGTCTGGTTTCATTTCAGAGAGTTCCAATTAATTTAGAACAAAATCATCTCAAAAGAGAGATCTGTTTTTGAAATCATTCATAAATATTCATTTTATTAAATATTTATATGAAGAGTTTGTTTTTTTATATATAATTACTGCTAAATTGAACAGTTTTAAAAGAATCTTTTCAATAAAGTTTACTGTTATTTACTTAAAAATTTAACATTTAGTATTTAATATGTATTTATATACTAATACGTGTAATTGTAGTTTTTCGATTGAAATTTTTAAATATATGTTTAAATCTAACTAAATTAAAAACATTTAACTATTTTTTAACAAATTTTCAAAATAATTTTACATTTTTCAATATTAACAATTTTTAGAGTTATTGTACATTGTTTATTTTTTTTTTAGAATTTTTACTATCATGGATGAATATTTAAGTATAGAGTAGTTTTGTTTAATTTACATAAAATTAAATTTGATAAATTGTTTTTTTCATTATTTTAAAATACATTTTTTTTTAATTTTAATTTGTTATATATGTTCTTCTGATTACTGAAGTCGATTTGAAGATTCGTCGTATAACGATATATATATTTCTAACATAACACATTAGAAGCACTGAAGCAACGTTAAAACATCGTGATCGAGAAAGATCATAAAATTAGTTTTCAGTATTGTAAATGTAAGTGCCTCAGGGTTTTGTATCGTGATCGCCCGATCACTTTAACTGTAAATTCATAAAAATCTTTTAGTGAATTCTTCAAATTCATTTTAAGATTGTCCGTGAGTACGAACCAGATGTCTAATAAACGTTAAACTGGGATTGCGTTAAGGGTACAGGATATTTTGGTTTCACCTCTAGGTAGTACTTAAGCGATCGCACCCTTTAATAACTATAACCGTCTGTACGTTTTCGCCATCGAGAAGTCTTCAAACCTGGAGGTGCGAGGCAGTCTGTTTGTTTTGTCCTTTTTTTCAGGGTTTTTGTGTTGTTTTCCCTGACCTTTATTTTATGAGACTTTCTGTCTCGCTTCTCACTTGTGCTTTAGATTAGACTTTAGAGTAGGGTTTTTATGAGAGATCTCTCGTTTTTTTTTTATAGCTTAGGTTTTTGACTAGGGTTTCAGGTTTCTTCGAGAACCGCATCCACATTCTTCGATGACATCACGAAAACGTACATTCGGTTGAGAAGTGCAGAGCGCTGGGCGAGAGTGGCTGGGGTATCCCCGGGCCTGTAATCCTACACGGGTGTTACTCGGATGCTTCGTACTTTGCTTTGCTTTTAGTTTTAAATTCATTTTTTTAACATTTTGTTACTGAGGTAGGGTTTATTCTGAAAATGTTTCACCAAACAGCAAACATTGTGGTTGACTCAACATGAACCACACTACCACTGAACCACACTATTTGAACCATGGTTCTAGTTATTGATTACACTGCACGTCGTATGTGTAATCAGAGGATACTGTTATAACAATATATTTTGTAAAATGATAAATGTTTAACATTCTGCATCGGATATTTAACACGAACATAATATTAAAAGTTCGTACGATTCATTAAATCTTAAAATCATTTTATTACACTACTCTATACTTTAAAACGAATTTGGAAGATCGCCAGACCGACGTGGATATTAAATATTATGTAATAATGGCATAAAAAAGTAAGAAAAAATATACTCGATTCATTAATTACAGTGTGGTTAAAAAATCATAAAGTTTCAGATGCTTTTGATACCAAATGGATCCGGTTTCTCATAAAGATCGTGAATACATAGCACTGAAATGTATATCTTTACTACGGAATATGTATGACGGGAAGTTAAAAATGTTAAGGAAAAAAGTTAAAATATAAAATACTATTTTTAAATATACATATATAAACTTTTGTAGTAAAAATATTCTGTTCTAGGTACTAAATTATTAGTTTTAGCATCGTATGAAGAGTATGTTAGATCAAATTTCGGATGCTGAACATGGGGATTACTAAATTATGTTGTTTTGGTGCTTGTATAGAACAAGGCAATCTTCTATCCAGTCTTCATTTTAAAAGTAAGCATTTCATTTAAAAATCTAATTAATACAAAATAAATATGTAGCATAAAATTGAAATATAAATATACTTTTAATAATTATAAAGTAATAATTAAAAAACTTAAGAATATTAACTAATAAATTTTTATGTTCCATTAGAATCTGTTTAACTAAACTCAAAATTTATAAATAATCGAAGAATAAAATAACCATTGGATAAAATTCAGAGATTGCAGTTAATTAACCAGAAACTAAAAGCGCTGTATGGCAAAGTAAGTTTTATCTTTTAAAATTTTAAATTTCATTACAAAAGTAAACAATTCATTTAAATAAAATATGCACATTAACTTGATTTCATTAAACTCCGTGATTTTTAAAAAAAATCCTTTTATGCAACACATGTGAATTTCTTAATTTAATTAAATGTTTAGACTTTTTTTGTTTCGCGTATTTTGATTGTTGTAAAATTAATTTTAATGACTCTAATGTTCAATTTATAACACACTTTAGTTTCATTCGATAATAAGTATGTAGATTTTTCACAGTATCACTATATTTCCAAACGTATTTTTAAAAATATAATCATTTCTTTGTTGCCTATTGTTGAATATAATTTCGTGTTTAATTTTGATCCCATCTAAGAATTTTTTAATATATAAATTTTCTCACTGATAATAGATTAAATAATTAATCTAATACATTTTAATTTATAATTACATTTCGAAATAAATTTACATATTGCAATTGGTAAACTTTCTTGATATTATGTATATTATAATAGTTAAAATCATTTAATGTTTTTATTAAATTTGAACTTAATTTTCAAGTGTAATTTTAATTTTCAAATTTATATAGCTAATCAAAAGTAACTGTTTTTTTTTTTTAATCAAATTATTTAGTATTTGAAATAAATTTTCATTCTAACAATAATTTATAATCGGATTTTTTTTCACTACTTTCAATAATTAATATGCAAGGTGTTTCATTTGCAGTATTCTTAATGTATTTTTCCATTCCATATTAAAAGAAAAATTTTACATTGTTTTAAGATTGTTAAAATATCATTTTGGCTCTTTTCGTTTTATTGTTTAAATTTGATTCTATTGAAAGTATATATTTTTTTAATCTGAAAATTAAATTTTCTTCATTAACAATCATATTATTAATAAATTCATAATTAGTCTAATTTAATACACTTTAATTTATACATATAATTTGATGTAAATTAATTTATCATTAGTAAAGTTTTTTGGTGTTATATACAGTAATTGAAATTGTATTAATTTTTTTGTTCAATTGTATTAAAAAAATATTCTATAAAATTGTGCTGCAGATCAAACTATTTCATTAATTTCTATAAAATCATTTTGAATTCGAATTGACTTTTTAACAATTTGAGGAAATAAAATTTTTAGATAAGTTAGTATAGTCTAAAAACTTTGATATTAAATAATCAAATATATACAGAAAATAGTTTCATGTTTCAACATTACTTTTTTAAAATTTGTGTTCTTTTTTTTAAGATTTTTCTTTGATTTTTTTCTTAAACATTTTGCCTGTTAATAGTTGAATCTATTTGCATAAATTATTTAAGCACCAAATGATTTGATAAGAAAAAGAACTGTTTAGTTATTTTTCATTAATTAATTATGCATATTTGTTTAACTTTACAATTATTTTTTTTAAATTGTAATTGTTTACTTTCTTTAATATTGTTTTACCAGTTTTTATTCTTTTTGCATTTAATTAATATTCGATGAATTTTAATTTGAAATAGATTTTCATGATAATCTTAAATTAATTTACTGATTTTGGTGCTTAATTTGTAATTTTTTATTTTATTCAGTTTCTTTTTCAATATTTGATCATATAACATATATATATATATAACAAGTCATATATAATTAAATTTTAAATGTTTCGTTTTTGTTTATTTTAAAATTAAAATTGTGATTCCATCATTCTATTCTTCATTATATAAAAATATTGTATGTTCTACTTTTAAATGCTCTTTTTATAATAAACTTAAGTTTCCTTTTTATACGTTAGTAATGAAATTTATTAAGGGTGTAAATGATTGAAATCAGTTTTTCACCAATTCTATCAATTTTTTAAGTTGAAATTATCTTTTCTCTTACTAAACATACCTAATTATTAGATTGAAAATAGTTTTTTAAAATGTTTCATTCATATCCATTGTTATATTTTGTATCGATATATCAGTCTTTTGCTGTTTATTTGTTTCTGTAATATATATATATATATTTAAAGTTAAATTTTCATACAACCAAATACTTATAAATTTTTGCAGTAAAAACACATCCCATTCATATTTTCTTTTCTTTTTTGGTAATTTTTTTATAGTTGAAAGTGAGTGACTGAAATAGGTTGTATGCATGAAATATTGCAAATTGTATTTATATATTTTGTTTTAAAGTATTAATGAATGTGTTATATAAAGAATATAAAAATGTTTTCAGGTGTCAGAAGATGAAGAATTTCTAGAAATTAAATAGGACTATAAAGATTTGCCAACATGAGAGGTGATAGCTGTTCAGTTTGTTTCCAGTGCGAACGACAGGAGTTACAACCAGAAACCAGAACAAAGAAACTTATTTATAGTTATTAATTATAATAATTTATTATTGTTAACCCAAATATTTCTATATATTTGGTTAAAAAGTGCGATATTCGAATAATAAGGTATTGATTGCAACATCACTTTTTCTATAAGAGCAAAAATTTAATAGCATTGACAATGAATCATCTATTTAAATGATTCTATTTTAACGATTCATTAAAACTAAAAGTAAATTGCAAATTTTTAGATTCTCTTAAGTTCATAAGTAAAAGAAAACTGCATATTATTTAAATGATAAATTAATCGAAATGATACATTTTATAATAATCTAAACGAAAAAGTAAATTCGGATATAAAAGAAAATTGCAAATTATTTAAAGATAAATTAATAGGAGTAGTATATTTAATTCTTCTTAAAGAAGAATTAAGTTCATAAGAAATAAAAAAGAGCAATCGGTTCCATTATGCATTAATTAAATTTAAATACTTAAAAAGTTTTTTTTACATTCACAGTTTGTAAACAAAGTAAAACAAATTGAAGTTCATAAATAATAATTAATATGATTGGTAAAATTTAGAATATTTTTTTTATTTAATAAGTAGTTAATATTTTTATATTAATTTATTTCTAAAATTCACATTTATTAAAATAGAAATTTACTTTCATAAACAGATCAAATGTAAAAGTAATTACTTTATACTTTCTTTAAATAGAACTTAAATTTATTTCTAATAACTCATTTCAAAAATCTACAAATAGAACATTGTTTTTTTAAAAAAAGTAATTAATGAGAATCAATAATGTTTAATTTTTGTTTATTAAATATGAACTCAATTTCTTACTTTTGCACTGATTGAATGTTTTTCATAAATAATAGTACAAATTTTAATCAAATGTTCATAGTTGAATTATTAATGGCATTGGTAACATTTAAATACTTTTTCTTTCAATTTTACAATCTTGTTCAATTTCATATTTCTATATAAAGTTGTTCTAAATTTCATAAATAGTGGAAAGTTAATAATGTTGTTCATAAAGTTAAATATTTGGTAATAATTAATTACTCTTCTAATTAAATGTTAATTTTTATCATTAGATTAATTATATTTTTTAATGATTATAATGAAGTAATCTGTATAAGCAAAATTAATGGTTGATAATATTTTCAATACTTTTAGCATTTATTTTAAGAGTGAAATTTTTCAATTTCTCATTACTATATAAAAATAGCTTTGTCAAAATTTGAAACAATAGAAATTTACAAGTCACTTATTTTAAATATGAAATAATTTAATAGTTAAATACTATTTAATTATTTTAAATATAAAGTAACTTTTCTTATGTTACAAATAAAGTTTAAACTTGTCTAATGATTAACAATTAATAAATAATTACCAATTACTATTTTCATATATAAATTAATAGTTTAATAATGTCGAAATACTTCTCAACTTTCAACAATCCAACTTTGAATGAAATCAATGTTATTAAGACCGGTAAATGATTGAACATTATAAATTAGTAGTTTGTTTCAAAAGGCTAAAATAATGTTCAATTATGATTGCATGCTCTTTTTTGATTGAATATGAACTATTTTTTTTATTGCTTCTGCATTAATTAAAAAGTTTACAAATTGTAATAAAAAATTCTCATTTAATAAGCAAATTGATGACATTAACATATTTTTAATATCATTTTTTTTGATTTATTAGCTTTTTAAATTTCTTATTTCTGTATAAAATGTTGTTGATGCTCGTTAACTGATGAAAAATTACAAATGAATTATTTTTTTCATGATCGTATGACAGTTCATAATATTTAAATGTTTTTTTTTTTTTTTTTATTAAACGTGATTTAAATTTCGTATAAATACATTAATTAGAATCATTTCTACTGATTATTAGAAATTTAAAAGTAATTTTTATAGATACATTAATGATTTCTATATGTTGTTTAAATACTTTTTCTTTTAACTATGAACTTTCAATGCAAATTTTTGTCAATGCTCATAAGACTGTTTCAAATGAATTATTGTTTAAAGTTTAAATAACACTATAATATTGCAATGCTCTTTTTCTATTAAACATGACTAAATTTAAGTCATGAACTTTTTATGAACTTTTTCAATTTCTTATTTCGATGAACAAATTAATTATTATTAATGATTTACTTATTATTGATAAAATAATAGTTGATAATAAATGAACGTTATTTTTTATTAAATATGAATTAAATTTCATATCTGTAGAATAATTATAATGCTTTTCAATGGTATTTAAATAGTTTGAAATAATTTTTACATGTGAATTAAATAATACTCGGTACTTTTAACATTTTAGTTAATGATGAAATTATTAAATTTTCTTATTTCTATATGAAGTATTGGTAAAGTTCATAAATGTTAGAAAATTGGAAATGAATTTTCTCAAAGGTGGTGAAATAATCGTTGTTAAAATGTAAATGCTCTTTAATTGTTAAATAAGAATTCGGCTTCTTATCAGTACACATTAAGTACAAATTTTTCTAATGATTATAAATAGTAGATTGTTAAAATTTATCGTTAAGGATACGTTAGTAATTCTATTAAAGGTTATACGTACCTTTTTTTACATTTAAATGCTGTTTTTCTTTAAATACGAACTAAATTTCAATCGGTATATATTAAATTTTAAACTGTCATAAGTAACACAAAAATTTAGATTTTATTTAACTAAATCAGTGAATATAATTAGTAAACATCTTTGAATGAATCGTAAAGTAAATGAATTAATTGCTATCGTATTAATTATGAAATCGTATTCTTATTCGAAAACTAATTTTTTTTCAAACCATCAGGAAAGTATTTTTTTAACGATAATGAAATTGATGTTATTTAAATAGTCGTGTTTTAACGAAATGAATTTATTTTCATGTCTTAGTTAATAATGAAGATTTTTTTTTGAAATTTATAAGCAGTGATTTTTCAATTTAATTTCTTTATGGAAAATGTTTTATTCTTATTTACTGTAATGTTTTTCTTTTAAACATTAATTCAATTTATCATTTCGATGGAAAATATTTGTTTCTAAGTAAACAGGTATTATCAGATAATGTTTTACGTGACTAAATTAACTAATCATATTATTATTATTTTAATTATTTTTTGCTTTGAATAATTCCGTTTCTTTATCTTTGCTTAAATGGAAACATTTCAGGAATAATGTTTTTTTTATAAGTAAATTAAAATTATTTAGCTGCACGTTTTAAATATACACTCAAACCTGTTTTTGTGCGGTAGATAGGGACCGCATAAAAGAAAACGCATAAAAAAAAATCGCACAAAACTTCACGAGTAGCTATAAAATATAGTTTTCGGAACACAATTAAAAAATATTTTTTTTATGCGGTGAATAGGGACCGCAGAAAAAAAGTCTCACGTTTAAAATAACTTAAAACCTTACGAAATAACTAGCAGTTCATCTGTGCAGCAGAGAACTTTATTATCCCATTGCGGTACAGGACAGATATGCGCGCCCTTATACCTGACTTGAACGGTACCGCAATTTACTTAGAAACTAACATTCAAATTACACTGCGTTATTTTGCTAAAATTCAACAAAAATAATAAATTTATTAAAATTTTCATTTACCGCACAAAAAAAAATCGCATAAAAACAATGGCACAAAAAAAAATCGCACAAAAAAACACCGCACAAAAACAGGTTTGAGTGTACTCAATTCCATTTTGTAACATTAAATACTTTTTATTAGAAGTCGATTTATAGAATCGATATTAATCAGATGCTTTTTTCATTTAAACATTAAATCGTATTCTTATTTCAAAATTAAATAAAAAAGAAACAAAGTTCATATTTAATGGAAAATTCCGTATTGAAATTGTTTTTCGTTATATATATTCAAATTTTTACATACCTGTAAGAGTATGTACAATGTAAATGATTATTTCATAAACTTTTATTACTTGATATATGTATCAAATATAGAAAAGTGATGTTCAACAATACGGGTAACTTTCAATGTGCGATATACAATACATATAATTGAAAAATAATTCGCCTTTAAGTTATATGAATCGCTGAAAGCGATCTTTCATCGGACGAATATTTAACGATATTTCCTTTTTTCGTTTTATAATGTAATCGCAAAAGTTTTCAGAAAGTCTACATGTTTGAACACCGAGATACGCGTGTTTTGAACAAGTGTTTGTGTCGTTAGCTCGCTTAGCTCGTATCCGACATTTAATTATATCGGTTCAGGCCGTTTAGATTCGAATCATCTCGGGTAGGAGTAGATAGTTTAGTTCTGTGATATCAGGCAGGTTTTAAATAGATCGTTTAAATACAGACTCGGGTAGGCTTATCGTTAGCTACGCGTCGGGTAGGATAGGGCGGCAGTCGGAACGCCGGTGTGTCGTATGAATGTCGTGTATGTACGAATGTTACGTATGCTCGATTAACATCCGAGAAGTGGTAGTGCGAAGTTTTGAGATGTCATCTCGTCTGTGTTTAATAGATTTTCTGAAAACTTTAATTCACGGTTGTTTTTATCATTACGGTAATATTAAAATAATCAATTGAAACCGCATATTTGTTTGTAATAAACATTAATCGTTATAAATATGTATTTTTTCGCACATTGTTAAGTTACCTCTAGCTATGTACTACTGTTATTTTTGTATCGGATCATGGTAATCGTTATATATTAATTTAATGATTATTTTAAAGTTTTTTAATCGGTGATAAATATTGTACACCGTAATATATCTTTTGCAGCGTACATCCTTTGTCATCGAACAGTGTATATCGTAAGTAACCGAAACTGAGCATATGTCGTAAGTAACTTAAACTGAGCATATGTCGTAAGTAACTTAAACTGACCGTGTGGTTATCGTAAGTAAATGAAACTATGCGAGTGACGAAAACGGACGGTGCGGTGCCGTAAGTAACCGAAACGGTGTGGATATTTTTGTACGAAACGCGATTACCTGAGACCGATCGCAAAGTTTTTCACTTATAATTTATACTGTATCGTTAGGCTTTATACATTCCTGATCACAATAAATTAATAAGAAAATTTTCAAGGTGGTGGGGGTGGAACTCGGGTCAAATTTCCAGGTCACGTGACCAGCGCACTGCGCAGGCGCGTGAACTTGTGTTTTGTTATATGTTATGTTATTTTAGAATACGACTATACATGAACTTGCAGTAAATACTTATAAATAACATGGATAAGATTACTAGATAGATACGAAGGTAGAGCGGTTAGGTATAAACGCTCTACCGCTGTCGATACGACGGAGACGTCGGACGGACCTAGTTATCGGAAGCTCCGGTGGTAACGGAAGCTGAATTAAACAGAACGAAAGGAAGTTCCGATTTTTTACTGTATTAGAACGACGTGGTGCTGGTTATAAGATTACTAGATAGATACGAAGGTAGAGCGGTTAGGTATAAACGCTCTACTGCTGTCGAAGAGCAGCGTCGGTACTGTCGGTTCGACGTCTCCGTCGAACAGACATAGTTATTGGAAGCTCTTGCTGTAACGTGTACGTAGAGCGGTTAGGTATAAACGCTCTACGTGTGTGTGTGTGTCGGTGCCCTAGCGGTGCCCATGCGGTACACGTCCGAGTACATGTCCATGTGCTATGTGTACTCGTCCGAGTAAACGTGCACTCGGACGAGTACACATAGCACATGGACGTGTACTCGGACGTGTACACGACGCCCCGCCCACCGCACGCACCGTTTTTCTCTCGATTTAATCACGACGCCCCGCCCACCGCACGCCGTGTACTATGTGTACTCGTCCGAGTGCACGTGTACTCGGACGAGTGCACATAGCACATGGACGTGTACTCGGCCGTGTACACGTCCGAGTGCACGTCCGAGTACACGTCCATGTGCTATGTGCACTCGTCCGAGTACACATGCACTCGGACGAATACACATAGTATCACGACGCCCCGCCCACCGCACGCACCGTTTTTCTCTCGATTTAATCACGACGCCCCGCCCACCGCACGCACCGTTTTTCTCTCGATATAATCACGACGCCCCGCCCACCGCACGCACCGTTTCTCTCTCGATTTAATCACGACGCCCCGCCCACCGCACGCACCGTTTTTCTCTCGATTTAATCACGACGCCCCGCCCACCGCACGCACCGTTTTTCTCTCGATTTAATCACGACGCCCCGCCCACCGCACGCACCGTTTTTCTCTCGATTTAATCACGACGCCCCGCCCACCGCACGCACCGTTTCTCTCTCGATTTAATCACGACGCCCCGCCCACCGCACGCACCGTTTTTCTCTCGATTTAATCACGACGCCCCGCCCACCGCACGCACCGTTTTTCTCTCGATTTAATCACGACGCCCCGCCCACCGCACGCACCGTTTTTCTCTCGATTTAATCACGACGCCCCGCCCACCGCACGCACCGTTTTTCTCTCGATTTAATCACGAAGCCCCGCCCACCGCACGCACCGTTTTTCTCTCGATTTAATCACGACGCCCCGCCCACCGCACGCACCGTTTTTCTCTCGATTTAATCACGACGCCCCGCCCACCGCACGCACCGTTTTTCTCTCGATTTAATCACGACGCCCCGCCCACCGCACGCACCGTTTTTCTCTCGATTTAATCACGACGCCCCGCCCACCGCACGCACCGTTTTTCTCTCGATTTAATCACGACGCCCCGCCCACCGCACGCACCGTTTTTCTCTCGATTTAATCACGACGCCCCGCCCACCGCACGCACCGTTTTTCTCTCGATTTAATCACGACGCCCCGCCCACCGCACGCCGTGTACTATGTGTACTCGTCCGAGTGCACGTGTACTCGGACGAGTGCACATAGCACATGGACGTGTACTCGGACGTGAATTCAGACGTGTATTCGGACGTGTACACGTCCGAATACACGTCCGAATACACGTCCGAATTCACGTCCGAGTACACGTCCATGTGCTATGTGCACTCGTCCGAGTACACGTGCACTCGGACGAGTACACATCGTATCACGACGCCCCGCCCACCGCACGCACCGTTTTTCTCTCGATTTAATCACGACGCCCCGCCCACCGCACGCACCGTTTTTCTCACGAATTAATCACGACGCCCCGCCCACCGCACGCACCGTTTCTCTCTCGATTTAATCACGACGCCCCGCCCACCGCACGCACCGTTTTTCTCTCGATTTAATCACGACGCCCCGCCCACCGCACGCACCGTTTTTCTCTCGATTTAATCACGACGCCCCGCCCACCGCACGCACCGTTTTTCTCTCGATTTAATCACGACGCCCCGCCCACCGCACGCACCGTTTTTCTCTCGATTTAATCACGACGCCCCGCCCACCGCACGCACCGTTTTTCTCTCGATTTAATCACGACGCCCCGCCCACCGCACGCACCGTTTTTCTCTCGTTTTAATCACGACGCCCCGCCCACCGCACGCACCGTTTTTCTCTCGATTTAATCACGACGCCCCGCCCACCGCACGCACCGTTTTTCTCTCGATTTAATCACGACGCCCCGCCCACCGCACGCACCGTTTTTCTCTCGATTTAATCACGACGCCCCGCCCACCGCACGCACAGTTTTTCTCTCAATTTTATCACGACGCCCCGCCCACCGCACGCACCGTTTTTCTCTCGATTTAATCACGACGCCCCGCCCACCGCACGCACCGTTTTTCTCTCGATTTAATCACGACGCCCCGCCCACCGCACGCACCGTTTTTCTCTCGATTTAATCACGACGCCCCGCCCACCGCACGCACCGTTTTTCTCTCGATTTAATCACGACGCCCCGCCCACCGCACGCACCGTTTTTCTCTCGATTTAATCACGACGCCCCGCCCACCGCACGCCGTGTACTATGTGTACTCGTCCGAGTGCACGTGTACTCAGACGAGTGCACATAGCACATGGACGTGTACTCAGACGTGAATTCGGACGTGTATTCGGACGTGTACTCGGACGTGTACACGTCCGAATACACGTCCGAATTCACGTCTGAGTACACGTCCATGTGCTATGTGCACTCGTCCGAGTACACGTGCACTCGGACGAGTACAAATAGTATCACGAAGCCCCGCCCACCGCACGCACCGTTTTTCTCTCGATTTAATCACGACGCCCCGCCCACCGCACGCACCGTTTTTCTCACGATTTAATCACGACGCCCCGCCCACCGCACGCACCGTTTTTCTCTCGATTTAATCACGACGCCCCGCCCACCGCACGCACCGTTTTTCTCTCGATTTAATCACGACGCCCCGCCCACCGCACGCACCGTTTTTCTCTCGATTTAATCACGACGCCCCGCCCACCGCACGCACCGTTTTTCTCTCGATTTAATCACGACGCCCCGCCCACCGCCCGCACCGTTTTTCTCTCGATTTAATCACGACGCCCCGCCCACCGCACGCACCGTTTTTCTCTCGATTTAATCACGACGCCCCGCCCACCGCACGCACCGTTTTTCTCTCGATTTAATCACGACGCCCCGCCCACCGCACGCACCGTTTTTCTCTCGATTTAATCACGACGCCCCGCCCACCGCACGCACCGTTTTTCTCTCGATTTAATCACGACGCCCCGCCCACCGCACGCACCGTTTTTCTCTCGATTTAATCACGACGCCCCGCCCACCGCACGCACCGTTTTTCTCTCGATTTAATCACGACGCCCCGCCCACCGCACGCACCGTTTTTCTCTCGATTTAATCACGACGCCCCGCCCACCGCACGCACCGTTTTTCTCTCGATTTAATCACGACGCCCCGCCCACCGCACGCACCGGTTTTCTCTCGATTTAATCACGACGCCCCGCCCACCGCACGCACCGTTTTTCTCTCGATTTAATCACGACGCCCCGCCCACCGCACGCACCGTTTTTCTCTCGATTTAATCACGACGCCCCGCCCACCGCACGCACCGTTTTTCTCTCGATTTAATCACGACGCCCCGCCCACCGCACGCACCGTTTTTCTCTCGATTTAATCACGACGCCCCGCCCACCGCACGCACCGTTTTTCTCTCGATTTACCCACCACGCCCCGCCCACCGCACGCACCGTTTTTCTCTCGATTTAATCACGACGCCCCGCCCACCGCACGCACCGTTTTTCTCTCGATTTAATCACGACGCCCCGCCCACCGCACGCACCGTTTTTCTCTCGATTTAATCACGACGCCCCGCCCACCGCACGCACCGTTTTTCTCTCGATTTAATCACGACGCCCCGCCCACCGCACGCACCGTTTTTCTCTCGATTTAATCACGACGCCCCGCCCACCGCACGCACCGTTTTTCTCTCGATTTAATCACGACGCCCCGCCCACCGCACGCACCGTTTTTCTCTCGATTTAATCACGACGCCCCGCCCACCGCACGCACCATTTTTCTCTCGATTTAATCACGACGCCCCGCCCACCGCACGCACCGTTTTTCTCTCGATTTAATCACGACGCCCCGCCCACCGCACGCACCGTTTTTCTTTCGATTTAATCACGACGCCCCGCCCACCGCACGCACCGTTTTTCTCTCGATTTAATCACGACGCCCCGCCCACCGCACGCACCGTTTTTCTCTCGATTTAATCACGACGCCCCGCCCACCGCACGCACCGTTTGTCTCTAGATTTAATCACGACGCCCCGCCCACCGCACGCACCGTTTTTATCTCGATTTAATCACGACGCCCCGCCCACCGCACGCACCGTTTTTCTCTCGATTTAATCACGACGCCCCGCCCACCGCACGCACCGTTTTTCTCTCGATTTAATCACGACGCCCCGCCCACCGCACGCTTTGTACTATGTGTACTCGTCCGAGTGCACGTGTACTCGGACGAGTGCACATAGCACATGGACGTGTACTCGGACGTGAATTCGGACGTGTATTCGGACGTGTACACGTCCGAATACACGTCCGAATACACGTCCGAATACACGTCCGAATACACGTCCGAATTCACGTCCGAGTACACGTCCATGTGCTATGTGCACTCGTCCGAGTACACGTGCACTCGGACGAGTACACATAGTACAAGGCGTGCGGTGGGCGGGGCGTCGTGATTAAATCGAGAGAAAAACGGTGCGTGCGGTGGGCGGGGCGTCGTGATTAAATCGAGAGAAAAACGGTGCGTGCGGTGGGCGGGGCGTCGTGATTAAATCGAGAGAAAAACTGTGCGTGCGGTGGGCGGGGCGTCGTGATTGAATCGAGAGAAAAACGGTGCGTGCGGTGGGCGGGGCGTCGTGATTAAATCTAGAGAAAAACGGTGCGTGCGGTGGGCGGGGCGTCGTGATTAAATCGAGAGAAAAACGGTGCGTGCGGTGGGCGGGGCGTCATGATTAAATCGAGAGAAAAACGGTGCGTGCGGTGGGCGGGGCGTCGTGATTAAATCGAGAGAAAAACGGTGCGTGCGGTGGGCGGGGCGTCCTGATTAGATCGAGAGAAAAACGGTGCGTGCGGTGGGCGGGGCGTCGTGATTAAATCGTGAGAAAAACGGTGCGTGCGGTGGGCGGGGCGTCGTGATTAAATCGAGAGAAAAACGGTGCGTGCGGTGGGCGGGGCTTCGTGATACTATGTGTACTCGTCCGAGTGCACGTGTACTCGGACGAGTGCACATAGCACATGGACGTGTACTCAGACGTGAATTCGGACGTGTATTCGGACGTGTACACGTCCGAGTACACGTCCGAATACACGTCCGAATTCACGTCTGAGTACACGTCCATGTGCTATGTGCACTCGTCCGAGTACACGTGCACTCGGACGAGTACACATAGTACACGGCGTGCGGTGGGCGGGGCGTCGTGATTAAATCGTGAGAAAAACGGTGCGTGCGGTGGGCGGGGCGTCGTGATTAAATCGAGAGAAAAACGTTGCGTGCGGTGGGCGGGGCGTCGTGATTAAATCGAGAGAAAAACGGTGCGTGCGGTGGGCGGGGCGTCGTGATTAAATCGTGAGAAAAACGGTGCGTGCGGTGGGCGGGGCGTCGTGATTAAATCGAGAGAAAAACGGTGCGTGCGGTGGGCGGGGCGTCGTGTACTCGGACGTGTACACGTCCGAGTACACGTCCATGTGCTATGTGTACTCGTCCGAGTGCACGTGTACTCGGACGAGTACACATAGCACATGGACGTGTACTCGGACGTGTACCGCATGGGCACCGCTAGGGCACCGACACACACACACACGTAGAGCGTTTATACCTAACCGCTCTACGTTCACGTTACGGCAAGAGCTTCCGATAACTATGTCGGTTCGACGGAGACGTCGAACCGACAGTACTGACGCTGCTCTTCGACAGCAGTAGAGCGTTTATACCTAACCGCTCTACCTTCGTATCTATCTGGTAATCTTATAACCTGCACCACGTCGTTCTAATACAGTATAAAATCGGAACTTCCTTTCGTTCTGTTTAATTCAGCTTCCGTTACCACCGGAGCTTCCGATAACTAGGTCCGTCCGACGTCTCCGTCGTATCGACAGCGGTAGAGCGTTTATACCTAACCGCTCTACCTTCGTATCTATCTAGTAATCTTATCCATGTTATTTATAAGTATTTACTGCAAGTTCATGTATAGTCATATTCTAAAATAACAATAACATATAACAAAACACAAGTTCACGCGCCTGCGCAGTGCGCCGGTCACGTGACCTGGAAATTTGGCCCGAGTTCCGCCCCCACCACCCTGAAAATTTTCTTATTAATTTATTGTGATCAGGAATGTATAAAGCCTAACGATACAGTATAAATTATAAGTGAAAAACTTTGCGATCGGTCTCAGGTAATCGCGTTTCGTACAAAAATATCTACACCGTTTCGGTTACTTACGGCACCGCACCGTCCGTTTTCGTCACTCGCATAGTTTCATTTACTTACGATAACCACACGGTCAGTTTAAGTTACTTACGACATATGCTCAGTTTAAGTTACTTACGACATATGCTCAGTTTCGGTTACTTACGATATACACTGTTCGATGACAAAGGATGTACGCTGCAAAAGATATATTACGGTGTACAATATTTATCACCGATTAAAAAACTTTAAAATAATCATTAAATTAATATATAACGATTACCATGATCCGATACAAAAATAACAGTAGTACATAGCTAGAGGTAACTTAACAATGTGCGAAAAAATACATATTTATAACGATTAATGTTTATTACAAACAAATATGCGGTTTCAATTGATTATTTTAATATTACCGTAATGATAAAAACAACCGTGAATTAAAGTTTTCAGAAAATCTATTAAACACAGACGAGATGACATCTCAAAACTTCGCACTACCACTTCTCGGATGTTAATCGAGCATACGTAACATTCGTACATACACGACATTCATACGACACACCGGCGTTCCGACTGCCGCCCTATCCTACCCGACGCGTAGCTAACGATAAGCCTACCCGAGTCTGTATTTAAACGATCTATTTAAAACCTGCCTGATATCACAGAACTAAACTATCTACTCCTACCCGAGATGATTCGAATCTAAACGGCCTGAACCGATATAATTAAATGTCGGATACGAGCTAAGCGAGCTAACGACACAAACACTTGTTCAAAACACGCGTATCTCGGTGTTCAAACATGTAGACTTTCTGAAAACTTTTGCGATTACATTATAAAACGAAAAAAGGAAATATCGTTAAATATTCGTCCGATGAAAGATCGCTTTCAGCGATTCATATAACTTAAAGGCGAATTATTTTTCAATTATATGTATTGTATATCGCACATTGAAAGTTACCCGTATTGTTGAACATCACTTTTCTATATTTGATACATATATCAAGTAATAAAAGTTTATGAAATAATCATTTACATTGTACATACTCTTACAGGTATGTAAAAATTTGAATATATATAACGAAAAACAATTTCAATACGGAATTTTCCATTAAATATGAACTTTGTTTTTTTTTATTTAATTTTGAAATAAGAATACGATTTAATGTTTAAATGAAAAAAGCATCTGATTAATATCGATTCTATAAATCGACTTCCAATAAAAAGTATTTAATGTTACAAAATGGAATTGAGTATATTTAAAACGTGCAGCTAAATAATTTTAATTTACTTATAAAAAAAACATTATTCCTGAAATGTTTTCATTTAAGCAAAGATAAAGAAACGGAATTATTCAAAGCAAAAAATAATTAAAATAATAATAATATGATTAGTTAATTTAGTCACGTAAAACATTATCTGATAATACCTGTTTACTTAGAAACAAATATTTTCCATCGAAATGATAAATTGAATTAATGTTTAAAAGAAAAACATTACAGTAAATAAGAATAAAACATTTTCCATAAAGAAATTAAATTGAAAAATCACTGCTTATAAATTTCAAAAAAAAATCTTCATTATTAACTAAGACATGAAAATAAATTCATTTCGTTAAAACACGACTATTTAAATAACATCAATTTCATTATCGTTAAAAAAATACTTTCCTGATGGTTTGAAAAAAAATTAGTATTCGAATAAGAATACGATTTCATAATTAATACGATAGCAATTAATACGATTCATTCAAAGATGTTTACTAATTATATTCACTGATTTAGTTAAATGAAATCTAAATTTTTGTGTTACTTATGACAGTTTAAAATTTAATATATACCGATTGAAATTTAGTTCGTATTTAAAGAAAAACAGCATTTAAATGTAAAAAAAGGTACGTATAACCTTTAATAGAATTACTAACGTATCGTTAACGATAAATTTTAACAATCTACTATTTATAATCATTAGAAAAATTTGTACTTAATGTGTACTGATAAGAAGCCGAATTCTTATTTAACAATTAAAGAGCATTTACATTTTAACAACGATTCTTTCACCACCTTTGAGAAAATTCATTTCCAATTTTCTAACATTTATGAACTTTACCAATACTTCATATAGAAATAAGAAAATTTAATAATTTCATCATTAACTAAAATGTTAAAAGTACCGAGTATTATTTAATTCACATGTAAAAATTATTTCAAACTATTTAAATACCATCGAAAAGCATTATAATTATTCTACAGATATGAAATTTAATTCATATTTAATAAAAAATAACGTTCATTTATTATCAACTATTATTTTATCAATAATAAGTAAATCATTAATAATAATTAATTTGTTCATCGAAATAAGAAATTGAAAAAGTTCATAAAAAGTTCATATAGATAGCATCATATAGATAGTGGTTTAGTTTTGAAATTTATTTCATTTCTATAATATAAATTAATATTACTAGAATGTATGAAGACTTTCGATTTCTGTATATATTTATTGCTTCCCTAACAGTACTGAATAAGTACGTACAGAAATTATTTTAAAAAGGCTTACAAAATGATAAAAATTGCAGATAATAATTGAAATCATGTATGCTGAACAAAAAGGTTGTTGGTAAACTAATAAATATATATGTGTTTTATATCAACTTTAAAAGGCTTAACTAAAAGAATTCCTATTTCAGAATGAATGTTATTGCATTTTTTCATGAATTTATTTATGAAAAAGAATATTTTAACTAATTTTCTAATTCTTTTTCAAACAATTAGTGAAACTTTGAAAGTAAATACTAGTGTTCCCTGTAATAGGTTTATTTCTATGCTAAATGTCACTCATCATCACAATGAGTTTATCGACTTTTCTAAAAGAATGTAGCACATGTACTAAAAATGACATATAATTTGTGGTCTGGTAAGAAATTCGTGCGATTTTTTAGATTTGCATAAAAAATCCGTATAAGATATGATGTGATGTACTAACATGATACCCGCAGTATTTAAAATATGTGTTGGAAAGAGCGGAACAAGTCATAATACAATTCTATAATGTCAACTTGATGCTGATTAAATGTTAAAGATATTTTAATACCGTTATATTATAGTTTAAAAACTGTATTTCAGTAATTAAAAAAGAACTGTTTAGTAGAAATGTTAATAAAATACAAATAAAAACTAAAAAATGAGCATTGTGTACATATATATATATATATATATATATATATATATATATATATATATATATATATATATATATATATATATATATGTATATATATATATATATATATATATATATATATATATGTATATATATATATATATATATATATATATATATATATATATATATATATATATATATATATATATATATATGCGTGCGTGTGTCATCTTATGTTGATTGCAATTATTTTTAAATATAAATTAATTTAAAACATTAAAAAATATATAAAGATGCCACTCGGTATTTAATTCCTATCCGAGCCGACTAGCGTTGACGATGCGATTTGTGACGTTTGCGATTGTCGATTGTTAAAAATGGCCATTATTATCTGCAACAAAACAGTCAAATCCTCCCTGTTAAAATCAATATTACCATGGCTAAATTAATAGTAAAAAATTGAAAATGTTCTTAAAATGTGGACGAAATTTCGAATTAGATTGTGGAATACAAGCCAGTGGCATTTTTTAAAAAATTGTAAATATTTTATAACTTTTAAGGTACAGCAGTATCATTTTACATTCATAGTTTTATGTATAAATATTTATTTATAATAATTTTCTGTCGAATGATTCTAATTTGATATTATTTATTTTCAGAAAACAAATAAGAAATTACATTACGAAAAATCAATAAATAGACTGAATATGATCCTGCCACCAGTATTCTTGCTTGTCATACAAGACGACTAAAAGGAGCTCGGTTCCGAATTACCGAGGGAACGATGTATGCATCTGCTGCAATTGTGAGTACTCAGTATTTTCTTTAAAATACATTCATTTCTATTTTTTATTGATTAAATGTTTTTCCTAACAATGTATTGATTTTTAATCTCGTAATATAGCAATAAAATAATAATGTCCATTCTTTATATACTTTATTATTAACTATACATAGAGTATTTTCTTAAATCTAAGATAGATGCGTACGGCCATCTCTATGAAAAACTGAAATATATTTTTTCCTGTGTTTGAAACGTCAGTATGAAATTAGTTTTCGTATAAGTTGGGATATAAACTAAAAAAAAATTAGTACTTTCCCTTAGTCAGATGGTAAATAAATTTTTTTTCTTTAAGTATTTAGTTTAGAAATTACATGAATAGCAACAGATGGCGTAGCTAGCTCGATTTTGAATTTAAAATGTTTAAATGAAAACACAGACAGATTTAATATACACATATTTAATATATAAGGAATACTACTTTGTTAGCATTTAGCTTGTAAAAAAGATGTATATATATGTACACAAACATGTATATTAATATTATTTATTATTTTTGACGATCCACCGTTTTTTATTTGAAATTATTTCAAACTGAACCATCGAATACCTCTTGTTTCATTTATAAATATTTTTAAAAATGACAATAAGAAATATATATAAATATTAATATTGGTACAAACAAAGCATATTTCATTTGCAGTCAAACTTAAAAATATAAAGCATTCAATATTATGAGTTCCCTGAAACATGTGTAAATAGAAATGGAAGAAGCTATAATGATGTTCTAAATAATAAATACGTCTAGACAATAAAATATAATTAGTAATATATATATATATATATATACATATATATATATATATATATATATATATATATATACATGTTGCTATTTAAATGTTGAGTATGTTAAAATTGTTGAGTTGAAATGCTTACAATGTACTAATACCTATAAAAATTAGACGTTGTAAAAATTCACACGTTTAAATACAATCATTTTATGTCTTAAGAACTGTATTTCAGTAATTACAAAGACTGATTAATAGAAATGTTAATAAAATATAAATAAACACTAAAGAAATGAGCATTGAATACATTCATGAAAACATTTGCTGACTAATATTCTTCAAACTGAATTGAACATTATATTAACTAGAAGTATGAATAAATTTGATTACATTTTCATGTTTTATACTCTAAACCTTATACTGTTCTCTATTTATCTTTTAAAAATTCTTGCTTCATAAATTTTATATATGATAGTGTTGTAGACAAATTAATTTTACTTATTTTTCAAATATTTTCCATATATACTCAATTTTTATAGAATAAGCAATGAAAACAAATATATGCAGTTATAGTTTGCATATGCATAATTTCATATGCATAAAGTTAATATTTCCATGTATGAAAAAACGTGCCTTCAAAAAAAGATCATATAGATAGTGGTTTACTTTTGAAATTTATTTCATTTCGATAATATAAATTAATATTACTAGAATTTATGAATATTTTCGATTTCTCTATATATTTATTGCTCCTCTATCAGTACTGAATAAGTACGTACAGAAATAATTTTAAAAAGTCTTACAAATTGATAAAAATTACAGATAATAATTGAAATCATGTATGCTAAACAAAAAGGTTGTTGGTAAACAAATAATTATATATGTGTTTTATATCAACTTAAAAGGCCTAACTAAAGAATTCCTATTTCAGAATGAATGTTATTGCATTTTTTCATGGATTTATTTTAGAAAAAGAATATTTTAACTAATTTTCTAATTCTTTTTCAAACAATTAGTGAAACTTTGAAAGTAAATACTAGTGTTCCCTGTAATAGGTTTATTTCTATGCTACATGTCACTCATCATCACAATGAGTTTATCGACTTTTCTAAAAGAATGTAGCACATGTACTAAAATTGATATAAAATTTGTGGTCGCGTAGGAAATTCATGCGATTTTTTAGATTTGCATAAAAAATCGCGTGAGATGTTATGTCATGTACTAACATGATATCTGCAGTATTTAAAATATATGTTGGAAAGAGCGGAACAAGTCATAATACAATTCTAACGACAATTTGATTCAGATTAAATATTAAAGATATTTTGATTAGAATAAACCATTTACTTCAATCAAATACATTCAATATTTAAACTGTCTCAAAAAAGGTATATTTACATTATTTTTCTGTAATATTCATATTCGTTTAAATCATCGATTTTATTGACAATTTAAAACATAGGATATTTTAGTGTTGAGTACGTTAATTAATGCAATTCCACTTTTGAATGAAAGATAAGTTATATATAGTGAATTATAAACAACAACTAAAAACATGTACACACACACTATTCCAAGAACAAAAACAATATTTCATTTATATGACTAGATAGATATACTATGTGATATTTGAATACAGAATACAGAATCCGTTCGGTGCAAGGTGATGAAACGAAATACTGCAAAAATTGTTTTTGCAATAATTTATATTTTGAAAATTGACAGTTTTTGAATGGCAAATCGATACTAGACACCCATTTAAACTCTGAATAGGTTTCAGTACATCGTTAACGCGTGCGGTGTCGGAACAATCGCGTCTGCAATTTCGCACTGACGTCACTGGAAATGTAAAATTTCGCGTAAATCGACCATTTTTGATGCGCGATGCAATACTAGACGTCTATTTGAATACTGAACCGGTATCACTTTGTCGATTTAGCGTACAGGGTCAGAGAAATAGGGCCCGAATTTTGTGACTGGCCCACATTGCAGGCCGATTCAAATACACTTTTTAGAGGTCGATGTCACTTTTAAACATTAATACGTGGGTCTATAAACCGACCCGCTTCCGATGCGATGAAAAAATTGCTAAGAAAGTGAAAAAAATTTTTTTGCAAAATATTTTTTTTTTGCAAATCGATAGTTTTTGTGCTGCAAAGCGATACTACACGACCGACGAAATTGCACGGTCGTACGTACGCATGCCGTATTTGTGCCAAACGGGACATTTTTATTCAGGTAAAATTACTTGTACGTGGGCCTACGGACCAGCTCGCTTCCGATACGGGGAGAAAATTGCCAAAAACGTGAAGAAATTATTTTCGCAATAATTTATATTTTGTAAATTGACAGTTTTTTTCATTGCGAAGCGATACTAGACATCCATTTAAACTCTGAATCAGTTTCGGTACATTGGTAATGCGTGCGGTGCCGGAATAATTACGTCTGCAATTAAGCACTGACGTCACTGGAAATGTGAAATTTTGCGTAAATCTACCATTTTTGTTGTGCGATGCGATACTAGACGTCTATTTGAATACTGAACCGGTGTCGCTTTGTCAATTTAGCGTACAGGGTCGGAGAAATAGGGCCCGAATTTTGTGACTGGCCCAATTTGCAGGCCGATTCAAATACATTTTAGAGGCCGGTGTCACTTTTAAACACAAGTACGCGGGTCTACAAACCGACTCGCTTCCGATGCAATGAAAAAATGGCAAAGAAAAGGAAAAAATTTTTTTTGCAAAATTTTATTTTTTGCAAATCGATACTTTTTGTACTGCAAAGCGATACAAGACGTCCGTCGGAACTCCGAACAGGTTCCAGTTCATCGGTAGCATGTGTGGTTCCCCAAAAATCGCGTCTGCAAATTCGCTGTGACGTCACTGAAAATGTGGTAATTTCGCAAATCGGCCATTTTTGTTGTGCGATGCGTTACTAGTCGTCTATTTGAATACTGAACCGATGTCTGTTTGTTAATTAAGTGTACAGGGCCGGAGCAATACGGTCCGAAAATTTGCGGCCCGGCCACTTCAAGGGCCGATTCAAATACCTTCTACGTTCCGATTTCACTTTTAAACACCAGGACGCGTATCTACGGACCGCCCCGCATGCGATGCGCCAAAAAAGTCGAAAAAATTTTTCTCAAATTCACGTACCCCTACCTTTGATCACGATTTTGAAACGCGAATTTTTTTTCGCAAATCGGCTATTTTTTCGCCGCAGATGCAAACTGGACGTCCGTCTGAACTATGAATAGTTTGCGGTTTTTCGATAGCACGCGTAACATCGGAGCAATGGCGTCTGAAATGTTCCGCGGGTCCGAAAATTCGCATTTTTTCGCATTTTTCGCACACTTCCCACCGTTGAATTTGCTTCCAAACGCGGAAACTAGGTGCGCCGGACCCGTCCGCTCCCGATGCGCCGAAAAAAACATCGAAAAGTCGATGTGCAGAAATTTGCAATTTCGCAAGTCAGAAGTCAGGGCGTGGCATTTTTCGATATTTGTCCGTAGATTTGATGGTGGAGGCGCATAAAGTATTGATGTGCCCAGCGGGCATTTTCCTTTCGGAAATCGCTTGTTTCGCGTGATTCTAGACGTCTACACGGACTGTATGCAAGTGTCGGTATGCAGCCCGCACAGGCCCGGTGCAGCATGCCCGAGAAAATTTGTAAATAGACGAAAAAATTACAAATCGGTGATTTTTTCGATGCGGTGCGATATTAGACGCCCGTCCGACCTTCGAACCGACGTCGCTTTTTCGCTCACATGTACAGGGCCGACACAGGGGCCCGACAATCAGTCGATGACTGGAATTTTCAATGTCGTTTCTAGACGTTTGTAAGTGCCGGCGCCAACTCTTATCGCGTAATTACAAATGTCCGACGCCTTCTTACTTCCAATGCGCCAAAAAATTGCAAAAAACATTTGTATTATGCGTGTAGGCGTGTATGTTTTTTCATAATTGTTTGAATCTTACAAATCGACAAATCTGGCGGTACAGAGCGAATGTACGGGTGTAATGGAATTGCGATCCGGCGTCTGTCATCCATCTCCGCGTTCAGGGCCGGCACAACGGCCCCACGCCCGTACGAGTCTACTTATCGTTCTGAATCCGCTGGAGATATTCGCAGACGAGCGGATAGCATGAATCAAAATCTTATTTATTGTACGCAAATAAATAATTTAACATATTTTAATATTTTTACATCAGTAGACCGTCCATAGTCGTTGAATTAATTATTAACGGTCCATTTGGCGAAGCAACGTCAAAAAAAACTCAGATCGATCGAGAATGACCCGGCGTGATTTTCAGACCGATGGTGTAGGCGCCTCGATGCATTATAGAAACGATGGTGGACGGTTGGCTTCGTATTGTTGCAAAAATATTTTATATCTAGATCGCCACTTCTCCTCACAGTCTTATTGAACTGCCACAGTTTATTAATGGTTAAACGGTTGCAAATTGTCATCGTATGTATCCAGTATATCAGTCGAACAGGGACGAGCCAGTTTCATTGTTTACATGATAGTCATTGAAAAAAATACAACAGCATATCCGAGTCCGATAATCGACGGAACCGGTTCGGCGCGCGGTCGTGAAACGAACTGCCGGCCGACGAAATCGCACGTTAAACGTATTTGTGATGAAGTGAACATTTCTATTGAGGCAAAATCACTTGTACATGGGCCTATGGACCGGCTCGCTTCCGATGCGGCGAAAAAATCGCCAAAAACGCGAAAAAAAATTTTTTGCAAAAAATTATTTTTTGCAATTCGATAGTTTTTGTACTGCAAAGCGATACTAGAAGTCCGTAGAAACTCCGAACCGATTCTATTTCATCGGTAGCATGTGTGGTTCCGGAATAATCGCGCCTGCAAATTTGCTCTGACGTCACTGAAAATGTGGAAATTTCGCAAATCGACAATTTTTGTTGCGCGATGCGATAGAGAACGTCCATTTGAACCCTGAATCGTTGTCAGTTTGTCAATTAAGCGTACAGGGCCGGAACAATACGGTCCGAAAATTTGTGGCCCGGCCACTTTGAGGGCCGATTCAAATACCTTCTACGTTCCGATTTCACTTTTAAACGCCAGGACGTGTATCTACGGACCGCCCCGCTTGCGATGCGTCAAAAAACTCGAAAAAAATTTCCTCAAATTCACGTACCCCTACCTTTGATCACGATTTTCGAACGCGAAATTCTTTTCGCAAACCTGCAATTTTTTCGACGCAGATACAAACTAGACGTCCGTCTGAACTACGAATAGTTTTCGGTTTCTCGATAGCACGCGTAACGCCGGAGTTACAGCGCCTGAAAGAGTTTGCGGGTCCGCAAAATCGTCTTTTTTCGCATTTTTCGCACACTTCCCACCGTTAAATTTGCTTCCAAATGCGGAAACTAGGTGCGCCGGATCCGTCCGCTCCCGATCCGCTGAAAAAAACATCGAAAAGTCGAAGTTCAAAAATTTGCAATTTCGCAAATCAGAGCATTTTTCGATGCTTGTTTATGGAGATGATGGTGGAGGCGCAACGATATGATGGTGGAGGCGCATAAGGTGTTAACGTGCTCGGCGGGCGTTTTCCTTTTGGAAATCGCTTATTTCGACGGTGACACATGATTCTAGACGTCTACACGGACTGTATACTAGTGCCGGTGTGCGGCTCGCACAGGCCCGGTGTACCAGGCCCGAGAAAATTTGGAAATAGAAAAAATTACAAATCGAAAATTTTTTCGACGCGATGTGATATTGCACATCCGTCGGACCTTCGAACCGACGTCGCTTCCTCGCTCACATGTACAGGGCCGGCACAGAGGCCCTAAAACCAATCAAAGACGGGAATATCATTCGCCATTTCTAGACGTTTATGAGCGTCGGCGTTAACTTTTATCGCGTAATTATAATTGTCCGAGGCCTTCTCACTTAGGATCCGCAAAAAAAATGCAAAAAAACATCTGTATTGTGCGTGTACGTGTGTATGTATGAATGCGAGTCCAACCGTCCACCATCGTTTCTATAATGTAGCGAGGTGCCTATACACCATCGGTCTGAAAATCACGCAAGTCATTATCAATCGATTGGAGTTTTTTCTTGACATTGTTTCGCCAAATGGCCCGTTAAACATTAATTCAACGACTATGAATGGTCTACTGATGTAAAAACAATAAAATATGTTTATTATTTTGTTTGTGTACAATACATAAGATTCATACTGTTATACTGTCTGCTTGTTTGTGAATATCTTCAGCAGATTTGTCACCGCATCGGATTCAGAACGATACGTTGACTCTCGTTCTTGCGAATAAACTTGATGGGGGCCCCTAAAGATACATCATTAGAAGTCAAAGGTGGCTGGAGCCAGCCTTTGATAAGTTGACGGGGCCATTATTACAGTAATTAACGTGAGATAGAAGAATTGACAATGGTTCGCACCTTTCGAACCAAAAAATATTTTTCGGTATTTATTATGGACCGATATTAATTTTGTGTAAGACATGATATATAACACTAAAATACGCATCTACTAGTATGAATTAATTGCCATTTTTATAACAATTTGAATATTTTAAGCATGAACAACTTGTTTTTTGCGGTTTTATTGCCTTTTTTTGATATTTTCGATATTTATTAAAGACCGATGTTAATTTTGTGTAAGATATATAGAACACTAAAATACGCATCGACTGGTATGAAATAGTTGCCATTTTTATATCAATTTGGATATTTTAAGAAGGAAAAACTTGTTTTTTTTGAGTATTTTTTGCGGATTTTTTGATATTTTCGGTATTTACTATGGACCGGTGTTAAATTTTGGGTCAGATATGATATAAAACATTAAAATACGCATCGATCAGTATGAATTAGTTGCCAGATTTTAAACAATTTGGATATTTTCATAATTTCATTGAATTGACAATAATTTACAATCATTTACTATAAACAACAATCAGTTCATGTTATTATTCATTTTCTTTTTTAAAATATGATAAATACTCTACAATAATATGTATGAAAACGAATGAATCTGTATATATTTTTTGGTGGATTTATATATATATATATATATATATATATATTACGAAAATATATTTTTTTCAATTATATATATATATATATATATATATATATATATATATATATATATATATATATTACGAAAATATATTTTTTTCAATTATATATATATATATATATATATATATATATATATATATATATATATACATATATACACATATATATTAAGACTTTTTTTTTAATTCATGATCATACGTGAGTTATTGAGGAATAGAAATATTTTTCGTAAATATAATTTAAAATTATTTACAATCAAATTTCAACTCCTTGGAGAACTGTTATTTTTTCATAATTATAAATGAATACAGTTCACAATTAGAGTGTAAACGAATAATAGATGCTATGGAGTAAGACACAGATAGATATAGTAAACGCTACCAAGTGTAGTTGTATCATAGTACTCATTGAATTTCTATTGTATGGGAAATTAACTTTCACAAAAAGATATTTATTTAAATTTTGGTGATCTTTGCGCGATTTCTATATTCAAGTAGAAAAATTAGATTAACGTAAATGTTATTGTAACGTTTTACTTTAATATTCAATTACGAAGGTATTTCTGTTCAAATTTATATTCCGCCGAAGAAATGTCATCCCACAATGCGAGGCGAAGGAATTGTAGAGATGGTGAAAGTGGACCTACTTTATCTGTGGTGCGGGGTAGCGTCGTAGTGCAATTGTTGAATTATCCATTGTTTATTTGAAAAAAATTGTTTCATATAAAAGAAATATATCATCAATAAATAATATTATATATTGAACCAAGGTATAGTTAAGAAAACTGATATAAACATTTTTTCTACTTCGAAATATTATTTAAGTACAGGCAGTATTTCATGTTAAAATGGACGCTACTATAATAGATTTAATTTTCAAACATTGTTGATTATATTACATATTATTTAATATAAGATTTCGGTAGTAAATTATCTTTTGATTAATGTATGATTTTTAATATAGTTAATAATGAATGTGTAATATGATTGCATTCAAATACAGTACAAATCATAAGAAACACTTTCAATATCTGATTTTTAAGTCTTGAATTGTTTACAGTTCATAATAAATTCAGTACTAAAAGTACGTTAGAAATCTAAATACTATTTTTACAAATTTGTGCGTAGTTCTATAACATTGTTCATTTTCGTTGTAAACAATTATGCAGAAGTAAAATAAAGCTTGTATTTACATGTTTATTTACTTTTCAGTATCAAATAAAATGCAAATCGACAAAAGCAATAAAAAAAAAATACATTGTATCGAAACAATGTACTGTAGTATGCACTGTGGTTGATAATTCTCAGCTGGCAAAAAGACATCACTTTCACCACTTTGAACGATGTTTATAATTAGCAAAATGTTCCAGTTTAATATCGGAATGAGATTCAAGGCAGTGTTTCAAATGTGTAAGTTAATAAGTGAATTATATACAATGTATGAAATTAATAAAGATGAATATAAAAGTAACTGTCTGTTAGTAGCTAGGTTACAAACAAATGAATCTTACCCATCGTGAACAACTTGCAAGGGAGGCAGCTCACCGATCATTCGAAATACATCTGGAATCGTCTGCTGTCTACATGGATTCTACAAAGAAGACCGACTAGCCACCTACGAATAATTTGATCCTCACATCAGTCAGAGAATTGTGATTATTGAATGTTAAAATTGGTGACAGTTTGTAAATGCATTTATAAATTATTAGATACCGAAACAAAGTAGAATTATATACATATATATATCACATTCTTTTCAATGTCCTACACAATTAAAATGAACAAATTCTTCTCAATGTAAATGCATTTAAAAACATGTTCTTATATATATATATACATACATACATACATACATATATGCTTTTTTTGTAATTAATTACAAATTGAAGTTATCAATTTGTCAATCTCACAGATTAAATCAACTATTTTGAACTTTTGTAATAACAATATGATGACACATTGTCTCTTTGTATCAAAACATAAATCTGTGAGTTTTTCAGTCTAATTATTTCAATTTTAATTAATGTATATTGACAATATTAGCACACACATATATATATATATATATATATATATATATATATATATATATATATACAAAGAGAGAGAGAGCAATAATAAATTTATAGTAATAAATAGCAAAAAAAAAGATAGTTTAAATTTCATTAATTTTATAAATATATTTGCACAAGTAAAATCAAACATTAATTTCAATATAAATATGTTTAAAACACATTTTTAGTATTTCTATATGTAATGAAATATGGTAATCACAATATTTTCTTTGTACGTGGACCTTGTTACTTCAAAACTACACAAGTGCAAAAATGGTGATTTTAATATTTTTTCTTACAAGTTTTATATTTATTTTGGAAATCCTTATAACACTGAACATAGCGAGATAAGTTAATTCAAATCATTAACCAAAATAAAAACTTGTTTTTGTTCTGAAAGTAACATTTTTAATAACAAAATTACAATGAAAATAATTATTTACAAAATGTTAGTGGTAAAGTCAACAATTTTAAAATGTATTTAAAACAACAATGTATAAAATTATCTTTATGATCTATGTGGAGTAGATAAGATTTACTTTTCAGTGTAATCATATTTTAAAACATTTTGGTATTTCATATTTATATGGAAAGTAACGTTTGAAAAAAATTTTCATTTTACATGAATTGCTCTCTAATTTAATTAAATCTTGAATGAATTTTAGTTAATGAGAATACTAAATTACATTTTATTAAAATTTATATGAATTGAGTCAGATTTCGTTTGTTTTCATACATTTGCATTTGAAAACATTTAATTTTCACTTGAGTATTTCTTTTGAAGTCTCTTCATGTTGAATTATTGTTTATTAATATTAATAAAATTGCATTAGAAAATGTCATTTGCAAAACAGTAATGAAATAGTAATACAATATAAATGCAAATTAAATAATGAACTTTGAAATGAAGTTAACAGAATAACATTTGTAACATAACAGTAAACATTATTGCACACATTATTGTACAGATATAATAAATTGTAATTTTTATGAAACATTCTTTGAACATACATTTCTTTTGAAATCATTTAATCTTGAATTAGTTAAAGCAGTCAGTTTTAAAAAGGATACCAGTCTCACTTTAGAGATAAATTAATTTTAATTAATAAAAGAACAATAAATTACATTTTAATAAGTTTATATGAAGTCGTTTGTTTTTTTTTAATACAAATGGATTTTATTTTCTCTTGCTTCTTTTAATTTTAAATCATTTTTATTACTATTAATTAAAATGAATTCAAAAATGTCACAAAGCAGTACTGAAAAAGTATTAGTATATAAATACATATCAAATACTAAATGTTAAATTTTTAAGTAAATAACAGTAAACTTTATTGAAAACAATTTAGCAGTAATTATATATATAAAAACAAACTCTTCATATAAATAGTTAATAAAATGAATATTTATGAATGATTTCAAAAACAGATCTCTTTTGAGATGGTTTTGTTCTAAATTAATTGGAACTCTCTGAAATGAAACCAGATTAGTCTAATGACCATATCTCGAATGATATGAATTACTAAAAATTAAATTACATTACTATTAAGTTTATATGAATGAAGTTGAGTTCTTCTTTAAGCAAATGTATTTGAGAGAATTTTATGTTCACTCAAATAAGTATTGCTTCATTTTTTTTAAAAAAAATATTTAATATTAATCAAATTACATTTGAAAATGTCATTTGCAAAACAGTAATGAAAAAGCATTAATATATAACAGAAATTAGATACAAAAATCTGATTATTCATATAAATTTTTAATGAATGTAATATTTATAAAAAATGTTTAGACAGTATGTTTCTTTTCAGAATATTTTATCTTAACAGAAACACTAAATTCAGAATTAATACTAGTCTAATTATAACTTTATATGAATGAAGTCGAGTTCTTTTTTAAACAAATGTATTTGAGAGCATTTTATTTTCATTCAAATAACTTTTCTTTATTTTCAAATTCAATCATTTTGAAAAAAAAAAATGTTTAATATTTTAATAAGATTGCATTTGAAAATGTCATTTACAAAGTAGTAATGAAAAATTGTTAGTACATAAATTCATATTGGATGCTGAATGTTACAATGTAAAGTAACATTACTTATATTACAGTAAACTTTGTTGCAGAGATTCTTTTAAAACTATTTGATTTAATAGAGATTAAATATGAAAAAACAAACTATTCACATAAACATTTGATAATTTCAAAAGCATACCTCTTGTTTGTTCCAAATTTCTGAAATGAAACTAGTCTAATAATTAAGTCTACAATGATAAGAATTAATAAACACCATAGTCCTTTCATTTTGGATAATATTTTTATTAATATTAATAAAAGTACATTTGAAAATGTCATTTATAAAACAGTAATGAAAAACTATTAATACATAAATATATATTGAACAGATTTATGAAAAAATTTGAGAATATATATTTTTTTCATGAATGTGTTTTATCTTAAATTAACTTTGAAATAAAAACATCTTGAATGAATTTATATGAATTAATGCAATTTCAATAAAATTATATTTTATTAAAATTAATATAAAATCAATAGAGTTCTTTCCAATTCAAACGCATTTGAAAGTATTCTATTTTCATTTGATTATTTCTCTTGATGTCAATTGTGTCCGATTACTTTTTATTAATATTAATAAAACTATGTTTACAAATACGTTTGCAAAGAGATAATGAAAATATATAAATCTGTATCGAATAATGAATATTCAAATTAAAATCAATGAAATGACATTCTTATATGTGTTTCACAGAATCGATTTAAACTATTCGATTCGATAGATTACATTTGTAAAAGAACTCGCTATTCCTATAAATATATAATGAATTGTAATGTTTATGAAACACTCTTCGAACATATATTTATTTTGAAATGATTTTATCTTTAAGTCAGTTGTGAAATGATACTATTCTAATAACTTAATGAATTTTAATTAATACACTTTATTGAGATTTGTGTGAATGCAATCAAGTTGAGTTCTTTTTGATACAATGCATTTGAAAATAAACTATTTTCACTAAAGTACCTCTTTTAAAATCCATTCATTTTGAATTATTCTTTTATATTAATAAAACTCCATTCAAAAATATCATTTACAAATTGGTAATGAGAAAGTACATACCAAAAAACAAATATTCAAACGAAAGTAATATTATTTATGAGTTGACTTTGCTATACAAAACCAGAACTATTTGATTGAATAGAAATTATACAAAAGAACTCACCATTCACATAAATGTATAATAAATTGTAATATTTATCTAACATTCTTCAAATATGGTTCTTCTGAAGATGATTTAATATTAAAATTGTTGAAATTGGCAGTTCTGAAACAATACAAGTTTAGAAATTAAAACTATGAAATCTTTTTAATAAAAATTTCTCAGTGTGATGTAGTCTAGTAAAATATTTTTTTTAATAATTACAATATTAAAATAAATACAAGTTTGAAAACTGTCGTGTATACAATGACATTTTGAATATTGATCTCTTAACTAGATAAATTATTTGTATGTACAAATACTTTCATTCTCAAAATAAGGACTTGTGATGTTTTAGGACCGGCCAATTCCGTTTTAATCAATGTTATTTAAATCATCTAAGTATAATTATATGTAAATCAGTAACGATGTAGAGTTAAAACGTTCTAAAATTTGCTTTCGAATAAAAGGCAAACGTATTCATAGTGGAATTTTCATCGGTTAAAGAATTACATAAATAAAATTCAATGAACCTCTTTTTAACGTAAATGCTTTTAAAACAATTTGATTATTTCATTTACACAAATATATTTCTCGGTGTAATGTTAATGAAACATGTTTACATGTAAAACAAATGTCAAAATGTGTATAACAAATTATTGAATATTACATTTGCTACATTACGATATTAACGAATGACATTAAGCAGAGTTTATAATATATTTCTACTATATATACGTTTACATTTTTATTATTAATATAAATATTTTAAATATAACTTATGATACTGTAATTTCGACAAAAATACGACTAAGTGAAACACTCCCGAGGATAATAATATACACAAAATTCTCAACAGCAACAAACATTATATTGTAATTCCATATGTATAAAAAAATCTGTATATTGAACACTTATGTATATGTATAAAAAAAAAATAATTCAACAGGTCTTCGAGAAACGTCAACAAGCAGAAACACCAGATAATCTGTGCCAGTATATGTAATGTATTACTTGTACGTATCAATAAATACTCACTTTACATATTTTATATTAACTAAATATGCCGTAGATAAGGCATTTGCTCTAGTATATAAGTAAGTTGCATGAAATAATAAATGTCTATCAAATATATTAAAGTCTAACTAACACTTAATGTTTAACTTATATTTGTTGACATGTCAAATAATAGTGGTAGGGCAATACCACCAAAGATATCTGCGACCGATTTGAAAATTTAATCGCAGATATGTTTGGTGGAACGGCAATACCACCAAATATATCTGCGACCGATGTGAAAATTTGGTCGCAGATGTTTGGTGGAACGGCAATACCATCAAATATATCTGCGACCGATTTGTAAATCTGGTCGCAGATATGTTTGGTGGTATTGCCGTTCCACCAAACATATCTGCGACCAAATTTTAACATCGGTCGCAGATATATTTGGTGGTATTGCCGATCCACCAAACATATCTGCGACCAAATTTTCAAATCGGCCGCAGATATATTTGGTGGTATAGCCATTCCACCAAACATATGTGCGACCAAATTTTCAAATCGGTCGCAGATATATTTGGTGGTATTGCACTACCACTATTATTTGACATGCCAACAAATATAAGTTAAACATTAATTGCTAGACTTTAATATATTTGATAGACATTTATTATATTTCATGCAACTTACTTATATACTAGGGCAAATGCCTTATCTACGGCATATTTAATTAATTATAAAACGTATGAAGTTAATAATATTAAATTAATACATACAATGAAATCCATTTGATTCTTTACATATATAGTCATTCGATGATCCTGTTGTAGATATTTCTTCGATACCTATTGTATTTTTTTTTATATACATAAAAATATGTTTTACAATACATATATCAATCATAATACATATACCAATTTCAATTACATTGACAATTTTGCATAAATTTGTTTACCGTTTTATCATACAATTATTCATAATTTTAATTAGTAGATTTTAATCAATATGATAGAATCACATTAACAACAATAGAAAAAACATTAAACTTATATATAGTAAGATTTATCCCGGCTCGATGTTATTCATTAATATTTTAAATATAACAATATGTAAGTTATTACATTTCGACAGTTTCCTATTTTAAATGCATTCGTTATTATATTAATTGAAAATATAGTTATTGATATTAAATGAAGACAAATGTGAATTATTATATTGAAACATGTTTCATCAACATTATACTCAGACATTATATCTGAATAAATAAAATAATAGTCAAAATAATTTGGAAAGCTTTTACATTTAAAAAAACAAAGAGTTCTACTAGACTTTATAAATATAGATCTTTAAGCGATGAAAATTCTACAATAAATACACTTGCCATTCAATTTGACAGTTATTACATTAAAAGATATTTAACTTATTAACAGCACTACCGGTTAATATATAATTATTAACGTTTGATTCTATCAACATTGACTAAAACGAAACTACCAGTTCTAAAACATCACAAGTGCTAATAAATAATTATTATGTTATGCTGCATCAAGAATTTGTTATCAAAAACATATCATAATTAATAAACTTGTATTGTTTCAGAACAGACAGTATCAACTAATTCAATATAACATATGTTCAAAAACTTATTCATAAATATTACATTTTTTTATATATTTATATGAATAGTCAGACTCTTAAAATATAATTTGTAATTAAATCAGTTTTAACAACAAAGTTTACTGCCATATAAACAATATTACTTTTCATTTGAACATTCATTATTAAATATATATTTACGTACTGTTACTTTTTCATTATTGCTTTTTAAATGACATTTTTAATGCAGTTCTATTAATAAAATGATTCTAAATGAATAGATTTAAAAGAAATACTAGAAGGAAAATAAAATACATTCAAATGCATTTGTGCCAAAAAGAATTAAACTTGATTTCATTCATATAAATATCTTAATAAATTGTAATCTAATGTTCATTAAGTAATTAAAATTAATCAGAGTTTATAAACTACTCACAGAACAGTTCATATTAAGACATTTTTTTAACATTACTTTCATTATAAATATGAAATGTTTTAAAATATGATTACATCAAGAACTCAATTTTATCTACTCTGTGTAGATCTTCAAGATAATTACATACATTATTGTTTTAATACATATTTCAGTGTTGGCATTATCATTACAATCCTGCAAATAATAATCCATTGTATTTTTGTGTTATTAAAAATGATACTATGATAAACAACTGAATTATTTTCTGAAATCAAATATTATTTCATGAAATAATATTTGTTTGAAATAACAGACTGAAGTATCTCCAACAATAATCTATGTATAAAGAACATGTTTTATGAATGCCACATATTTATATTTAAAGTAATTTTTAATTTTACTTTTGTAAATATTTATAAAATTAATTTTATTGAAATATTTTGGTTTCATTTTTGTAAATTTATTTTTAAGTTCTTTTATTACTGCTCTCTATCACTCTATATATAAATGCAATATTGTTAATTTTGTCAGTATTAATTAAAATTTCTGATGTCATTACCAAAATATTACAAGTCATTACTTTGCTGTCAAGATATTTAAACATGCAAATAAATTTATCTCATTAAGTTAAATGTTCTTAATTTCATAGCATAATGTGACATTTTTTTAAAATCAAATATTATAATTATTAAAAAAAATACATGTTATTAAGCAACATCGAGATATTGTTATTAAAAACATACCATAATCATAATTAGTAAACTTATATCATTTCAGAGCTGACAGTTTCAATTAATTTCATGTTAAATCATCCCAAAAGAAAAATACATTCAAAGAATATTTAATAAACATTACAATTCATTATATATTTATATGAATAGACAAGTTCATTAAAACATAATTTCTACTGAATTAGTCTTAACTGATTCCCTACATCAAAATTTTTTACTTTATTTTTCATTGAACACTCATTATTTGATATGAATTTATATACTATTATTGATGGAAGATTAGTTAATTTCAAATGCATTTGTATCAAAAAGAACTAAATTTGACATCATTCATATAAATCTTAATAAAATGTAATTGGACATTAATTAATATTTATTCAAGATTTCATAAACTTAGCACATTATATGAGAAACTCAATTTCCTCTATTCCTAAGGATAATTGTAATTATTTCATATATATATATATATATATATATATATATATATATATATATATATATATATATGTATATTATTATTTTAAATACATTTCAAAGTTGCTGGCATTATTACAATTTTGTAAATTATAATTTTTATTGTAATCTTATTTATTGTTATTAAAAATGATATTCAGAACAAAAACAAGTTCATAGTTTTTTATGCTGCTTTAAAAAATTGAATTATTAAATTAAATATTACAAGTTTTATATTCTTTCTAGATATCCTTATCAAAAAATGAAAAATTTGCTATTATTAAACTTGTGAAATAATACTACTTGGAAATAACAAGAGGTTAAGTATCTCGAACAAAATCCATGTGCAAAGAAAATGTTATGTGAATGTTACACATTTCATAATTAATACTAAAATTGTTTTAAACACATTTATAGTAAAAGTAATGTTTGAATTACCTTGTGCACATATTTATAAAATCAATGTAATTTAGAATATTTGTGTAATTTTGTCAATATACATTAATTAAAAACTGAAGTCCTTAGCCCAAAATCTCACAGATTCATATTTTGATAGTAAGTTTACTAATAACAATTGACTTCATTATCAAGCCAAGAAAATGCCCTTCATTAACAAATTGCAAACAAAATTTACATTACTACATTCTACGATCAGACTGTTATTAGAAAGTTCAAAAATTGACAAATTGTTGTCTTCAATTTATAATTAACTATCTTTAAAGATAAGTGCTTCAAGATGGATTGTTTCAATAGTCACTTCACTCTATTGAATCCAAATTAATGTGTCTTGTTTACCACGTCATGTCAAACTGCCTTCCTGCTGCCGCTTCCTAGGCCCGACTGCCTGTCCCTCTCCACACAACCAGTCATCCATAGAGACGGTTCTCTCTGTCTTCCTCTAGTACGTCAGATACCGTAACAATTAAAAATGTTTTTAAATGCATTTACATGAAGAAGAATTTGTTCTATTTAATTGTTTCGATCATAGTGAAAAGAATGTTACATATATATATATATATATATATACATGTATAAATAATTTTACTTTGTGTTTCAATATCTATTTATAAATGCATTTACAAACTTACAATTTTTTGCAATTGATGTGAGGATCAAATTGTTCATTGCTAGCTGGTTGATCTTTCTTTGTTGACTCCTTTCTACATTTTATACACAATTATATTTTATTAACTTTATTCATCCTCATTAATTGTGTACATAATTTATTTACTTACATCTTTACTTCCATTTTGTCAATCTCTTTTTTGTCATACTGAAATATTCTGCTAATCATGAATGGTGTCTTTCAGGCAAAGGTAAAGTTTTCCAGAGCGTACCTGTATTAACAAAATATGTTTTTTTACTGTTTATGCCAATTTGCATTGTACTTTAAAGGAAAGAAAAAGTAGATACATAAATATAATTGTTTGCAGACAAAATTTACAATACTATAAAACTAGATATAAAGTTGTAAAAATAACATTCAGATTTTTAGTATACTTCAATATTATTTGTAAATCGTTCTAGATACCGACAAATCAGATAGTGAAAATGTATAATTTGTATTTGTTTGTACACTTCAGTATAGTCATGTTAATTATATTAATAGTCTCACATTATTTCATTTACAATTTACTCTCAAATTCTTAGATTGTATACTACTTTCAATGTAATTCTAAATTAAATCTATTAAACATGTCCATTTAAACATGCAATGACAGTTCAATTTAATTAAAATTTAAATGCAGAAAACATGATTGCGTTTTCTTACCTGCGCCTTGCTTCAATAAATGACATTGTACATTAGCAACATATTTCTTCTATGCGGAACAAATATTTTTAATTAAATTTTACAGATAATTTAGTGAAAAAACAACTCACAATCTCACATTTTCTCATACACAATCTAACATTGACACTAACTCCGCCATGTGTTAGAGATAGACATTTCTTATGCATAATATAATGTTTCCAGACATATATTCAATTTGTAATACTTAAGTAAATAAAAGCAATTCTGTTACAATAATGTTTTGATTTTTTTCGAAGATAATATAGAAATCGCGCGAATATTATCAAAATTTAAGTACAAGTCTTTTTGTGAATATTACGTATTGCACATAGAATAGAAATTTTATAGAGTACTGGACGCAGACATAGGTGTCTACAAGATATCTCTCTTTAACTCAATAGCTTCCATTTTTCGTTTGCATTCTAATTGAGAAAAATTGATTCAGTTACAATTCTAAACAAAAAAACAGATTTAATGCAATTGAATATTGCATATATCCCAATATATGCAATAATTTTTGTTGTTTACTGAAATACAGTTCTTAAGACATAAAATGACTGTATTTAAACATGTGAATTTTTATAACATCTAATTTTTATAATTTTTAGCACATTGTAAGCATTTCTTACATTGTAATACTGATATATATATATATATATATATATATATATATATATATATATATATATATATATATATATATATATATATATATATATTATACCAATGTAGGAAGTCAAATATATTGATAACCACTAATATATTATAAATTCGAAACTGACATATAAATAAAAAATAGATGATTTATACACTTGATAATTCACTATATATGACTAAAAATTTATTCAATATGTGAATTGCATTTAACATACTCAACATTTAAATATCAACACTTATATATATATATATATATATATATATATATATATATATATATATATATATATATATATATATATATATATGTACATATATTAATAATTATATTTTATTGTCTAGAAGTATTTATTATTTAGAACATCATTATAGCTTCTTCTATTTCTATTTATACATGTAATGTTTCAGAGAATACTTTATATTTTTAAGTGTGACTTCAAATGAAATATGCTTTGGTTGTAACAATATTAATATATATATATATATATATATATATATATATATATATATATATATATTATTCTTATTGTCATTTTTAAAAATATTTATAAATGTAACAAGAGGTATTTGATGGTTCAGTTTGAAATAATTTCAAATAAAAAACGGTGGATCGTCAAAAATAATAATTAATATTAATATACATGTTTGTGTATATATATACATCTTTTTTACACGCTAAATGCTAACAAAGTAGTATTCCTTATATATTAAATATGTGTATATTAAATCTGTCTGCATTTTCATTTATACATTTTAAATTCAAAATCGAGCTAGTTACGCCATCTGTTGCTATTTATGTAATTTCTAAACTAAATACTTAAAGAAAAAAAATTTATTTACCATTCGACTAAGGGAAAGTACTGATTTTTTTTTAATTTATATCCCAACTTATACGAAAACTAATTTCATACTCATATTTCAGTTTTTCCTAGAGATGGCCGTACGCATCTATCTTAGATTTAAGAAAATACTCTATGTATAGTTAATAATAAAATATATAAATAATGGACATTATTATTTTATTGCTATATTAATTTACGAGTTCAAAAATCAATACATTGTTAGGAAAAACATTTAATCAATAAAAAACAGAAATTAATGTATTTTGAAGAAAATACTGAGTACTCACAATTACAGCAGTAGTATACATCGTTCCCTCGGTAATTCGGAATCGAACTCCTTTTAGTCGTCTTGTATGACAAGCACGAATACTGCGGCAGGATTATATTCAGTCTATTTATTGATTTTTAATAATGTAATTTTTTATTTGTTTTCTGAAAATGAAACAATATCAAATTAGAATCATTCGACAGAAAATTATTATAAATAAATATTTATACATAAGACTAAGAATATAAAATGATACTGCTGTACCTTAAAAGTTATAAAATATTCACAATTTTTTTAAAAATGCCACTGGCTTGTATTCCACAATCTAATTCGAAATTTCGTCCACTTTTTTAGAACATTTTCAATTTTTTACTATTAATTTAGCCATGGTAATATTGATTTAAACAGGGAGGATTTGTCTGTTTTGTTGCAGATAATAATTGCCATTTTTAAAAATCGACAATCGCAAACGTCACAAATCGCATCGTCAACGCCAGTCGGCTCGGATAGGAATTAAATACCGAGTGGCATTTTTATACATTTTTTAATGTTTTAAAATAATTTTGTGCGTTTTTTGAAAGGAAATAATAACAAATTAGAAAAATTGATATGCAAACTTTGATTAATTTATATTTAAAAATAATTGCAATCAACATAAGATGACACACGCACGCATATATATATATATATATATATATATATATGTTCACAATGTTAATTTATTAGTTTTTATTTGTATTTTATTAACATTTCTACTAAACAGATTTTTTAATTACTGAAATACAGTTTTTAAACCATAATATAACGGTATTTAATCATGCGAATTTGTATGATGTCTAAATTTTATATGTTTATATTTTATTTCCTACTTATGTATAATATACCATAAAAATATTAAAATGTAAGGAATTCTAAATACAGTCTATTTTAATAGAATAAGCAATGAAATCGTATATGTATGTATGTATATATATATATATATATATATATATATATATATATATATATATATATATATGCAGTTATAGTTTGTTTTTAATCGCTAATTCGCCCTGTATCGTTGAATTCGGTAATTCACCGATTAATTAAAAGTTTTCAAAAAATATACTAATTGTTTATTGCGATATTTTTATTGGAATCCGAAACGTGCCTATTCGTACAATTGCGATTGCGCTAGTGCCTAAAAGTGTCACAAATCTACGATCAAAGCAAACAGCTCCCAACTGGTTCTCGGGCCGCCGTTTCGGCCCTGTATGTTTAAGCGCGGAACGCCACTAGTCGATTGTAATGATAGGTAGCCACTATCGTCCTATACAGCCAAAATCGTCTTCGTTTTTAAAAATAATTTTGGCCAGAAAAACAATCTAATAAAAAAAATGTCTACGTTTTTTTCACGAATTTTTCGGTGCATCGTAAGCGTGATATTCCTTAGACATACGTTGGTTAAAATTTCCGTTGCTTAAATGTGCTTGAAACGATGTCAGAAGCGATCAACGATAGCTTGTGCTTCGGGCCGTTGTTTCGGCCCTGCACGCGCGTCCGAATAATTGACGCCGGTCCGCAGTTTCACTAGGCCCGTACATTCGCTCTGTACCGTCAGATTCATTGATTTGCAAGACTCAAACAATTTTGAAAAAACATACATACATACACACCTACACGCATAACACAAATGTTTTTTGCAATTCTTTTTGCGGATCATAAGTAAGAAGGCCTCGGAAATTTGTAATTATGATATAGAATATTAAATTAAGAAATTAAGAATATAATTAAATTATTAAATTTATAATTAAATTAATTATTATAATTAAATTAAGAATATTGAATTAAGTTGATATAGAATATTAAAGTACGCATAGTTCAGTACGAATTAATCGCCAGATTTTAAACATTTTAAATATTTTCAACAAAGAAAAACGTGTTTATTCAGCGGTTTTTTGAACTTTTTCGGTATCCATTGTGAACTTATTTTAATTATGACTAAGAGTTGATATAGAACATTAAAGTACACATCGATCAGTATGAATTAATTGCTATATTTTAAACAATTTGGATATTTTCAGCAAGAAAAACGTGTTTTTTCTGCCGTTTTTCGACTTTTTCGGTATCCATTGTGAACCAATTTTAATTTTGTCCTATCGCTCATCACCACATTAACACTACTTGCTGAACACTCGTAAGTTCACTCCATCCACGGTTCGTCTTTCGAAATATCTGTGTACTGCTGGATTCAAATTTGGAGATAAGTTCCGGTTTGACTTTGTATTGAATAAAAATATGCAAGATATAGATTTTCAAAAATTAAAACTTGAAAGCAGCGGTAATGAATCATTCCTATTGACCATTGAAAAAAAATTATATTATTTTTGTATAAACTAAAATGCAGTATTATCTGTTCACTAATTTTCAATATCCAACGTTTTTTGTCTACTCATTATAACATTCTACTATGTAAACATCCTCTTACAAAGTACTTACTTAGGATTAATTTACAATTATTTATTTACATAAAAAATGATGCTATACACATTTTTGTAATATATCTGTCTACATATTACTTTTAATGGTCTAGTAACATGAAGAAAACATTTTTCAAATAATGTCAGTATGTTAATAGTAGATGATTTCAGGTGATGTCAGTATTATCAAATGAAATATCAATATTTCTAAAAAATATTACACATCAAATGTAGATCAAAAATAAAAACAGTACTGTTTTATCTACTATAAACATGCATTTATTTATGGAATTTGTGAATAAATATTTTTTCAGAATAAAATTAAACTGAATCAAAATAAAGGAGGCTATAAGATAAAGATGGTATTCTTAAAATATGTTTTATTTCACATGTATACAACACATTTATAAATTGTTATTCAAAATACAAATTAGTGTCACTTTTATTAAATTTTGTGTTATTAATCATTCAATACCATATCTATTTTGATACATATTATAAAGTGATCATTTCAGGCACACAATATACATATATCACAATTTAAGGAAGTTCGTCTTTGTTTTTATAAAATTGCATTATACACAAACTGTGCAGTTTTAATTTACTTTACTGCAACTAAAAAATAGTTAAAATAAATTATACGATTTGAATTAATGACACCATTATATATTGGCAAAAAATTAGAAACTACTTTTCAATAACAAAATATGTTGACTTTATTTTAACTTTATAAACACATTTTTTTAGAATTTCATTCACTAGTTTCTTTTCAATTAAAATATAAAAAATTACATGAACTAATAGAACTCAAGTATGTTATTAAGTATATAAAAAATGTTAAGATATCAATCAAACAAAAATTCTATAAAAACATTATGAAAATAAAAAAAAAACAACTTGTTCACATTATGATAAATAAATAGAAAAAAAAACTTATAAACTAGTTAAGTATTTTTAATTATTAATATTCTATAATTATAAATATTATTTATATATTTCTTTCACTACCATATATTAAATATACAATGTTTTATATTATAATAGGCTTTGACAGTTACTGTCAGTTTTATACTATCACAAAACAAATCAAATTAAGCTTCATTATTATTGGCAAATATAAAATATTGAAATATCCATTATAATTTTTAATACCTTACTTAAACCCATCAAAATTTTTGGTCCCTTAACCATTCTTAAACAGCTACAGTCTTGAAAAAAAATTTACATTTTATTATTAAGTTCATGAAAATATATTTGGTGTTAATTTAAGGCATATTTATATTAAAATTATAAAATGAAATATTAAATGTATGTGAAATAACAGGAGACCATCTTTTAAATTATTTTGTATATTTTTTTATGAAATCACTATTTTCAAGTCTTACTTTAAACTAATTTGAATAATTAACTTTTATTCAAAAAAATAATTCAATTCTAGAAAAGAATCAATTGTGCAATCAATTATAATAAAAATATTTTTATATATGACAACTATTGTTTTCAGAAAATAAGTTATATCATACAAATAATCAAATTTGTCACAATTAATATATATATATATAAGGTACAGTGTTGACAGATGTACAACATGAACAAAAACCAATTCTGGATAAACGTGAATATTCAACTATAAATAATTCCACACCATATAATATCAACTATAAATAATATTGTTTTATCATAATCATAGTGTTATTATTTGTGAAGGCTGCAAAAGATTTTTTAAATATTACGTCAATCAATAATTAGGATATCAGTGTCGTGGAACAAAACAATGTGAATTTACAAAACATCATCGTAAGCATCGTCAGAATTGTTGGTAGCAAAAGTGTTTAGCATGTGGAATGCGTAGCGATTGTAAGTTTCTATCATAGACAACAGTGATATAGAAATACATCAAAACAGTATAGTTAAAACATAAATGGTATTTAAATGTACTCTGTGTGGAAATTGAAACTAAAAATTCATTTTTAGTCAATATACTTAAAATTTTAATTATTAACAAGTCTTCTATATAGACTATTTTTAAATAACAGTGTGTGTGTGTGTGTGTATATATATATATATATATATATATACACACACACAAGGTATACTGTTCACAGCTGTACAACATGAACGAAAAGTAATTTTGGACAAATTTGAATATTTGACTATAAATAAAATCTTACAGCGTTGTTGTTTTCTCTGAATTCATTAAGTAAAATACTTATTATAAAAGATTTAAGTCTTGAAAATTGTTACTATTTTCAAAATTTAGTATTAAACTTTTCAGAGCCAGGTAAGTAAAAATTGTCGGAGTTAAAAAAATAATACATTATGTTCAAATTAACTATTAATTAGGATTGGTTCATGTAATATACATTTGGAAATGTTTCACTTAAAATAAATCTAATTTACAGATATCTACATAACCAGGATTTTTCAATATCAATTGATTTAGTCAAAATAACAATAATAATAAAGATTCAAAGAGTGTTTTATGAACAAACAAAAATCAATTAATGTTTTATTGAAATGAATATAACAATTGAAAAATGTGCTCCTATTGAAATACAATTATTTAACTTTCACTATTATAAATATAATTTTTCAAATTGCATGTCTAATGAATACGAAATATATAATTTTATCAAGTTGTTTTTACATTAAATTACACACACACACACACATATATATAAATATATATATATATATAAATATATACATATATATATATATATATAAATAAAAACTAGACTATTTTTCAATGATGAATTTGTCATTGTCATCATGCAAGTTTCTTTAATTAATCATGATTGAATAAGACAACCTAATTAATATTATTGCATTGTATCTTTAAATGATCTGCGAGTTAATATTTATTATACAACTAGTGTTTATATATATATATATATATATATATATATATATATATATATATATATATATATATATATATATATATGTATGTATGTATGTATGTATGTATATATATATGTATATACACATGTACTCAGAGGTAATATCAGAAGACATTTTTTTTATTTTGAAGAACAAATTGAAAATTTAAAGTGCATTTATATTTTTTATTTATTTATTATTATTTAAACACAACACTTTATGCTTTAACAATGGAAAATAATAAAGCATTTAGAATTATAAATTATAATTCTTAATTAAATTATTGTTATGGTAGTTTTCTGATTTATGCTCTGAGAATTAAAAATTGTAAACATTAAGAATGAAGAAATATAGTTACATTAGCTCACTGATAACAAATGTGTTTTGACACAACATACAGAAATCATATTTTCAAAGAATTTAAAAGATTCCATCTGAGTTACAAATATATGCATATATATGTGTATGTATATATGTATACATGTGTGTACGTATATATATATATATATACACACAAGAATATAACTTGTAAATTTATATTGTATTTAATAATAATTGAATGATCAATAAAGATTAATGTGCTTTTGTTAAATAATCATCATCACTATTGTTGTGTTCTAACTTCACTATTTGTTCATTTCCTGTAAAGAAATTGATATTATATTAACATTTTTATTGAACTGTAGTTTTACTTATCATTTGTAATTTCATAAATAGAAAATAAACAAATACAAAAACATTTCTATGAAATAATTGTAATAAAATATTAATTATATTGCTTACTTGGTATTAATCCCATTTTAAGAATGTAAGGGATCACATTATTAATTTGAACATTACCAATAAGGCCAGAGAAAAAGAATTCTTCTAAAATATTTGTTTCGAAACATTTAAGTGGTGGTAAGCGTAATAATAGTCTGAAATATAATTTTTTTTTAAAACTTTATATCGACATTGGATAGGAAATGTATATTTAAAATTAATACCTGGGAAATCTATCTACATCATTCGGAAAATTATTATGAATATATGTTCTTAAGCCCTGAAATGATTTTTCTTGCATAGTTTCCAACTGTTTATGAGAAATAGTTGCTGGAGGTTCTATTGAGAACAAGCTAATTGCTTTCAAATATGCATATTCATGTTCATCAACATTAAGTCTTTCCATTGTTCGTACGTAAGTCTGAATTTTGTATATATTTTCTAGGAGAAGTTTTATTTTGTTTGTTGTTATTTTTTCCTGCATGACAGACGAATGTAAGTGTGTTACCAATGATGACAAAATTGTTGATAATGAAAGAACTTGAGCACACTGAGATAAACCTAAGACAAACAGTTCTGCCCAACAACTTCTTAAAATTGATATTTGAGCTTCAGTACTGAAAATATATATTTTTTTAAATTCAATATTAATTATTATGACAATCCTTTTAAAAATCATTTGAAAACTAATATTTTTTTATTTATACACACACACATAATTATAAATACCTTAACATTTGAATAGCAGGTATATTTCGAGCCCAATGAATGGATAGAAATAATAAACGAGAACCACTCTCACAAATATAGTGAGTGTTTAAGTAAGAAGGTACAGGTCCAGGTGTCTGTAAATTAAAAGCTACATGCTGATCAAGTAAAAGAGGTCCTTCTACAGTAAATATTTGTTCATTTTCTTTATATATAGGAACACTTGTATCATTATTGGTCAAACCCTGTATTCGTGCCATTTTTTCTAAAGCCTTCGAAATAATACTTTTATTGTGTGCTATATTTATTGGATCATTATCCATATGAGTATCACTTTCAATTGAAGCTTCATCTTCTACACTAATACGGCTTGGAGACATACTATATTTAATATCACGAGAAGTCACTCCTGAAAAAAATTCTTTCCGAGAAGTTCATAATATTGAAGTACATATGATTTATTTACTTACCCAGCTCTGAAAAGTTTAATGCGGAAGTTTGAACATTCCCATAATTTTCTAGACCTAAATCTTTTCTAATAAATATTTTACTTAATGAATTCGGAGAAAACGATAACGGTGTAGAATTATTTATAGTTGAATATTCACGTTTGTCCAAAATTGGTTTTCGTTCATGTTGTACAGCTGTAAACAGTATACCTTATATACATATACATTAACTAATATTTAAAATTTTATATTGTACTTATGAATAATTAAATTGTGGGTAAGTTGACTACAAAATGAATTTTTAGTTTCAATTTCCACACAAGTATTACATTAAAATACCGTTTATGTTTTAACTATACTATTTTGATATATTTGTATATTACCATTACCTACGGTAGAAACTTACAATCGCTACGCATTCCACATGCTAAACACTTTTGTAACCGACAATACTGACAACGATTACGATGATGTTTTGTAACTTCACATTGTTTTGTTCCACGACACTGATATCCTAATTGTTTACGAATAGACCGTTTAAAAAATCCTTTGCAGCCTTCACAACTAATAGCACCATAATGACGACCACTAGCACGATCACCACACACAACACATAATTCAACTGGAAGGCACAATGAACTTGCAGTCCCTCGATTTTTTTCACTAACTAACTCGGTCTTGATGGAATTTTCCATTTCCATCGTAGAAAATACTAAAACAAGAAATGTAATATACAGCATAAATTAATTATAACAATAAAAATAAAAATAGAATGTTATAAATATCAACTCACCTATTTTTTAAAAAAACTGTTTCTTTTTTTAAAGTCTTAAAGTTAATCAATATTATTTGAACTCATTGTACATTCTACATTTTTTTATCTTCAGTTCATGATTACGATTTGAAATTCATACTTTTCATCAATTAACTACACTACCTAGTCCCTTTTGAACGATAAGAAAAAGGATCACAAGGAACTACTAAAAGTCAATCACCTACACATATTCATAGAACCAATGAAAATAAATAGTACATAGTCCTACACTGTAATTAACAACCTTGCCAAAATCGAAAATACATACATTTTAAAACTATTCTGTTTAGTAAATGTTTATCGTTTGTTACTTGCTTGATGACAATTACCAACGTTCTCCATTACAATTATTGTTCTCTTTCATAAATGCGCTTTGATAGGAAAATAAATGCTCTTATAAATGAATTACATCTACAATCATAAATAATTAATATGCTACAAAATTTATATTTTCCATTAATAAACACGTATGCGTATGTATGTACATGTATGTATGTATGTACGTATGTACATGTATGTACGTATGTACGTATGTATATATATATATATATATATATATATATATATATATATATATATATATATATATATATATATATATATATATATATATATATATATATATATATATATATATATATGTATATATACATTTTACATGTAGGAAATCGTTCTTTGAAATCGACAATATCCAATTCCTTGAATTATTTAGAATACAAAAAGATATATTTGAAATATATAGTTTTATTATTCTGAGCTAATTTATAAAGTTGTTAACTTAATCTAAAATCAAAAGTGTAACTCAGATATTACTATATAACAATACGAGATATTAAAAGGAATATAGAAAAATTGTTTCATTTAATTTTTTATCTATTAGTAATTAATTGTGCGTGAATTAGTTTTTCAACGCATTTTGTTACTTAACGTCTAATATACATGCATATATTTCAACTTTAAATATCCATCTTACAGCGATAATGTAACATTGACGTAAAAATTAAGGGTTTTAAATAAGAATGATTTAACGTAAGACAAATAGTATACACATAGGTATTTTTGAAGCCACGTACATCTATCCATCTTTATCTATTTATCTACACACACCACACATCATACACACATTTTATATATATATATGTGTATATATATATATATATATATATATATATATATATATATATATATATATATATATATATATATATATATATATATATATATATATATATGTGTATATATATATTATATATATATATATATATATATATATATATATATATGTGTATATATATATATATATATATATATATATATATGTATATTATATAATATAATTTATAGTTATTTAGTAGCAATTCTTTTTAGAATAAAGAATATATGCAGTGAAATTTGTATGATTTTTAAATATTTTCAGAACTCCCTACTCGAACAGTTTAGTGCGCCTCTTTAGTTCTATTCAGTAGTTAAGATTTTTTTATCGGTCAACCCATTAGCATGATTTTGCTATCAGCAGTGTGGCTTTAGCCGTCAAAATATTCATTGAAGTGAAATCGACTTGACAAGTAGGCGTTTTCTTACATTTGTATGAGTGCGTGCGTGTGTGTATTTATTCATAATTGTAATATAAACATATATATGTAAAATAATATAATAAAAAGAAGTATACATTTGTATTTTATATACAAATATTTTTTCTAATAACGAAATTAATAAATAATTATTTTTCAAAATGCTTAGTTGGTTGTCGAAAGAATCTGATAAACAAGAAAAATATGATACAGTCATAGACGGCTTAAAAAAAGTGTATAGAACAAAATTATTACCATTAGAACAACATTATCTGTTCCATGATTTTCATTCACCTCAGTTGGAAGATCCAGATTTCGATGCGAAACCGATGATATTACTAGTCGGACAATATTCGACTGGTAAAACAACATTGATTAAATATCTCCTCGAACGAGATTTTCCTGGAATTCGTATAGGGCCAGAGCCAACCACTGATAGATTTATAGCTGTAATGTATGATGATAAAGAAGGAGTTATACCAGGAAATGCCCTTGTAGTCGATCCAAAAAAACAATTCAAACCTTTATCTAAATTCGGAAATGCATTTTTAAATAGATTTCAGTGTTCGCTTGTGGGTTCTCCTGTTTTAAAAGGAATATCGATTGTAGACACTCCAGGAATATTGTCAGGTGAAAAACAGAGGGTCGATAGAGGTTATGACTTTACGGGTGTTCTCGAGTGGTTCGCAGAGAGAGTCGATCGTATAATACTTCTGTTCGATGCACACAAGTTAGATATATCGGACGAGTTCAGACGTTCTATCGAAGCTCTCAGAGGTCACGACGATAAAATACGTATTGTTTTAAACAAAGCGGATATGATCGATCATCAACAGTTAATGCGAGTTTACGGAGCTTTGATGTGGTCGTTAGGTAAAGTCTTGCAAACTCCCGAAGTCGCGAGAGTGTATATAGGTTCGTTTTGGGATCAACCGTTGAGATACGACGTTAACAGAAGGCTTTTCGAAGACGAAGAACAAGATTTATTTAAAGATATGCAGTCGCTACCTCGTAACGCAGCGTTAAGAAAACTGAACGATTTAATCAAGAGAGCACGTCTCGCTAAAGTTCACGCTTACATAATAGCGGAATTAAGGAAAGATATGCCGAGTATGTTTGGAAAAGATGGAAAGAAAAAGGAGTTAATAAAGAATTTGGGACAGATTTATGATAAGTTACAACGTGAACATCAAATATCGCCTGGTGATTTTCCTGAATTAAAGAAAATGCAAGATAATTTAGTTCATCATGATTTCGTAAAATTCCATCCCATTAAGCCAAAATTATTAGAGGTAGTCGATAAAATGTTAGCCGAAGACATTGCAAAACTTATGGAAATGATTCCTCAAGAAGAAGTAGTTACTGTTTCGGAACCACTAGTTAAAGGTTTTATTTTAAAATATTTTCTTTTTGTTACATTTTTAAGTTTTACATTTTCAATAGTTGTTGCCGGGGATTCCAAGGGTTAACATTTTACTTTTATGGTGAATGAAGTAATTTTAATAAGAAATATTTATTCAATATGCTAATGTTAATTATAAATTTATATGAATTAACCAAAATTGTAATGAAAAAATATTGTGTTGTAGTTTTTGTAAAAAAATCATGAAAAGTATTTGTACATTAAAAAAATTAAATGGTTACATTTGAGATAATGGTATACAAATAAATAAAATTATTCATTTTTCTTGTGTAAATATTTTATAATAATGAATCATTTAATCAATTAAGAAATTTATTATAAATTTCAAAGTATTGAACATTATTTCCTTTTAGTTCTTTGTTGATATTTTTTTCAAATAAGAATCCATTTACATTCTTGTATTTAGTTTTTTTAATAAATATTCAGTTTCATCTAATTGTTGATAATAAATCCATGTTAAATTGGAAATAATTTTAAAACAGAAATTATTAACTTTATACAATACATTGTATTTAATGTATATAAGTATGCATACATGTGGGTGTGTTCATGAATGCAAAAGAAATTTTAATTTAATTGAAATGTATTTTGTTACTTTGTACAGTAGTTTTGATGAATGTTTATTTTTTTTTTATAAACATCTGAATTCAAATCATTTTTATCAGGTATACAAAGTAAAAATTGCTAACAATGCCCTTGGTTTTGTTACATATAAATGCTAATTAATTTTCAATACTTTCATCTCATATATACTCTAAACATAACATAATTCGATCAGGATGTTCTTTGTTCATGAATGAATAGATAGACCAATGTATATCAATTCTAATTTCATTCCGTTCATGTTATCTTTATCTAAATGAATTTTGTGTTGTTATGCCTCTTTGTCATATATATATATATATATATATATATATATATATATATATATATACATATATATATATATATACATATATATATATATATATATATACATATACATATATATATATATATATATACATATATACATATATATATATATATATATATATATATATATATATATATATACATATATGAATATATATATATACATATATATATATATATATATATACATATACATATACATATATATATATATATATATATATATACATACATATATACATACATACATACATACATATATACATACATACATACATATACACACACACACACAAGAATATCAAATAAATTACTGTATGTTTATAAATATGTAAATATAAACCCCATTATTCTAATGTAGGTAATATATTTTTTATTAAAAATTATTAAGTATTTAATTTATACAGGAGGTGCTTTTGAGGGAGTTGTTGACACAATTTCACCATTTGGTTACAAACGAGGAGAAGGTGTTGATGCTGGTCATGGAGAACCAGAGTGGATAGTTTTGAAAGACAAGCCACAATATGATGAAATATTTCATTCATTATCACCTACTGATGGAAAAATTACAGGAGCTGGTAAAGCAGATTTAGTATTGTTTTATATATAATGTTTAAATTAATAAAAGTTTACACTATCAAACACAATTTGTGAAGAATACAATCTTCTGAATATATAATGCAAGAGACTAATAGGGAAGGAACTTATCATAATTATTACTTCAAGTTCAAATGATGTTTATGTAAATGTAGTGTGTAATAATAGTAGTGGCCTTTAGTGTAGAGTATTATAAGAAGACTGGGTCAAGTCAATTGACTAATTGTTTCATTTTACTTTGTAATAGGATATCCCACTGAATTCATTATCATACAAATATTTATCATATGACCAATAGAATTTCAAAGCACAATTGAATTTACTTTCGTATCTTCATCGTATGTGAAAATTGATTTGTTTTTAATGTGTAAATTTTTTGTATTTAAGCTATTTTTATAATTATATATATACATATATATATATATATATATATATATATATATATATATATATATATATATATATATATATATATATATAAATGTTATTTTGTAGCTGCAAAATCTCAGATGGTGAAATCAAAACTACCAAATTCAGTACTAGGCAAAATATGGAAATTATCTGATATTGATAAAGATGGAATGCTAGATGAACATGAATTTGCACTAGCTATGCATTTGATGAATGTAAAAATCGATGGTCATGATTTACCAACAGAACTTCCTGCTCACTTAGTGCCGCCTGCAAAACGAATAGCAAATTTTGTCGAATAATTTATGTTGTTGCTTACACATGCATTACTGTGATTGTTCTTTATGTTTTTCATTATTTGAACTCAAATTATTTGATGATGCACTATTTATTTGTTGGGAAAATTGATTTCTGCAACATTGCAGTAATGTTGGGGTACTGAGGTTTGTAATATTCGTTTAGAGTTGTTAAATGGAAATTGGATATTTTTTTATCTAAGTTGTTTTCAATGCTTCTGCACTTTTTGTTACCTCCGACATTTAAAAAAAATGTACTAATTAATGAAAACAATGTAATATAAATTTAATAGTTTTGAATATTATTTTTTAAATTGATTTTGTTAAATTACATTTGATATTATTTTTGTTATAAACAATACAAGTTTCATAGTGATAAGTCATATAAATACTATTTTTTTGTTTATGTGGCTATAAATAAAAATTATTGAAAGTGAGTTATATTCATTGAGAAATATATATTTATATAGAAAATGTATTATTGAGAAGTACACATTTATTTATAAGATTACAATAAAATGTGCAGGTGTAAATTTTACAAATATATGTAGTATATTTTTTAAAACTATGTTTATATAAATTAAGTAATATACATTTTTCACATATCAAGATTAGTTCCATGCTTATTTTTTTCAATTCCAAAAATGCATTCTTTTTATTTTATTAAAAAATTTATTATTTTTATGCATATCATTTAAGAAAACCAATTCAAATAAATGTGTATTGAGATCATAAATGGATTAAACCGTGTATTATACCAAAGTGCCGATATTTTTTGTCATGGATATTTGTACAGAGATTTGAAATAAATAATTTGACTTAAAAATATGTCTTTTATTATTTAATTGTTCCCTTTCAGCATTTATCATTGACCCAGATGGATCTACAGTATTCTAGTCAGATTAAAAAAAGGGGTACTCTTAACAAAGTGGATTGATTTCATACAAAATTTGTTAAATAAATGGTTGATTTACACTTCTTTTTGTTGAAAAGTATTGGTAGAGAGACAGTACTGTTTGTGTTTTATCTGTATTTTGATATGAGGTCAATATGCGTATTAGTCATTATGTATATACAATAATCATTTTTGATAAGTGTTTGGGTTCCCAGTTAGTTACAGAATTATTTGTTATCAACTTATTTTATCAGAAATAGCAACAGATATGTACGGTAAAGGTAGTATCAAAAAATTAGAAACGGCATTCCACACATCTTGATAGATTTGTAGATATAAGTAATTAAATTAAGGTATTATCAGCATAACTTTTAATCTCTTGAATTTCGAATAAAAACTATTAACCGCGATAATTTCCTAAAGAATGAGTATTGAAAATGTATGCGGTTAAAATGAACAGTACCAACTTATTTTTAATCTAAAAGGTTAAAGCCTAAAATAAATACATTAAAACATCGATTTCAATAACAAGTCATTTTAATGCTTTGTTAATTATGAAAAACAGATAACAATTTCATTATAAGTACCATATAAACATTCGCACGCCCATATTCGCAACTAAGCGGATTCGGTATCACATTATGAGTAAGAACGCACGCACAGTTATTTTCTTTTACAATTCTTGTTTATCAGCTAGATATTTAATGAAGTAATTAGTATTTTAAATTGAAGTACATATTAAACCTATTTATAGACTTACATTTTGTTTCAAAAATTCACACAAAACACCAAACACACGTGCACGTGCACGCACACACACACACACATATATATATATATATATATATATATATATATATATATATATATATATATATATATATATATAAATATAGCTATAAAAATAAAGAAAATAAATGAAAAGTAAAAGACTCATAACTTATCTGAATTTTAAAATACCGTACAAAATAATAACAGCCATAACAGAAGTGATGTGAATAACAATTATTAAAATGTGTTTATATATGTAGTCAAGTATCTTTCATTTAAATCAACAAATATTCTCTTTAGTGTGTCTTATTAATAACAGATAACCATCTTTTTTTTAATCTTTTTGTCTATGTACTTCCGATGGAATGTTAAAGGTAATAAAAGTCAATACCTTCGTTACTTTTTTTCTTTTAATAATCACATTTTACGTACATGTATAGCATTCGATTGAATTCGATACAATACCTGATTTGAGAACTCGTATTTTCGATAGATGTAGATAAATTTTATGGCACATTTTCAATAGACACGTGTAATTAATATTTGTATTTATACTTCAGAATTCTCCTTATTTGTACAGCTAATTATATCGAGTCCTATCTCTTATTGCAGATAAGATATAGAAAGTAATTTAATGGTATCTTGTACATAAATCATTAAATTCACAAATACTTTTGAAAAGTTCTTTTACAATTAAGCTGAAAAAAATGTTGAAGGGTACTGATGTACTTTATTTTCAATGTTTAAAAATTAAAACGATATTAAAATATAAAGATTAATAATGTATAGTAATGTTAATTAAAATAATAGTATCGCTGTGAGAAGTAATATGATTGTTACTATAATCTAAATAAAAAATAATATTAATTATTATATAAAAAGAAAATAAATGACATGATAGTAACGAATAAATATGTAGATGTAAAAGTGATTAGAAAAATAACTTCCAAATTTGAAAAGCTATAGTTATTTTAATAATTTTATAATGAATTTATCAATACAATATATAATATTGTTTTATAAATGACAACGTTTTTAACGGTTTTATAAATAAAATTATTTTTGCTTATGATATATATGTAGAAAAAAGTTCAGAAAAAACTTGCAAGTAAAAAACGAATCGTTAATTCAAAACATTATATATATATATATATATATATATATATATATATATATATATATATATATATATATAATGTACCCTATAATGATATAATGTCAATAATAATAAAACATAATAATTAATACAATAAAAATAATTTATTATTAAGTACATTGTTATGATTTTATTTAAAAAAGCACCAGTCTGATAATGTATAATAGACGAGCTTTGTAAATAGTCTATAATTCAATCAACCCGTAATTTAACATTTATTGAAGATTTCTCAACCATTCGAAAATCTGTTATACTTAAACTGTTCAAGTTCGAAGAATAACTATTTACGAAGCTGCGTCAAATAAAAATCAATAAATGAAAACGCCAAATAATTCAATAATACACGTTTATTTGTTTTTTTTTTGTCACTGATGTATATTGATTTTCTAAATAGATGATTATATATATATATATATATATATATATATATATATATATATATATATATAAATAGTCCGGCCGTAAATTTAATTGAGTCGATCTTCTTTCATATGACATACTTGCTGTACTATGCTATATAATAATAAACAACAACAAAGACATATAAATCACTTGTTTGATATGCGGACTGTAAGGTGAGAGAGTATGCTTAAAGCTTGTGTTCTTTTCACAACTGATTTGATAATTACAAGGATGTGGTCGATTTCTGCATATTAAAATTAAAAATGAAAGGCAGGAGATGTGAAATAGGTTTAGTGAAAAATATTAGTAGAGAAAAACATTAATCCGCGTATCATTAAAAAATAGAATACAATATTTGAAAAAAACACATCTGAAAACTGTGATAAAAATCATGATAAATAAATCAGCACATGGTATATCCAAGATATATTAAATAGAATTAACAATCGAAATATAATATATACATGTAATCATACAATTAGAAGGCAATAATAAACACACAGAGATACATAGATTTAAGTGCAAATCATGGTCGTTTGCATGTTCAAATATTACTTTCATTATTTGTTTGTTTCATCTAAGCTCAAAAATGTACGTTATTTGAAATATTAAAATAAAATGTACGTCGTGAATCGAAATTCAATGAAGAAAATGAAACAAAAATAGAATAATAATGATTAAAAATAAATATGAATGATAATATTATTTAGAAGTCTATTTCCCAGGCAGTTTTGTCAATATCTAGGTAAAGTGATTTTCCCTTTTCTTGTGAAACAGTGGTCGGTTACGACAGAAGCTTTTTCGCGCGCTAACTATTGACTAAATGCAAGCGTACGTGTCGTGCATGTTCCTGTGTTCGAATCTCGGACACGAACGTATGCACATGCGCATAAATCTAATCGACCGGATGCTACTCGTATAAAAAACGATCGTTCGAATTTATTTCGAATCGAAACCCTTGTTCCTATCTTTATCTCTTTACATAAACTATACTTGTTCAGCTAACAATTTGTTTTAAGATGGGAAATTAACGCTACACACTTACATATGCTACTTACGTATCTAATTAAAATTCGAATTTTACTGTTCCAATATTGTGAGCACTGGGTGAAAAATGTGACTCGTTATGTGATATTTAAAGTGATCATCATTAATGTGTTCATATATTTAAGTTAGCTATGTGATTTTTCTAAAATTATCACTGATTCACATGCTCTTATTTTACATTACCTCTCATTAATTAACATTTGAACTTTTGTAAAAGTTTCGTAGTATGAAATTTAAGACAATAAGATATATTTAAAGACGATTATATTTAACAAATAGATCTGTTATAAACTTAACTACTTTGTATCTTCTATATCACAAAAATCGTAGTTTGAAAAAATACAATTAAACTGTAATTCAATAAAAATTACATGTTCTTTCACATGTTTACCATATTTACGAAATGCAATTTTGACTCAGAAATGTATTTCGTAACTTTATAAATATGCATTTAATCGCAAATTTCAATTGAATTAACAGTGATCACTAGAATTATTGCTTCGAAACCATAGAGCAATAAGAATGAAGCAACATCGCAATACTCTATGATTCCATTTTTTAACCTCAGATGGTTAAGGATATTATCAGCCTTTAAGTTTTTACAAATAGATACAGATGGAACAAAAGTATGTAGAATTATATTTTTTTATTGGTGTAAATAATTTCTTCACGCATACATTATGTAATATATATTTAAAATCACTTGTGTATATATATATATATATATATATATATATATATATATATATTTCACATATGCACTTTAGTATGAGATTACATATATATATATATATATATATATATATAATATCGCATGATTATTATGCGCATGAGCAAAACGGTTTTTAAATTTTTTGGACCATGAAATATTATTCATACTTACAAAGAAAACTAAAAGATTGGAACATACTTCGACAATATAAAACATAACAACATGAGTGAATAACGATGGTAGAATCTAAATTAGTAATAGATACATTTATTCACATACGTGTGTGAATATAATGTGTATTTGTCTGAAAGACTGATTCCACTTATGCAATATAGTCGAATGAGTTTAAGAACTTGATCGTATTGCAGAAATAAAAAAAAATATGGTAACAGTAGAAGTTTTCAGTAGCACACTTTTCACCTCCGTCTTGGCGATTGACTGCTTCACAGAAAATGTCTTCATGCTCTCTAAATTTGTGAACTTTATATGTGGTATTCGTACGTAAATATTTCGCGTGACACACTGTATACGGTGCGATACACGACAGAGCAACAAAAATAACGAAAGTAGAATATATTTCAGATGAGAATTATCAATTGCACAACGAACATTTCTGATCATTTTTTAAGTATCACGAGATAATTATCTTGTATCTATTTTATTTTCTATTAAGTTCTAAAAATCTAAATCTCAAGATTAGAACATATATTATATGTCGTGTAATTGAAAAAAGTATGTATGCATGTACATTTGGTTTATATGTATGAATGTGTGTATATGTATCTATATACATATATATGTATGTATGTGTATATATATATATATATATATACATATATATAATATATACATATATATACATATATATATATATATATATATATATATATATATATATATATATATATATTACCAACAATAACAATTTTTTGTAATTTATACATTATTTTATACTTGTTCCTGTATGTACACACTTTTACTTTCTCAAATGAAACTTACTCTAACGCGTGTAGGAATCAAATACTGACACCCACCCACATCACTATAACTAGTTAAATAAAATTTACGATACAAACACCACACTGTTCACGGTGTTAAATATACGAGAATGTTATTTTTTATAAATTTTATTTCATTTATTTTATCTATTTATCTTTTGTCTCAAATCATTTATTCAACACCCCAAATATTATACAACGTATGTAAAAATTGCAGTAACTCTAGTTTTACATTTGTCTGAAATATGCTGAACGTATGCATGTATTTATACCAACTAAATATGAGTCAATTAATTAATTAATAATATTAACAACACGTATTTTATCGACAGTCATTGTCAACGTATGATAAAAAAATGTATGAGTGCGAAAAGGGTTGCGCTTAGCGCACAAGGGCAGGGGGTCAGGGTGAGTGGTTTAGATTTATATTTTCTTTTTTCGCGGCTTTCGAAAGACGTTCGCGGCGTGACCCGTAATACTGTCAGGTCACATTTCTACACGACACTGACGCACGTAAGTATGTTAAATGTTATGTTTTTTTATGCACTACAAAATAAAACTACTGCGACAATGTCGTATATAGACTATGTTATATGTACACAATATATATATATATATATATATATATATATATATATATATATATATATGTATACACATATAATAAAATAAATTACTAGTGGCGTTTGGGTAAGTACTGCCGCAGTGTTGTAGAGTCACACCGCGTACGCGCCGCGTGCCAAATTTGCTCCGATCATAAACATAATTAGTAATGATAAAAATTATAAATGGTGATAGATAATGACTAAAAAAAGGGTGTATGTACACACACATATACATATATATATATATATATATATATATATATATATATATATATATATATGCGTGTGTGTACATATATTTATTATTTTAAAATTTGTTTTTCCTGATAGGTAGGTCGTAGCACACAGAAATCATATAATAATCATAAACGAAAACGTTTTATATATAGACAAAATTTGTTGTTTCCTTTTTGTTATTTGTAAGTAGCAGTAGAAACAACAGTACTGTACTAAAAATGTGGAATCTACAAAATGTACGTGAACGGCGGCGGATGCCGCGGGCCGGGCGATGGCGGGCGTGGGCGGGGGGCGACGCGCAGGGTGCAGCTGCGGCTCGCCCCGTCCCTTATTGCTACGTTGTGGCTGTGGTCGAATCGGCGTAGGCCCGCCTGGCCTGGCTTGCGGGCAGCGGCATAGGGAAGGATAAAATGATAAGGTTTTCGTAATAATAGAGCGGTACGTGCGTTGGTCGATATAGACCTGGACGACCTGGATGAGGAACGTGATGACAGACGTGTGGAGATCGGGACGAGGATGGGGATCGGTTTTGGGACGACAATTCAAACAGGATTCGAAGGATAGGATGTACAGTAGTGTTGTGTGTGAAACGGAACGAGGACAGGGATCGGGGAGTGGAACGTGGTGGAGCCGAGGAACCGGAACCGATTATGACGGGGGACGTCAGGGGCGGCTTGTCGCGTACACGCGTGCTTCCGGCGGACATTACACGGCGGTTTCCGTGTGACTGTGAGAGGACAACCGTTCCACATCTATTTCAGGAATAGTCAATTCGTCTGGGATGTTATCAGCGTATTCAATGGAAGAAGTTTGTGATAATCGCTTACTTAATGACGTTTGTTTGCGGAGAACTTCGGCTAGGGAAGAATTGCTGTGTTCGCCGTACCGAGTGTCTAGGCCCTGACGGAAAGCATTAACTACTCGGATCTGAAATGAACAACACAGAACAAAACAAGGAGAATTAAAAATGAGTGAGATAGTAAGTTAGTGTGTGTGAGAAAATAAAGATATAAGTATTGCATTCTCAGTTAGATCGAGCGAGTGATAGAACAGAAATGCAAAGATATTAAAAAGGTAGTCGAAGGCTGAGCGAATGAACGAGCAGCTTATGACGACGGTTTCGTTTCCCGTTGTAGACGACGAGCCCGTGTTGTTACAACGCGGCCACGCGGTTCGTGCGTCGCGACGCGTTGCAGCAGTACGACTCGTACGTGCGTATGTTGCGATCATCGCACTCGTCACTCGACGTCACGTATGCATAGATGCGGATGTGTTGGTAAGAATGCAAAAGTGTATGAACATTTCGTATTCGTACACGTTCGCAAATAGACACAACGACACGCATACACACGTGACATGTACAAAATGTGTAAAATTAAACAACCAACGAACCATTCCAATGAAACAGTTAAATACGATCCATGGAGTTTCATTAAAATATTTTCTCGTATTGATTTCTTTAATTGCTTTTGAAAAAGACGAACAATGTTAATTTTACAACATTTAAAGAATCTAAAAATAAGAATACTGAACTCCAGTATCAATAAGTACAGTGTGCATGTAGTTTTTCCGTAAACTGAACATGCGCACAAAACTTAATTATAAAAAAGATAAAATTAAAAAATGCACAACGTATAAATATATGTAATTTACGCTTAAATATTATTTAATACCTACTGATTAAAATGCAATAAACATTCTGGCAAAAGCACAAACTATAGATAACAAACATACAGCACTGATCGCTGTGATTGTTACAATATCAAGCTATACAATTATAAAGTTATGAGTTACAGTAAGTTTATACTAACGATACGCAGCTTTTTTATATTAGTCATTTATTTTAATCACTAATCAAATATCTATTCAAATAAGACCGAGTGAGATTTCCTTCGATCTCAGGCCGCGGTCTCCTCTACCTGCTCTTGCATGATTTTATTCGCTGACATCTATGTAAAAGCCATTTCAAATGTAAGAAGTCGCTTTCCATCAAACAAATAACATATACGAATGTCTACACTAGGTGAACCATCTTCTACTGGTATTTCCAACAAAACACGTAGTACTGGAGAAGGTATCCGATATGAGTCGAGTTTCTACAGTTCATTTATAAACATCAAACATGACTTACATTTGAAATGGTTATGGAAAATGAACACTGATCGATGTTAATTAACACTCGTTCACGCATAAAATCACATACACACTGACAAAAATAACAACACACTTATATCGCATTATATTGATAGCAGGGACATAGCAATAGAAATATGTTAAAATGATTATTTTCAATGTATGTGTGCATATATATATATATATATATATATATATATATATATATATATATATATATATACATACACATACACACACACACACATATGTAGATATAGTTATTTATTTCCGTACATTACAAGGCGTCGAAGTAGGAACATTTCTTTCGGATACATCATTTTTCTGACAGATAGTAAGTTGTTAGTAAATGATATCATTTTGCTAATTATTGTCGAGAACCTAACACATGGTAATGGAAAAATTACAATAATTACATTTTTACATATTTATATAAAATGGCCTAATAATTCAGTAGTTGAGGTATTGCCGAGTGAACATATACGGTTGCAAATCTAAAAAAATATAATAAGATCAATAGTAGAAAACGTATAATATTTCTACCAAATAAACTACGTCACTATGAGATCATTCACTAACATCTTTGGAAAAAATATAGTACATACAACATGCAAACGATATCCGATACAATTCTACATCATCCTTACTAAGTTGTTCTGTTTATAGATTTTTGATTTATTTTAAATAACTTGAAATAACAACTACAGTAAAATTGTTTCGGAATCGAGGAAAAATATAGAGTAGATAGACGATAAGACAAGCAAAAGCAAAAGCTATGTATTTTATGGTGTGAAGATAAAAATAAAAATGAGATGCATATTTATACATATATACATACACATATATACATATATATATATATATATATATATATAAACATACACATATATACATATATATATATATACATACACACACATATATATATATATATATATATATATATATATATATATATAAACATACAGTATTTATATTATATGTATATTATAATAGTAATAATGCAGGCGTCAGAAGCAAAAGCAAATGCAGGCACCAGCGTGAAATGCTAGTCGATGATTTACACATATTGTGTAAATCTTTGATGACTGTTGCATATTAGCTGGTATTCGATTCGCGCAAAACGCACGCACAAACAGTAATACTGAGTACAGCGCAGAGCTAGATTGTAGGAAAGCGGCTTACAGCTTGGTCAGTGGAGCTCTTGCTGTATGGGACCGGAATCAAACGTTCTTGCAATTCACCACCTATCACCTTCAAGAGAAGTAACAAAGGGATACGTTAAAGAGCAATCCGTCTATGGCTGGGATTTCCAACGGTCATACATTTGAGCCGACCTGTAATTATGGTCCGACCGAAACATAGAACACGAGACGCATTTACGTTACATATGCAGTGCGGGTAGATTGGATGCCGTTGGAAATCCCTAGAGTTTTACAATATTCACAGAGACAAATAGTGCCTGAGACAAGTACAAGTAAAACGGTTCAGTAAGTTCAGTGGTGGTAACGGCAGTGGTCTCGGCAAAACACAGACAAGAGTAATGATAATGAATAAATAGTAATCATAACAAAGTACAATAGAGTGCTTAAACACTACTAGATATCCAATCAAATCAATCGCCTAAAAAAGAAGTAAAAACGTAGGGCAGAAGGTAAGAAGTAAGACAGAGCACAAAAGTACGGCGCAGTTGAGCGAGTATCCAATCATATGTGTTTATGCATGCAAAAAATATTGCATGCATTTGATTGGTGATATTAGTGCACCAATGAAATATTCACAATTCATTTCTTTTTTATTGTCTTTAATAACAAAATAAGAAAAATATTACCAACAATAATGAAAATCGTAAGAATTTGTTATATAAATAAACAAATATAATAAATATTATATCTCGCAATACCACGCCGTGCTCGTTTTAGGAATTTGTTCAAACGCCTCTACCGAGAAACTACTGAAAAAGTTCGTGTGCACTAAGTGGCCTGTCGGAAGGGCCATGTTAGCCCAAGCTAGTGGATGTATATAGCACGCAATGACGATTTATATATATATATATATATATATATATATATATATATATATATATATATATATAAATCGAGAAATAATGTAGACTCGGCTTTAAGAGCGTGTTTTTCATTTAAACGAGATCTACTTAGTCTCATTTTATACTAGATGTGACTAGGTACCCTATTATTATGTATATATTTGTAGATACTGAAAATTTAATATATATATATATTTTTTGTAATGATTGGAAGACGTTTACTCTGTAACCGAACGTGCATTACAAATAATTTTCAATCATTCTATGTTTGAGCTTAAATTCTGCAAAAAATGTTCAAGAAATGAAACATGTTGTAAATAAAACTGAGTGATTTTTTTTAAATGAAAAAAAGTATATATAAGTTTGCTGATATGATTGAAAAATACATACATGATTATTGTTTCGTTGATAATGTAAACAAAAAAAAATATGATTAATAACGAAAGTGTCATAAAAAACAAACTACTGTATTGAAACTGTGATAGCGTTTTGGATGTGCAATGTCAGAGTTTAAGCTCTGGATATTGAGTTGTGTCTTATCAATATTATTATTATCATAACTGTTACCGCTAATCGCTGTGTGTTACAAACATTCGGTCCGATTTCGTCCCCTTTTCTTCCATAAGGAAGGAGTTTGATAAAAGTTGAAACTGTATGATGATGGAGATCTACGTTGCAACATTTGTTAGATTTGGTGGCATGGATTGTTAATAACTAGTGGATAATGTATGGTTGATGTTGGGAAACATTATATATATATATATATATATATATATATATATATATATATATATATATAATATCTAAACAGCGAGAGAGTGTATGCTGTATTAGAAAACAATTTTTTTTACCTGCAAATTTAGAAAAGTTACGAACTATAAAATAGTACAGGTATCATTTTTTTTTGATTTATGGTTTATAATTAAACTTGTATTTACTATTGTTATACTCTTATAAGATCGGAATGAATAGACAAAAATACAAAATTATATATATATATATATATATATATATGTTTAATATATGTATCTATTTCTTACAAAATTAATATATTTATAAGATGTATTAACAATAGAGGCTGGTTAAGTAATTGGCTTTAGCGGGAGAAAATTACACCAAATATCGTACACTTTAGTCATATGAATAGGAAACTCATGATGACGTGGAACAGAATGTTTAAATGTTAATAGTAAATGGTGCAGTTCAATACCTATGAGTATTTAAAATATCTAGAAACAATTCCTGAATTAATTTGAAATTCGAATGTAAAGATAGGCTCGATTAGCTTAGAAATAGACAAACTACATTGATATGTCGTACATAAAGTTGATTGATTACATAAATATGTTTATGTTGAGCGTTCAACACAAAACTGAAAAGTTGACCTCATTAGTGCATTCGTTTTTTAAAACAATGCGTATAATAATATTAATAGACAGTTGTGTACTTTTAATGAACAATTGAATAGGATATAAAATATGTGTGTATCTGATAAATGATAGAATGAACCCTTTCGATTCCACCGTACTTCTTTAGACCGATGTACTGAACATGACTGTGCGTAAGTACTATTATTTTTGTTTGTTTGTCTGATGATGGATTTATCAAAATTCCATTCACACATACATACTTTTTTTGTTGTTGTTCGTAATAAAATATAACATGTCAATTTATATACATATTTACTAAAATTAAAATTCGCGCAGCTTCTGCAAAATCTTCAACTTTGCTCCAATTAGCTGCGAGATGAGAATAATTATAACAAATATGTCTCGGTATCTAGTAATTTTTTACATGTTTTTATACCTATATGTAAAGCATAGGGTTAAAGTATACATTATTATAACAATATATATTTTTTTTAATATACAAATTATAATTGCTAGGAGTTTGTTCGAGATTCTGCAGATGAACTTATAAAATAAACTTAACTTATACATGCAAAACAAAACGAAATATTTATTAAAAGTTAGATATCACAGAATGATTAAGATAGTTATAAAAAAACATTTTTTTTATATTTAACAAACGTATGATTCTGTACGGTTATTTCTTATCCCATGTTTGATATGCTAGATTTTATAAATTAAAAATGAACATTTACTACTATTATATAAATATACATGTAATATATAATTAAATTGTTTGTAATTAAAGAATTTTATATTTGATTTCATTCCAAATGAATCGTACGGTTTCCATTGAAAATATCAGCAATAAATGGTATAGTATATTATTTTTTATGTTTCAAAATGTTATAATCGATCGAGCACCACGTTAAAAATCAGTATAAATTTAAACAATTGTTATTTTATCGGTTGTAGTTTTACATCAATTTCAATAGATGGAAATGTGTTCAATTTGTGCGTATTTCGTCGGTTACTTGTATTTTTATATAAAACTGCTCATTGATTATTGAACATTGATACAAAATATGAATTTAAATAGTTTTCAAAATAAAGAATTTTTCTTTCAATACAGAATCACGCGTATTTTCAAATAAACTTTTTAGATTATCTTAAACAATTAAATAAAATATTTATATAACATTTCCAAACCACTCTGTTTAATATTTTTAAACGTATTCCATCACCACTTATGTTAATTAAATAATATAAATATACTTTTATAAATGTACTGTTTATGATCAACTTAAATTAGTCAATAAATTAATATATATATATATATATATATATATATATATATATATATATATATATATATATATATATCAAGGTATAAAAGTATATCGAAAATGTAAATACATTATCTAAATATTGTAAATATACACGAAGAATAAATAATCGAACAATGAAAAATATGTCAAACAAACAAAATGCAACAGAAATCGACGAGAAAAATAAAATTCAATATTAAAATACTACACGTTATGCGAGATAGAGGAGGTGAAAGTAAAATCAAAATAAAACTCAACTGCGGGTTTGGCTATGATCAGTACGTGAGTAGTAGTGCTTTTAGCTATTAGCAAGGATGATTTAAGGGGCGTCGACACCGGGACGAACGAAAGGATCGTAGAGTTATAAGGCAGGTGTTCAGGAATCGGGTCGTTATTTGAAACGTTCGCAGGTGTACCGATATTAGGTCTTGTTATTTTGGCATATTGTGGACAAAAGAGGTTGGCGGTTCGTTGCGGATATCGGATGACACATCCGCCGCGGAGACACACTAGATTCGGGTCTCATGCACGACCGGCTTGGGGAGCGGTTCGGCGTGGACGCGACGCATGTGTGCCGTCTGTTGGGGAGGCGCCAAGGAGTGCGGGGACGGGAGCCGGGGGCAGACGCCGGCGTATGCCTGCGGGCCAACGTTGCCGGGCGGCCGCGACGCATCCTCGTCAATGTACGTGATGTCAGAGAGGGGGCGCGGCGGCCACGGCCCCCCCGTGTGGCTGCGCGAGCTGCGCAAACTGTGTAAACTATGTACTGAACGGCGTTCCTCGAGGTCCTCCAGCGTGCTCTTGAATGCCCTGATTACTCGCAGCTGCAAACACACACACAAGGGAACATGGATGGCGTGGAATGGCGTGTCGCGCGGCCGTTGCTTGGCTGAGGCGCGCGGTCTTTTGGGTGGGCGGGCAATCGGGTAAATTTTTGGGCACTAACGCATGCGGTCTCACACGGGCACACGGCATGCATGCGTATCCGCGGGCAAAAGATTACATAGTATTACCACATGTACATTACACGTTATGTAATTATTTGCACGTGCGTGTTGAGCGATCAATCAACATAACAGATGTCATGCGTGTTGTACGTGGCAATACATCACGCGTGACAACATTTGCACAAATGTTGTGAGAATTGCAAATAAACATACGTGGTGGTCGTATTATGCAGTGTATTTGACGTGTTACCAAGTGATTTGCGTTCATGTATCAAGTAGTTGTAAAACATTGTGTACTTTTATGAGTTTAAGGACGTTTTATACAATTTCACTTTTATAAAACGTACGTATATACAAAAATATGACAAAAATGCAAATAATATTGCGCAAAAAAGATTATATATATATATATATATATATATATATATATATATATATATATATATACACGTATAAACTACATAATGTTATGGTGAACAAAAATTACAACAATAGAACATGTACGTAAAAACACATTTAGATAAGATTATTTTTAAAAAAAATTTGTTTCTCTCATATATATATATATATATATATATATATATATATATATATATATATATATATATATATATATATATATAAATGACACAATTCAAGTTGAAAAAAAGAAGTGAATGAGAACGCTTATCTTGAGTAAATCACGCTATTCACTGTTTTAATGCCCGCGGTATCGCGTGAAGAGGTGGATGCGCTTTTTACTTTGACTAAATATTGTCCGGTCTTGAACGAGACAACTTAGACAAGTCACCTGGAGTGGTTAAGCGCATCCGTATTAATGCCTGTAAACTCTATCTGTGTTGGCTTGACTTGGTTTGGCCCTACTGCATGTTTTATTGCTACACACTGCTAGTATTTTATTATGAAAAATGTTACCTTTTTCTTCTTTTTATTTAATATATATATTTTTATTCTTAATTTGGTGATACTTTTGAAACCGTATTTTGATTTTATTTAAAGCACTTATTCCATAAAAAGAAGTGAATAAGAAGGTGTATGAAATTATTAGAAGAATTAAATGTATATAATTCATTCATATAATTATTTGCAAATAGCTACATGATTTCATACGTACAGAGAAATTTACAAGTTTAATTTTCAATTGATTTCATTTAAAATAAAAAAGTTTACCTCCAAACGTGAATTTTTAAAAAATATTGGATAATAAAAACGTATCAAATGTAAAAAATTCGCAATGAAAAAACAATCTAACAGCTAAAACTACATAGAAAGATACAACACAGATTTGAGCGCAAATTTGGTTTACGGTAGTGTTATTAAAATTATTAAAAGTCATCTAATACAGTCAAATATTACGGAAAATGGGTTAGAAATGAAACTCGATTTTCGAATGTATAATTAAAATAAATAATTAAAACCATACAAAATATCTATGTAGCTATAAGAATATTATATGACATGAAAACAATTTAGAAAGAGTTAGAAAAAACGTGTTACTTCATTTGAAAGAAGGATGTTTTTTATAAAATACAAATATTTCTACGTTTCTTTTGTATAACTAATCCAAAAATCAAATATTAACGTAGCGTATTGGTTTTTACAAAAATAAAACATAGGATTGTAATGTAAACTTTAACATAATGTTTATATACTAATTCATACAACAGGAAACGTACTAAGAATTTTATATGGCTATCAGAACTGACATACGAGATTAGATTGTAATCTCAATGTCATAGTTCCGAGTAAAATAATTATTAGTTAATTACGATTATAAATTAAACAATACTATTAATATGTAGTATCAAACTGCCCAATTAAATAAATTATTGAAAAAATCATTTGTAAAATACAACCTCCTTTCATGTTTGTTTTAAGTAACACAGAGAAAATGTGACAAATAAATGAAGTGCAAAAATTTGAATAGATAATAAATTATTAATAAATGCATATAGTTTAGAACTTATACATAATGACTATATTTTTTCTCAGGAGAGATTTAAAAATGAATAGTGTCATTTCAAGTATTTATCACAAACTATGATTAATTCTTTTTCTGTTAGTCGTATGCAGTAATGTTAATAACTTTAAAGAAAGTATATACATATATTTCATATATTAAATAAGTTCATCATTTTCATTTTAAACGTATAAGTGATGTTCGGAAACATTTCGATCGTTTATTAAGTATATTGGTTTATTATTATTCTCATTCCTATTTAGATAATTATTGGTTTTAAACGAATCGTGTTTACATTTCTTGTAACAATCAGAAACATGAATGAAATTAATACTGTATCAATATTTGATATATAAATATTACAAATTAAATATGAAACGTTATGAGAATAAACAAGTAAATAAAATAATTTAGAATTTTTGAAATCTTTACAAGAAGTTCAAATTATCTACAAAGGATATATTAATGATAAATATAAATATTCACTTGTACATAAACACCTTTCTATATTTATGAAGTAGTGTATTAAAACTGTACAATATTATCTAGAACATAATTAAATAAAAATAAATGGAAATTTAGAGTTTCATTCGCCTTTACTTGAAATGTTACTGAATTATTATTTTTAATGATTTACTTAATTCAATGTCTTTCAATTCGATTCAACAATAAGTTTTAATATCCTTAATTACGAGAATCACTCGTACGTAACGGAACATAAATATATATATATATATATATATATATATATATATATATATATATATTAATTAAAGAGAACGTAGACTATTAAAAAAATGTAAACAGTTTAAGACCAACGTTATGAATTCTTGACAAATATGTGATTCATTTCAAGAACTGAAATCATTAGCATACGTTAATTGAAATGTTTCCAAATGATCAATATACACTGGCGTAGCATTAGCATTAAAGAATATATTATTAGGGGCATTAATAAATAAAGAAAGTAAACAACCCATGCACACTTCAATTAAAATCCACAACATATATTACATCTGGTTCTGTAGTCTTCTTGCTACGCCCACTGCTAGAAAAGCAAGAAAGATAACCGAGTTTGGTAAAAAGATTAAGTCCGAATTGAGTATTAATGCCACTTTGGATTTGAAATAAGAACGGAATTCACAGTAAGTGTTATTGGCATGAATGATTTTGTTCGGTTATTAGATTATCAATAATTTAAAATCGTGAAAAATGAGATACAATGCAAATTGACAACTGTTGCCTTATTTGAAAATTATAGTACAAATTTATATCGATTGAAATATTTGTGTTATAATAAGAATTAACTGTCAATTGAAAATAGTTACTTGTATCTAGGAAATTTGTTATTATTCATATATTGTATTATTTTTAATTCAATACATTTTAATAGTGACCAATACATTGATATAAATACTGTATCAAATTATTTTTTTTAGATATTTGAATGTTTTTTTTATTAAAATTAGTTTTTTGGTACTGAGAGATAAAATTCACTTTTACAAATTATTTTATTAATTTTTACAAATTGGATAAACAATTTAATGGCCAAAATATTCAACAATTGACTATTAATCATATGCATTTCGAAGGCAGTTCTATTATTGTACGCAAAAACTTAAGTATATAATTAAGTATTCTATACTAAAAATTAATGAAAGATTTTTTTTAAAAAAATAAATAATTTGGAATAGGAACAATTCTATTTTTGTATATAAAATATAAATTATATAAAAACATATATAGAATGGCCTCGTTTCTTGCAAGTAAGAGATTTTTTTAATCTATCCGTTTTTCATGGTTGTTTTGTGCGAATTTTAAGAGTTAGACATAAGTTCATTTATGCAACGATCTGTTTTGACTGTAATATTTTGAATTAATTCTGGAGAATTCTTTGAATCAAATTAAAAGATACATACATACATACATATATATATATATATATATATATATATATATATATATATATATATATATATATATATATATATATAAGCGCCGTAGAAAAATGAACTCATAAATGGCCTTCATGATTCGCACAAATCAACCATAGTAGGAGACAAAGTATTACGAATTCAAAAAATTACGGTTATTGGATCAAACCATTCAAAAAAAAACTCATTACAGTTCAGAATGAATTTATTTCTATTTAGTTAATTTAGTTTTACAATATAGTTTATGGAATTGTGACTAAATTCAATTTCAAAAATGCATTTTTATTCTTCCATATGTCGTTTTTTTTTTATAAAATAATTATTGATTATTTTAATTGTTGCTTTCGTTGTCGATGTTACACCATCAAAGTTCAAAGGTGCAGAAAAATTAAAAATAATTTAGAATTATTAATTGGAAAAAAATATACAATTTGATAGGGAGTGAAATTTATATTTTCGGAAGTCAATATTACTTTTGTTTGAATACTAAGAACTATTACTTTTTAAAGGTATTTTAATATAAAAAATATATTTGCAAGATCAGCTTGAAATTTATCAGAAATACTCATCTAAGCCTAAACACATTCGAAACAGTAAGTTTAAAATTTCTAATCACGAAACTAGTAATAAAAATCGCCTATAACGAAAAGAATTTATTCTTTTTATAACTGGAACGAGACAAAACACAGACAAGTTGTATTTATAGTCAACTTTACTAACTGTTGCTACTACTAAATCGGATAACATTAAACAACTGACTTGTCGAAATTTTAAAATTAGAAGAATTGAAAGTTTAAGAATTAAGGCGATATTTGATTAAATAACTGGCATACTTATAATCGGCATTTACATATTCTAGTAATTTATGTAAAATAATTGAATCTATATAAATTTAATTAAAATGGAAAAATTATACGAAATTAATCATCGTGCGATATATTAGATGACTAAAATGCCAAAGGAATAATAAACAACTTCAAAATACCAGGCGAATAGTATTTTAATATAAGTTTTATCGGTGTATATATATATATATATACTTGAAATATTCGGAAACTTAAATAAATTTCAAATATGGCAACAGAACAATAAACATGTGTGTACAGTAATATGGTATACAAGGGAGATTACGAATAACTCTTGAAGAATGCACCCAGGAGATAGAAGAAGTACAAGATAGGCATAAAAGCAGGTTGGATCAAAAACAGGTCAGCCATTTATGGATAAGGTACATTAATGTGTGCTTTGATATATTTAATAATAGTACTGGGAGATAAAAATCAAAACATAAAAGGCATTTGGTATATTAGTTAATTGAAAAACGAAGCTGTTAGGATTTAAATTAAATTATTTTAAAATATGTAAATTAGTTACGATTAAGTAAACAACTCAATTAAATGAATTTATGAAATTAAATTTATAAGTCAGTAATTCAGAATTATATTAAAGTATACGATAAACTGATTTAATGGAGTTGTTAACATTACGTTCATGTTTTAATAATTAGTATTGTTAATAAATATATAAACTGTTATAGTATAATTCAATATAAAAGAAAACATTTTTTTATGATTTATCATATAAATTATATATAAAGATACAATATATTTATTTATATTTAAATGATATATTACGAAATATAATATTCATAAAAAAATGTTTTTAACTTATATTTTATAATAGCAGAAATTTGGATCAATTTGGTCATAGATTGTATAATACACACACACATGTGTATATATATATATATATATATATATATATATATATATATATATATATGTATGTATGCATTACAGGTAAAAATAAATGTTGAAATATTTTAGCAAGGTTTATATATTTTCCAGCATTTATTGTGCTGAAATAATAATTTTGATTTCTAATACTGTTTAGTGGCACAAACTCTTATTACATTTTTGATTAAAATTTATTCGAAAACACATCGATATATTTCGGTGTAAGGTAGAATAACTTTTGAAATTATTTAAAATTCGATCATTCAATAAAAAAATATATTATTTAAAATCGTTATTGTAATATTGCGTGCATGCGTGCGTGTGTTAATGTCTGTGCATGTGGTTTGCACGCATATCTGTATACAAGTAAATAATATAATCGTTGAAAGAAGAATGAAATTTAATTCAAAAAATATATGTTAACTTCTATAATCTGTTTGTTTATAAAAAAATCATATTTAAAAAATACAAATAAATCAAGATACAATCAATGTTCCGAAATAGAAATACAGTAAAGTATAAGTAATTTGATTGTTTAATAATTTGGTATCCAGTTGTTTAACATTGAAATTATAATTGTATATTTTTATATCTGTGATACCATTCGTATGTTGTTCTGGTAGTTTTTATCCTTTTGGAACCAGAGTCTCTGTTCTATGTGAATTTCTGTTTAGTCTCAACGAAGACGAAGATCATTAGGACAATACTTTGGCATTCTTTTAATTTTTCTTCTTTTACAGTTTTGAAAATATAGTCAATAGTTTGAGATTATGTCATAAGCAAGTTTTAGTCATCAAACTACACCATAATGGCTCTACACGGGTATATATATATATATATATATATATATATATATATGTGTGTGTGTGTGTGAAACAATGAATTTAGTACTGTATACTGCCTAAACTACAGAATTTTGATCTCCATTGATGAGTATTAATTGATGCAATGTAAATCAATTAACCAGAGACAAGAACCGAAGAACAAAATTTCAAAAGTGTGCAAAAGGAAACACCATATATTCTATTGTCCTGGTGAATCATTCAAGTATTTGTTTGCTATGACTACATTCGTAATTTAAATCATCGTCAAGTCTTTTTCATAGAATCGAAAACACGATTAAAATTATTTTATCAAAAAATTATCTGAATATTTTTCAAATGCTGAATTAGTTAAATTAAATAAAGAATTTAGTAATTCACTAAGATCAAAATTATCAGTACAATACATACACGGGAACATATACTATATTATAATATATAAGTAACAAATTATCATCTTGCGTATGTATATAACGAATTCGCGAATACTCGTATATCTATTATTTTCAACTTCAGATTTTCGGTGCGTTGACTGATGGCACATTAAGAATAGTCTACGAAAGCAAAAATCGCTTGTGCAGCCTAGTCTTCGAACTCGACAGTAATATCGATTTAAATACTTCTTTAAAATTAAAAACGTATCCATACCGAGATGTCTTAATTAATCTCATCTTTAATTATTAACTATTGTTATAGGTAAGTGATTCAATGGATATAAATCGAAGAAAGAACAAAATGCCAAATGTATTTTTATTTACTTGTATATAGAAGCATACGTATTAAACCACATTATTTATATGTGAACATATATATATATATATATATATATATATATATATATATATATATATATATATATATATATATATATATATATATACACATGCTATACTTAAGTGTAAAATGCTTGTCCGCAGGTGAAAAACGATCGAATTAATATATCTTTTGTGTACATTTATTTATTTTTGTGCCTCTAGACAGAAAATATAAGAAAATAAAAACATGATGATTTTCAAAATTGGTAACATATTGTTTAAGAGGATAGATATAAGCGTACTGGAAAAACTATGAATAAATACGAATGATAAACAAAATAACAGAATATAAACACTACTCTACACCATTACATATATTATTTTGCATTACAACAAAACATAACAAATAATACATTAATATGAATAAACATACGTTGCTCATATATATATATATATATATATATATATATATATATATATATATATATATATATATATATATACGTACATATATGTATGTATTTATAATTGTATGAAACGAATGGTAAAGATCACTTATTTGCTAGTAATTATTTATAAGTGATAAGTATTATTTTTTTTTATTGACATACTTTATGATAAATTATCATTAATTGTTTTATCATTAAATGATAGATTACAAATTCGTTTCAAACCATTTGTTCATATATAAAATGCAAACATTATTCTGTATTGGCTATGTTGTCGTATAGGGTTTATTTATCGAAACAGGGTAAATATTCAAATGGAAATGTACAGTAAAAGGAACATTCATAGCTAAAACATCGATTATAGTTTCTAAACGTTCTTACATGAAGACAGAACAGATAATTTCAAACATTTAGACCGCAAACATACTGAATGAGACAAAACAAAACGTTCGAACATAATAGAAATAAATGAATAATATCCAATATGATGTAAATTATTATAGAAGTGTTGTTATTACTAATATTTCACTCAATAACAATACGTTATATTGTCTCTTTCAGTTTAGTCTCGGATATATTGAAGTAAATATATAGTTTTTCCTTAAAAACAAGCAAAAACATATATTTAAGATGCAGTTCTAATTTTATTTTACTTATCGGTTATTACGAGTTTATTAATTGTCATATTATCATATTAACCGATTATTTTAAAAATATATAGCATTATATATATATATATATATATATATATATATATATATATATGTAGTGCTATACAAATTTTGAAACTAATGATAATCTAGCTATTTAATTGATTTTAAGTATATTAATGATCTATTATTCTAACTACTTGACTATGATCTCTCTCAACATTTTATTAATCACATTTTCTATTAAATATCTTAAAAATAATGACATTCGAATAAATCGTCAGAAATAATGTAATATTAATGTGTATTGTTGTTTAATTGATTATTTCGTTAATTTATTTGGATAATTAGATCAATACTGAGAATTGGAGTGTATTCTGTAAATATATGTTTCTCTGATAAATAAAAACTAAACTAATAAAATAGATTTAGGATTTCATTAAATACTGAATTAACAAGCACTGTAATATATGAAATTTTATATTTTCTGCTTTGATATTGTATTTCATATTAGATTATGAATTAATAATTTATAATTACTGATATTTTAATTATCACACAAACACGAATGTAACGTACGATTAATTTTGTTTATATTAGGCTGTATTTACATGTTATTATTTCTTCATGTTTGTTTTGCGAACATTTGTCAATTTAAAAAAATAATCACAGTTTAAAATATCAGAATGTATGGCATGGAATAGTGTGGTACAGAAATGAATCATTTAACTCAGTTAGTGATTAATTGTTTTCTTTCTTTTAAAAAAATAAGCATTTATAATTTCGAATATTTAAAATATTAGAAATTTATTAGTTTATCAATTTTTGAATAATATATAATTCGTATTTATAGTTTAGTCTATATTATGAGCATTGTTCTTGAATATTGTTTACAAATAGATTTGATACAGTTTCAGTACTGTAAACAATATGGAAATTGTTTCGGAATAGTATTGAAACTGTTTCAAGTCTGTGTATATACAATATTCGGGAACAAGGTTCATTGCATAGACTAGGATTATGATTTTTACGAAAACTTTTAATGCTTCAATTAAAAATTAGTAACATATTTATTAAACAGAGCCATATATATATATATATATATATATATATATATATATATATATATATATATATATATATATATATATATATATTATTGTGTACTATATTTGAAATATTCTATTAAATCATTCTCGGAATTTTATTTCATTGATTTTTGTAATGAAACAACAAGGTCAATTTGATAATTCATCGTATTAATTAGAATTATACAAGTAGTTATTTCTTTTTTTATATTAGAAATATTTTATATTATGAAAGTAAATAAAAAGATACACTTAAGTGTTTGCATTGCCTCATTAGTATAATACAAACATTTGAACGAGTTTGATAAATACTGAGAATATTAAGTAGTAAAAAATGACTAATAGAGATTACGTTATGAAGCTCTATATATGTATGTATTTTTTATTATACATTTTTTTGTTTGTCATCATGATATATCGCTTTTTCTAAAAATACTAGCATCGATTGACTGATTAATTAAGATGACTTAATTTATAAGGAATGTATGTTATCTATAAAATTACAAATAATTATGAATTGAATATTGAAGTAAATAAATTATAAATGTACATAAAATATTGCAATTTTTAAATAAATATCTTTATAAATCAAGTACATACAACAAATGTTGAGCACTTGTATAGATTTGATCATTTTTCTTAAAATAATCTTTTGAAAGATAAACGTAATAATATTAATGATTACTAAATTGAGTACATTCACTACATTTAGTTTTATAAGTTTATAATGAAGAATTAATTATTATTTAACAGATAATAAAAATGGTTATTTCGAAAACAATACATTTTATATTTGTATTACTTTTCATTTATTAAGAATGATAAGTGCAATTATGAATCCGTTCATAAAAATTTCTGAAAAATTAAAATGCCAATATTTACATATAACATTTGGTTATAATGTTTTCTTATTAAAGTACGTTCAATGTCTCTATATTCAATTTCTACGGTATAATTATTTAAAACTGAAAAATATAACAAAAAATGGCGCAAGTTTTTTAAGTTATGTATTAATTTGTTGCTATTGTTTAAATTAATAGCATTATAAATAATTTCGCTTATTCTGTTTATAAACATTTAAATTATTTATAACAAAGCATCGTTAATTAAGTATTTTTCGTTTAAAATTCCATCCTTCTGCTTTAACATATTGTTTATTTATATATAATTTTAGGATTATTTTTAACTGTTTTTTTATTGGTTATTAATATTTATAATGGTCAGGTTTAAACTGAGAAATAATTGATTAATAATTTCTCTAAGTAATTATTTATAATTATTATATATTTGTATTATGTTATAATTCGTATAAAAAGATCCGAATTTAAAAATAAATTTTAAAGGGACAAAAAAATAATTTGTAATAATAATATAAATGATGCAAAATATGTCATCCAACCGAATTATGTACTTAGAGTTTATTTATTATTTAATATCCCTTTTTTAAAAAAACAAAATATAGAAGAATATTTAAGTTCTTGATTTAAAAATAAGAATTATTATATAAAAAAAATCGGTTTGTGAAAATTAGCAGAGAAGTACAATATATGATACATATTTTACATTAAAAAATATATATATAAATGTAATATTTATTTAAGAACTGATTTAATTCAAAGTTGTTTTGTTTGAAAACAAAACATAAATATACCATCTGCCACAATCAGCCCATAAATGGACAAAAATCTCTCCCAGATGTCGCCATTCTAGGATAGATGGGCCGTATCTCACCATACTGGGTCAATATAAACTGGTGAGACTTCTAGAGAAGGTAGCCTTAGGCGTGTACTCAACATGCCTTTGAGTATAAAAAAGTGTCAATAGTGTCGTGTAAACAAGTATATGTTGTATATGATTGGGCGTGGCGGTCTGTGCTGGGAACCCGTGGGATTACAATACTCAAGTGGATGCACGCAACAACCACCCCCTGTAGGACTATATATATATATATACATATATATATATATATATATATATATATATATATATGTATGTATGTAATATAGAAACATGAATTGATATAAAATATTTTTATATATATAGACCCATAAAAATATAAAGACAGTAAGGTAAACGCGTACATCATCTAACATTGATAGATAAGGTTAATATATAAAATCACATCGAACCAAATTACAGAGGTGCAATAATAATGACACTTAAACGTTCAACAAATGATGCATATTCAAATTTGTGTTTTATGTATGAATATTAGTTATGTAAAAATTTCAAGTACAGAATTTTCAAGTTCTATATTTCAACAATATACGATATACCTCTTATAAAATGTTTATTTTATAAATGGAATTTTTTGATAGTAATATTGAGTTTGAAAAAATTATAATTCGATTTATCCATGTATATCATTTAAAGGTGGATAATTAATAAGAGATGTCTAAGCATTTAAGTCATGGCTAAATTAATAAATTCTCAAAATAAACAACTATGTTAACAGGTAAATACTGAGAGAATATTAACTGTATTTGTTTCAAATATGCAATGAAATATTTTAAAGAATTATTAATGTCTCAAACTCTTAAGGTAAAAATGTATCACGACGCTTAAGCTCAGATTCAGTAGATTAGCAGATTAAAAATACAGAGGAAAAGGGAGTAGTTAACAAGGTATATAATTTTCACAAATGATTTATTTTCTTACCACACAAACATTCTTTTGATCAAAAATGTTCAAAAAGATAATTGATCATTTTTGATTGTTTTTTATGATAGTGATGTCTAGCACTAAGGTACAGAAAAAGAGGGTAGATCATTGCCTTGTTACGTATATTGAAGTTCGTTAGTTAGCTATTTGGTGTTTAAGGGCACGTCGACAATTAAGATCATTAGTGCCGTTCACGTTTGTTTTTGTATATTTAATTAGTTAATTATCTGAATCTAAACATCCACGATATATCTTCCAAGTACTGATAAGCGTTCTAGCATTTTGTTAAATAAATATTGATTTTTTTGAAGATATACATGTTAAAAACGTGTCTAGCATTGATAGTTTTTTGCTGTTTACAAATTACACTATTCTATTACATACATTTGCCGAACTAATTTAAAAGTTCTGGCAAAGTAACCAAATTTAATTTACTTGTATTACTTTTTCCTCATGCTTAATGCTTGATATATATATATATATATATATATATATATATATATATATATATATATATATATATATATATATATATATGTAGAAGGAAATGTATCAAATATAAAAAACCGAATCATTTCGAATCGTTTGTAGTCTAAGTGACTTAATCAACACTTAATCGAGATAATCGATGGAAATTATTAAATAAAAAAGTTTTTAATATTAAATACTCATTTAATTTATTTATTTTTCATTTATTGATGTAATTTGTTATTTATTACTATAAACTATTTTTTTTTGTTGAAAAATAGAGCTATAAAAGAACTATCTGCTTTCAGAATTACATTTATTTCTTAGATATTCATAAAAAGAAATGCAGAAAAAACGTGTATATAAATAGAATATCTATTGTCTGTACTTGATTTTTCACAATAACTAACTGAATGGTAAGATTTTATTTTGCAGCGGTTGTTCTAGAAATTGAATAAATAAACAAATACGTTTTATTATATTGCAGTCGTTCAAATTTATATACAATAACATTAAAAGGAATTCTTGACGAATCATTTTATTAATCATTTGTTTGTTTCGTAGTTTTCTTTTTGCAAACATCTATGAATCTTTGTTTTCAAATTTAAAAAGTTTACTTACATATATATATATATATATATATATATATATATATATATATAAAATTAATAGTTTGAGATAAAACAGTGTATGTAGCTGTGTAAATGTAGATGTTTTTGGGTTTGATGTTTATGACAATTTAAAGATGTAATATTTTAGCTTAAAAATATTAAAAAATAATAATTTAATTTCCAGATGAACTTCGGCGCGTTTTTATAATACATTATTCATCTAGAAAATGATCTGATTATAAAAAAGTGTTTATTATATTCATTTTTTAAATAAAAATTGTATTCATTTATATTTAAATATCAAAGAAAAGAACTGATATTTTTATTTCATTGTAAACTATAAACCTACAAGGTAATTTTTAAAAAATGTATAGTTTTGAGTTACACAGGTCTATTTAAAATTGTACAAGTCTTTCTTATCTTTTTGAATACTGTTATTTTATTTAAGTATGCGAACTTTTGTGTGTGTTTAATGAAAAAAATTCAATTTCGTTTACAACAGGACTATAATCTTGAAGTTTTGAGAACTGCGTTTCTTTTTTTAAAAATAAAGGTTTGCGGGGTCTATGAAATCAGATAACCGACAGAAAAATAAAATCGAACCGTATTGTTTATATTGGAACAAATGCAACATTACACAAAGCGATATGCTCTATGCCATTTGCTACCTCTTTCATTTCGTTTTCTCTCTTCTACAAGTTACGTACTTGTTTGTACTGCGGCAGGAATAGCTTGAGACACCCAGTGCTTCCCTATACCTCAGTTTCTCTCATTGGTTCGGCTGGCTGAATAATAAACGACAACAATATTCATTTATTTAAAAAGTTGTTCGTTAATGAAATTCTAGTGTTCTACATTTTGCATCAGTTACACAACGACCGGACTGAACATATCTTCCGTAATATTTTTATTGTAATATTGTATTTAAAAAAAAAAGTATAACAATTATTTACAGTTGTCTCCATTGTCGATGATGTAGCTATATGAATTTTTATTTTTCAGATTTAAAAACATGATGAGTCTTACTGATTTTTAAGATATTTCAATGTCGTTTAATCGACATTAAAGACACTTGCAGTCAAATACAAACTATTATAAGTAAAAAATTACATAAACTTAACAGTGATGTATAGAAAAGGATGTCTAGTTTATTGATACCAGAAGAAAATGTAATTTAATATATCATTTCTAGAGTACTATATTAATTTATCGAGATTAACTGATATCTTATATTCAATTTATCACATTTATTAGTCTAACTTGTTATAATGAAGATAAAGTAATACACATATACTTACATCTAAACTGGTAATGCCAGATTACATTTTTTTAAATTGATCTAATCTTTAATATTTACACATATTTAAAAAAAAATGATTTGTACTTCAAATAAAATATTTCTGTTTACTTTTCAAGCTTTACAGCTAATGGATATTTCATGGACACTACTTCCATAAGAAAATACATTTAATATAGTTGCATTTAAATTTATCAAAATGTTTGCAATGGAAATAATTATTTTAGTTTCTATTTATAATAAACACATTTTCAATTAAATACTTGACATAAATTAATGTATATATGTATGTTTAATTACATTTTCTACTGAATCAAAAATACATGAATTGTTATATTCTAATTTAAACTATACATTATATAAGTTAGATTAATAATAAAAAGAAAACAAAAAATGATATCTGGTTCATCGCAAAAGTAAATTTACACATCTGAATGAATAAGCAGGAAATGTAGAAAAAAATAACTACAGGAAAAATAGTTTAAATTATAGCGAGAAAAGAGTCGTTCTTTCATATATATATATATATATATACATACATATATACATATACATATATATATATATATATATATATATAAATATTTGTGTAAATTATAAATATGTGCAAGGGTTACAATAAATAATATGTGAAAAATAACACAGTGCCTGCATTCAACATATTTTTTGGGTTAGCATAGGAACTTACATTTTCACAAATATATATTTTTAAACATATATGTGTTTATATATATTGAACAAAAAATTCATACCTACATACACACACTCACATATTCATAAATGTACACTTTTTAACAAGTATAAAATATTATATTTGTTCCACTGCTGAACCATTCAAAAACTTACAATTATTGATTTTTATTGTTTATTATAAATAAAAAAAATACCATCTAAGGGTTGTTTTTGGTGATGTGAAGGGGAAGCAACCCTATATAACAACACAGCCAAACTATCTGTACAACAATCATGCAAAAATGTCATTGATGCACTGAAAATCTTATTAAGACTTTGTTAAGTTACCGGTGTGGTAATATCTAAATTAAGTTTTTAAGAAAACTACTCTATTACTTTACTTGAGATTCATATTTTTAATATATTTTATATGCAGTATATTAATATTATTTACTTGTATTGTGTTTTCATAAAAAAAATATTATATAAAACACGTATAGATAAATATTATCAAACCTTAAAGTATATCTTTAATACTGTTTTGAAATATCATATATAAAAGACATATGAAACTTTTATAAAAATATATACTATTTCTTATACAATACATAAAATTATCTTATTCATTATATATTTATGGCACCTATTAACGACAACATAGTTATATCACAATAAATAATATGAAATGTTTTATTAATAATATATTAGAATAAATAAAAAAATAAATTATAAAAACTAACTCGATTTGAAAAATAATATATACATACGATCAAATATTTTTAAGAAATATTATTTTTAAATCCGGTTTCCTAACAATGCCTTAGAATATATTTTTAAATGTTGGGTGTAGAGTATTGTTTTGGGAACAGTATGTTGCAACATAAAGTATGCATATGTACATATATATATATATATATATATATATATATATATATATATATATATATATATATATATACATATGTATATAATATGTAAATTAGATGTGAGATTCTTTTGTGAATTAACTGTTATTTTAATTAAACACTTCCAAGAGAAACACATGCATTAATAATAAACTTATCAGCAAGGAGTATATGCTTGAGTTGTTAGTAAAAAAAAAAACAAACACCGTTTAAAATATCACCAACATATGTAGATATGTCGAATAATATAAAAAACAAAATATTCAAACAAACACTATATCATAAATTAGTTGCTAACTTAAATGTAATTTGTATAATTTTCATAAGTTTTGTTAGGTGTTTAAACAAAACATGTTGGCCACTCCAAATATTGTAAATTTTTCACAGTAAAATTTGTATAGGTCATTTTGAATAGTTACAAGTGTTATATTAATTTATCAGCTGAAAACATACATATATTTATTTTGAGTTTTTCCTGTTATAATAATATATACATTCACAATGCACATAATTTTTAAAAAAATTATTATGGATAGTTTTGTATTTATCACTTTTATAACTGTACAAGGGTAATTCTGTTAATGTGTTTATTTGTGTACAGACATATATACATATACATATATATATATATATATATATATATATATATATATATATATATATATATATATATATGTGTGTATAAACACACATGTATGTGCTATGTGAATATAATTAAAAAGTGAACTAAACTGCTTTCATTATTATCATTTATTACTGAGAAACATATTTTTATGAATTTTGCTACTTAAATTCAGACAATTACAGTTTAGTGCACTATTCTTTTATAGTACAATAAAAAGTATTTTTTTAGGAGATTAATATGTCTGTGATAACTATTAATCTAAATTAACAAGATCTATTTTGTTCTACAAAGACGCTTATCAAACGATTCAAGCAGGCTAACACATAAAAGCAAAGGTACGGACACCTTGTATAAATGATTTAAAAAAAAGATAAGTCATTAATGGCATAAAATACATGAAAATAATCCATGTAATCAAAATCAGAATTAACAAAAAAATCTAGAGAGTTCGTGCTTTAATCTGGACACGCAAAAAAGGCTCAAACTCAAAATTTTCTTGTAAAATTTTCGTACATAGAAAAAAATATAAATATACTAATATATGTATGTATATATAAAGAATTGTTTTTTTTTTAAAAATAATAGTGATGGTAATACGTGTAATTGTAGAGGTTCGACATAATAAATATGGTTCATTAAAATGCCACTGTTTAGTGCAACGTATTGTACTGGGGAATTGTGAGACGGGCACAGAGGGTGAGGAGAATTTTAGAACCCTTCATTAGTATTTTGATCTAATGAAGAGATCTCTATCCCGGGGAGTTTCATCAGGGATAACCTGTTTAATCGATGTATGCAATCATAGTTGCACAGGTTTAATTGACCGCAAGTAACGGTCCATTTTATAACTGAAATTCATTCCAAAACAAAATACTTTTTCATTCATAACTATTATGACGAAAAATGATGAAAAATACTTAAAAAAATTAAACATATTGTCTCAATTAAATATTGTTCCGTTCTAAAGTTTCAAATTAAAAAGACGATATATACATTTCAAACGAAATTATCGAGTACAAAAAATGTAATTCATTTTAATGTGTCGTGTATTAAAAAATGTATCAAATAAAAAAGTATGTTATTTTGAAACTTTATATAGGGATAATAATTATTGTCACCTATCGCTATGTACGATTTTTTTTAAATGAGACAGTCCCACAGCGAGGTGACTAAGTTCTCTACTTACCTGGGTCTGGAGTCGCGTTAGGCCACGGATCCACAGGATCTGGCCGGCACGCGGCTTTTTCTCAGAGTCCACATCAAATTTCTCCTCACCCAGGTTGATGGCCTCTGTGTACTCCTCCGGATGACCTCTACCCCATCTGTATATATATTAAAATTCATGACAGTGATGTATAAATGGTTTGTATAAAGTATTTTTTATTTTATTATCACTTTTTCTTTTAAAAAAAATAACATAATGATGTGATGGGTGTGTATACATGGATATATATATATACGCATGCATTATTATAAAATGAGTATCGAAACATCAAAATTGGCTAAATTTAAATGTGAAAAAAACAAATGTTCGAGCGGTTTCACTTGAGCGTTTCAAACGCCACAAAATTGGGCTTCACAACGAAAAATACATTGTCTATTCAGTCAGTATGATTGTATTGACAGACTATTACAAGCTGTGGAGTCATATTTACGGCTCTGTGTGAACCCGCTGTCACATTTATCTTTATTGAACAAGTGCTCATTAACAGAAACCACTATTACAATGGTGAGTGAAAAGAAACCATAAAAAAGATTTCAGTAACATCTAGAAAAATGTATTAAAGATACACATTTGTTATTTTGTTCTTATGTATATATATATATATATATAATATACATATATGCACAACAATTATTAGAAAAATAATACTGACTTACAAAAAATATTTAAGGACAATGATATACAATTAGAACTATACTTTTAATATATTTACAAATGGCTTATGAAATTATTCTTCTCTTTTCAATAAAAAAAAAACTACTGCATTATAAATTTAAGTTTATTTTATAGTGTAAAAACCAACTGATTATATAGTTTTTTTTAGCCAGTTTTGTTTTAGAGATACTCAAAATATACCGTACTTATAAATTTTTGAATCAATTAACAACAAAAAAAAAAATGCTTTAAAGTAACATTATATTAAAAAAAAACAATTTAAAAAGCATACAGTTTAAATATTTTATGATTAAAAATTGCAAAAACACTTCATTGCTTACCAAAAATAATTCAGACCTAGATTTCATTTATGTAAATTAGAAACAAAGAGGTTTTATTTGTAACAGTAAAACGGATTAAATAAATTGAATTGGATTTATATTTTAATTAAATAATTTGTTATGGTAAATTAAATTTCAATTACTGAAATGTATTATTTTGTTGAATCACCGATTTTGTATTTACATTTATCAAAGTTCAGTAGAGAAGAATCTGTACAAATATTTCTATAAAATAAATTCGGTGCTTCCACTGTCTACATTTTACATTGTGCGCATTAGACGTCTGTGATTAGGGGTTGAAATTCGTGCTCATGCACGGTGCAGTAAATAAACGCTAAAGACTGAACTTACGATAATATCTTTGGTATCTTGCGTGTCGGTACAGTTGTGACTATCTGTCCCCACAGTAATGTGCCAACTCCAAAGAATAAGCACCACATCCATTGCTCCAATGTAAGGCTCTTTGTTGAGAATGCCATCTTACCATACTGAATGATTAAGATCTACAGAAAAGAATATATTTCTTTAGAGGTACTCACTGTTTAAACATTTGATACATATAAGTAATAAAATACAAATATTACTGACCTGTGATAAACATGTACCAACCCAAATAGAGTAGAAGATTGGATTTGTGAAAATGCCTTCAAAAACATTTCGTTGGCCATGGATCTTTCTTGCATTGAATTCATTGAAAAGAGTCATCATAACAAATGAATTAAAGATGACTGTAAAATGTTGTGTGGGCCCTGAACCAAATTCAGCTCCTCTTCCGGATTCAATATCGAGTAATTTATCACCTGGTATTGAAATAAAGTTAATACAAGTACATATTAAAAAAAAACATCATAATACTGGATACTCGCTGTGCTTCGATGAAAAATGAATGAGAGTAGAAGAAATGTGTATTGTTAGCTAAATTTCTAGTACTGTTCAATCTCCAGTTATAGCATTATTTTTATCAATTTTGTGAAGGTTACCCTAGTTAACACTGAGTGTATGTTGAATGGTTGAAAGTTTGAAAATGTAACTGTCATTTTATTCTAAATATAACACTTACCAACAAACAAAAGTGCAAATATAACAGTGAGCTGGTAAACAGCTTGACCTAGAATATTTTTCATCATCGTGCGGGAAATTAGAGGTTTTGTCCTACCGTACGGTTTACGTAACAGTAATTCGGGTGTCGGCAGTTCTGTTGCTAATGCTAAAGATGCTAGTGTGTCCATAATAAGATTCACCCACAACATTTGAACGGCCTGTGAAAAAAATCGCATGATGATTTTTCTACTGACTTATATTAGAAAAAATGATAATTTTCATCTTAGTATACTTATAATCCAGGTGTATATTAAAAAAATCATTAAAAATTGTTTAATTCTTTATATAAAAATCACTTGTTGATCAGACACATGTAAGTATACTAAACAGTTCTAATTGTTTTACCTTAAGGGGACTGTCCTGTACAGCACAAGCACCAATAAATGCTACTATGACTGCTACAACATTTACAGTCAACTGAAACTGTAAAAATTTCGCAATGCTGTCATAAACATTACGGCCCCACATCACTGCTTTTACAATACTACTGAAATTATCATCAGTAAGGATAATATCTGATGCCTCTTTCGCTACATCTGTACCAGCAATGCCCTAAACAAACATCATTATTGTATTGTAAGCACTGTAACATCATAAAATCATTTCAACATTTCAATCTCACCATAGCAAAACCAACATCGGCTTTTTTTAACGCAGGACCATCGTTTGTACCATCGCCAGTGACCGCTACTACTTCTCGATTATCACTGACTTTACTGTCTATAATTCCTTTTACAAGGGTATATTTATCTGTGGGAGAAGATCTAGCTAATACTCTCAACTTGGGCCATACTTTATCCAGAAGATGCTGTTGTACCTGATTAAACGTTATATTTTTAAATAATACGCTAACAAATTATTTTATGCGATTTTAATATATTATATGTAATACACACTTCACCACTGCTATCACGAATACGTCTGTTAAATTCTTTGCCTTCTAATATGAGAAAATCTTCATTAAGTTTTAGAATACCACATTTTAATGCAATTGATCTGGCCGTATTGATATTGTCACCAGTAACCATACGAACAGTTATTCCAGCTTTCTGACATTTTCGAATAGCGTCAGGTACCTAACGAGTATAAATCATAATTAAGAATCCGACATATAATATGTCTGTATGCATTCTATTACAATTAGCGTTCGATAATATTTACCTCGGCTCGTACGGGATCTTCGATTCCGACGACGCAAAGACAGGTCAAGTTGTTCACAATGTTATCTTCATCATCCCAATTAGGCTCGTTATCAATATGTACCTGATTGATTTCTGCTTTATTAGGTACGAAATCACGATATGCAATACTAATCGTTCTTAAACCATCACAAGCCATTGGTTCAATAACTTGATGTAATAAACGTTCTTGCATATCTCTTGTGAATTTTTCTAGATGACCATCGTGTCCATAAATAAATGCACACCTGAAGAAAATTTCAACGATGAAATATTTACCATTTTACAGATAATTTAACTCATTCACAACAGACTGTATTAGATAGAAGGTACTAGACTTGTTTGTATTAATCAGTATATTTTTCAAGTAAAAAAAATACGAAATAATAAAATATAGAAAAGTAATATGTACTTTTTTAGCACAATTTCGGAGGCACCCTTCGTAAACAACCTATATCCTCCTTCTTGTCTTGGAACAACAGTGGACATTGATTTTCGAACTGAATTGAAAGTGTATACACGTGTAAACATTTCTTCCGGCATATCATCTCTGATTGTCTGATAATTTTTGTTGAGGCCCTGAACGAAACCGAGCAATGAACACTCAGTTTTGTTGCCTACTTGTTTCGGCAGATCTCCAGGTTCGTCTCCAGGCTATAAACAAGTACGGTTATAGCATGTTTACAATATGAAATACTGTTGAAAAAAGAAGATTAATTTTACCATCACTCTTGATGTATAGGCTGAATTTATGGCAATGCCTTGAATGATCATATTTCCAACATGAGAAGGGATATCTGAAAATTTCGGCATTGTCTTACACAATTTTTCACAAATATATGATTGAACAACGGTCATTCTGTTTGTTGTCAATGTTCCAGTTTTATCAGAACAAATTGCAGTAGCATTTCCCATTGTTTCACAAGCATCTAAATGACGTACCAGATTGTTATCTTTCATCATTTTCTAAAAACAGGTAGTTTGATTTAAATGACTGGATTGTTACATTTCATTATATTTCACCGAATGATTTAAATATAAAGTTCTATTCACCTTTACACTATAAGCTAGTGAAAGTGTTACAGCGAGGGGTAATCCCTCAGGCACAGCTACGACGAGTACAGTCACACCAATAATCAGATGCCTTACAAGGTCATTGGCATAAGTGTTTTTCCATGGTCTTCCTTCAATCACAAATGTTTTTACACAAAACTGAATGATAAGGATAACAACAGTTAGAACTGCTATTGTTGAGCCAGCGTATCCAATTTGTATGGCAAGTTTGGTCAATTTTGCCTGTAATACTGATTTTTCTTTCTTTTGACTTTCTACATGTGTTGTTGTAGTTTCAACATGATTGTCAGGAGCTGATTCATCGCTAATTGGAGCCATTGTGTGTTTGTTTGACATTGGAGCTGGAGAATTCATATGACTGTTGCCAGTAACAGTGGAGTCGTCTTCTCCTATTAATTCCCACCCCAAATATTACATTAATATATGTCTTTGGTATAAGCACGGTGTATCAATGTTAATATGAAAACAATATTAGTACAAGATATTAATATGATTGATTGATATTTTTTTTAAAAAAAGACTAATTTATACTAAATATCAAGTGTTAGTAATCGAATACTGCACAAAAAGAAACACAGTAAAATTAGATTGATTCAATTGCATGTCCAATATTTTTTTATAACCGAATATTTTTGCAGATATGTAATAAATGAAATTCTGATTTTATTACACAACCCTCAAATTTTATAACATAGTGATAAAATATTAGATCATAATTTAAAAATAAATAATGAATTGATTATTTTTATATAAAAATTGGCAATTGATTGAATTGGAGAAAAAATGTATAGAAATATTTAGAGCTTTTTACCAATGCAAGAGTGAAAAAATGTTTAAGCAGAGCTTTAGTGGAAATAAGCTTAAAGAACGAATCAGTGTTTTAATTTGGTCCATTGTCAACAAATCTGTTCACTAAACATTAATTACAAAATTGATAATAAAACAGAAAATTTGAAAAATTCACACTTTATTACTGTTTGGAAAAAAAATTGTATTTTCCTTTTTTAGAATTAAGAATATATACATTTAAATGAAGTGTGTAACAGTAGTCAATTTTTGAATTAAGAAATTACATTATTTTACACAGAAAAAGAATAATAATAAAATTGATTTATAATAAAAGTTGTTTTTTATTTTTTACCGAAAAAAACCATATAATTAATAAATCATATATTAAATAGGAGTTAAAAGTTTTATTTACATGGCTGCTAAAAAGATATTAGGGCAGATTTATATTCAAGATGACGCATAGAAAATGCAATTTGCATGCAAAAATTATATAAATACTATTCACCTGTTAATGATTTCTTCTTTCGCTGTTGCTTTTTTTGTTCTGTAATATAAAAACACATGCAAAAGGAAAACATACATATTAAACAATTTGAAAACACAGTGAGGGCAACTCGCAGGGTCATACAAGACTTAAACAAATCAAGTGGTCGTGTTGGGAGATTTATCACACAACCATTGAGAAAAGCTAGTAAGTGCCAAGATACTGTGTCAAATATTTTTAACTACAAGAAATTATGATCTACACATTATAAAATATATACGTATTTCATCACTTCGTTTAAATTCAGTTTGAATAGCCGTTTGTTCTAGTTGAAAATAACTCAATTTTACATGAATAAATGCAATAGATCATAAGTCGATTAAAAATACTTAAAATTGGATAGCTGTAATGAATGTACGTATGCATCTGAGAATATCACATGAAGCAACAACTTTTAATTGGTGCAAATGAGTGTATTTGGTAGGTGATATGACTAACATACAGATTATAACTTAGACGAAAATATACGATTGTAATATTACAGTATTTGAATATATATATTTTTTTTGTGATTGCTCACATTCAAAACAGTCACACTAGCTTTTTTCAAGGCCATGAACACAAACATCTATAATATAGTTAAATTATTATATTTTTAATCGAAGATTTTATTACCTTCACTTAATACCATTATATTATCGTTTATATTTAAATGCTTCTTTGCGTGGATTTTCATATAAAAGTATTATCAATTAAATATGAAAGTTTTAAGAAAACGTTTCAGAATTCATTAACGTGTTTAATGTGTAATCAAAGATCGTACTTTTTTAAAAATACATCAATTAAGAGTTAATGAGCAATTTTTAAAATCAAACATTTCTTTTATCATTTAAATGGCTAAAAACGATAAACAGACATAATAATCATTTTAATGTGTATACTCGTATAATCACGTAATAAATGTCCTATTGTTAAGTTTTATTATCATAGAACTAAACGATCTTTGAATATTTTGATAATTTTATAAATTTATTTTATAGGCATAGCATAGTTTTAATAGCACAATGTTTCAATTGTACTAATACATGCACTAAATATAGATTTTTTTTTAATCGACAATTTGTTTCATTAGGTAATAGTATGAATATGCGTTTTTTTAATCTGTATGTACAGGACGTATTTATTTACTGTTATGTGGCTAGTTTACAGGACTATGAATTGATTAACAATTGAAACAATTATGGATAATCTATAAGGTAGCAATTCATACAAACATGTAACATCCACAGGTGCTTAACATTATAGTCAGTATATGCATGGGAGAATTACAAATGTTTTGTAAATATGCAACTTTAAATATCATCTAATGCGAGTTAGATTAGTTTTAAACAGTTCTGTAAACTCATGAAGTAACAACAAATTGTTACCTGCGGAACAAGCCTGAAAGAAAGTTTTTTTAAAGATGCTGTAAGAATTATCTTGAAAAATAAAATTCTCGTAATAATTATCGAGTGTTAAAAGAAATGACGTTTTCACATTTTTCGTTCTATATATGTGCATTTTGATTTTATTTACAAGCGATTTACTATTTATATTAATACTTTTGTATTAGCGTAATAAGTTCGGGAGATTTTTAAATATTGTAAATATTTTTCAGTTGTTTATAAAATTTAATATATCTGAATAGAGTACAAATCAAAATAGAGTAGTACCAGCTAAATATCATTCGTGCTTAGGAGTTTGTCATTCTCTGCTAATTGTTTCAACAGAATACATTGTACATGCAGGAGGGGGCAGAGATCTACTACAAGAGCAGAGGGAAGCCAAGGTGCATACTGATTTGGAAATTTTATTTATACAGTAGAAAAGTTTCAATCTTGTAATATTATTTCGACACGTCGAGAGCAATGACTTTCGTACATATATATTTAAAATTAAATCAAATCGGTATGTATGCTCGGTAATGGATTGTGTCTGAATCATATAAACATATATGTATATGTATTCTTTTTTCTGCTCGAAAAATAATCACAAGATGAGATAATCAATTAGAACACACACCTTTTTTCATTTTCTTAATTTCTTGTTCTTGTTGATCTACAGCTGCACCGAGTAATGTAAAGATGATACCAGCTTGAGAATTGACCCCTACAGCAGTTACTAACATTTTCCCAGAGCCTTCCATAACATGAGTGCCTGACAATACCATCGGATCAAAAGATTCACCTTTCTTCACATGATCTGATTCACCTGTCAAAGAGGACTCATCTACCTACAATACAGAGGTTTAAATGTATGAGTATAAGGTTATTACACCAATGTTCTATAAATCGTTTGTAAATATGAAATTACCTTCAAGTCATTGCTTTGTATAAGTATTCCATCTGCTGGTAACAAGTCTCCATATTTTATTTGACAAATATCTCCCACAACTATGTCACTGACTGATATTTGTTTGACTTCCCCTTGTCTTATAACCGAGAATTTGTGTTCACCTTCAATTCTACTTTGTAAACCTCTGAATTGTCGTTCTTTCGTATAGTCGTTAAATGCTGTTACTATGACTACAACTATGACTGAGATCAAAATTGCTAGCCCTTCAATCCAACCATGTGATGTTTCATCGTCTTCAAACGCCGCTAAAAACGTACAACAATTATTATAAAGTACACAAAACATTTTATACAGATGATGAAGATCTGTTATAACAGAAAAATATTCAGTGTTACAATGCCAATAATACACATATTTACAAGTTGATTTTTAATAATAATCAGAAAAGAAACAAACAAGAGACATACATAAAATCAAATAGAAATATATTCATACAAATTAAAGAAATGAACACGTTTATTTTCTTTCGAGACATTTTTTTCTTTACTTCAGATTAAATATCAAAAAAGCAATAATAACGAAAATTGCATGGTCATCGGTATCGCAAATAAAAGTTACAATCATATTTTTATTTCAATTTTTGAATAAGACAAATGATACATGTTACACTGAAATAATCCATGAAATTGACGAAACTATACATGCCAGTGTAATACTATTAAAAAAATCTAATATTGTGTACACATTTTGTTAATGTGCATTTAGTTTTACAGGAAAAGTATAGCTTAAATAAACAAGTCATTTTTATTATGAATCTACCAAACATACACAGTGTGAACATATTTGTATAAACTTGGATAGAATCGTTAAAATTATCTCACTGTATGTTCATTAAAATGGCTTTTCTGAACTATGAAAAATATTTATTATAAATGTAGTTTTCAACGATTTATCAAAATTTATACGATCTTCAGCACTTAAAGCCTCATGGCAGAGGCAGACGTCTGTGCCCGCCAATAACCATTCTAAATCAGCGTCATATCTCAATTTCTTTGAACAAATCAGCATCGATAACTTCCTTCTCTTCTTTAATTGCTATTAAATTTTTGGAATCCAGTATGTCCAATGTTCTTCTATTATGAGGCTTTAAGTGTTAAACGAGCAGTCTGACAAATTTCATTTTAGAAAATATATTTCATATAATATTCTACAAAATAATTTCACTAATATTTTCAAATAAGTTCAATCTCTTATCAAGTCCTACAATTATACGATAAGTGAATAAAAATACCGTTTTACAATTTTTTTTTAATACAATAAACTTGGAATGTTCATAATTATAAAAAAACCTTTTCTAAAAAAATACTTGCCATCTGCTGTTATTGTATACATCCAAACTATTGCGTACATAGACAAGTTTTTACATTCAATTTGTTACATAGAAATACATTTAGAAGACTGATAGTAAAATTAAAAAAGTATTTAAGATAAATGCTTGAAAATAAGTGATAATAGAATTGAAATAAAATGGATATATTTAAATTAAGTTTTTAAAACGATTCTCTTTTTAAAAAAGTAAATAAATTCACTATAAATTAAGTAGAATTTCTTTAAACAAGTTAAATCGTTTTAATTGAACAGATAATTGGATTTGAATCTTAGTACAGAATAAATACTATAAATAGTTACAAATAAAAACATACATATATGATTTAGAATATAAAATTAATTTAAAAATTAAGAATTCAAAAATGAATTTACGTTTATATTATTTAAAAATACTGAAAATAATCTTTCTTCAGATTATATAAACATTTTAAATACAAAAAGTACCCAAGATAAATAAAGTGACTATTAGGATATTTACATTATATTCGTTTATCAACACAGTGCAAATTTATATAAAGTAATATATATTAGTTATTTGAATATTTTAATAACTTATGAATGAACAATATTTATATTATTCACGTATTTAAAAATTTCATCTATTTAACTCTGTTTCCCAACCGTACATATTTGGTTTAATATAAAAAAGAGATATAATTTGAAACTTGACTACAGCAAGCTACAGATTTTTTTCATTGTAACCTTTACTTTATCAGTGGTAGGAAAATTCTACCTAAACATGTTTTTTTTTCTATATAAATCCCAATGATACGATCGTAAATTATGTTAAAAAGTAATACATATATTAAATAATAAATAAACGTAAAAAATACTTTGAAATAATATAAAAATATTTATCACTTTATTTAACATACAAATATATTTTAGGCTTTAATTAAAATAAAAATAATATAGACACTTTAGTATTTTGGCATAGTAGGATAGTTATTTTCAATTTGTTGTAAATAAATAGTATACTATTAATTAAACAGGGAATAAAGTTCTGAGAGAAGATCAAATTTGCTCGGTATACAACGTTTGCATAGAAATATATATCCGAAATATTGTGAATATTTGTTTGCTTAGCAATGAACTCGTTGTATACGTGCTTGTTATAATTGAGTTCGATTTTATATTATAAACAAATAATAATTATAGCTCGAAATGTTTATTTGAATATTCTAGGAATATGTGAACATCGTTGGCTGTGATAGTTATAAACATTATCGACCTAGAAAGTTAAACAACATTAAGTAGTTAGTATTGATCATTGATCTATTTCAATTATTGAAATATAACTAATTATATCAAGTAAATGAGTTTTGTCTATTAAAAGTTCTAAAATATTTATTTTTATTTATATATTGGATTTTTGTTCAACTGCATATAAAACACATCTTTTTATACCAATCATTTTTAATATATTTTGTCCACATTTCAAAAATTTAAATAACAATTTAAATATTTTAATTTATGTGTAACGAATATTTATTTATTAGAAATTTAATTAATTAAAAAAAAATGTTATCTCATCTGATTTTAAAAAAGAATTAATCGAAATTGATTAAATATCGTTTATATTTTGATAGTTGCGATAATAAAAATACATTAGATACAAAATAATTAAAAAATATATAGGTAAATTGAATTCAAAAAGAAAAATTATAAACTATTTGCATTAGATTCTTGACTTTCATTGTCTTTGTATTCGATTGATATTTTATATTAGAAAATGTTCTATTAATTTGAGTTTTTAATATAGTGACGAATTAGAAGTTTGTAAATTCTTTATAAAAAATAATACGTGTTTTTTGTAAATAACTATTTTTGTTAGTGTATAATATCTATTCGAGATATATTTAAATATTAGTAATTAAGAGAATGTACATGACAAAGATATACGTTTAATAGTTTTCGCAGTATTATAAAAAATAATTAGAACTAAACTCGTAACTTGCAAAATAACTATTTATGTATTTTAAATATGAAATATTTGAATAAATCACGAGATAAGAAAAAAATAAATTCAATACCCTTATTTTAATTTAAAAGAAATTCGGTTTAAAAAGAATTTATTTCCATAATTAATACTGATCTCTATTATATTCCTTTCTGTGTTTTATTGTTTTCAGTTTCTCCTACGACCGGTTTCGATTTTTATTTTCATTTAGATTTTGAACCATTAAAAATCTATTTGAAAATGAAAAAGGTCAAGACAGGCGTTTAAGAGAAATCGCTATACCTGGTCTTCGGGATTTAAACAGAACAATCCTGATTAAAAAAACAATAATACAAGTTTTGTTTTTGAATCATAGATAAGATAATTTTAGCAAAATGGAAAATTTCGTGTTGAATTTTATTTGAAAACAGGGAACATTGATTTTTTTTATATTTTTCTTAACATTTTTGAAATAAAAAAAAATGAAGAAAACTAGTGAGTGACGATACAAAGGCTTTTATGTAACAAAATAAATTAAAATAAAACTTAGACATTTTAAAACGCTAAATGAAGTGATCGATAAGAATTTTCTAATAAAAGTTATATTGATAATATATTTTCTCATTTAGAATTCAAATAACCAGTGAACTTTTCAACATATATTTTTAGATGCAAGAGAAATTAATACATGTATTATTTATAAGAGTTATATTTAATAAAGCATTCTAAAATATTCGATTTCAACAAATAAATATGCAATGACATATTTTGTGTGTTAAGAAAATATATACTGAATATAATTTTTAATTTTCTAGTATAAAAATAAAGTGGTGAAAACTAGTCTATTTAATTTGATTTATATATTATTATTAGACAGATTTAATTTGTATGAATGTAATGAAGCTATTTCAAAGAATAAATACATATGTACATATATACATACATATAAACTAAGGACGTAAATAAATAAAATGTGAGTGAAGTAACAAGCACATCTAATGCTAGAAATAAATTATAAGAATGGACCTTCTACATGTTATGATATTAAAGAAATTCGTTTCAAACCTTTTGGATCGTCCGCTGGTGGATAGAACGAAATAACAATAAATAAAATACATGATTCTAATAAATCCCAAATCGATATAATGTTTTTAAAAGCTAAATTTCGAATAAATTGTAAAATTTATGATCGAAAATATGTCGAATGATTAAAAAAACTAAAACTTAGCAATATATAATCAGCAGTGGCCCCAAAAATGCTAATTATATAATAAAATGAAACCGTATAGACAATATTAATTTTTTTACCTTCTTCCTCATCCGCTGGTTTATAAAATGAAAGACCCAAAGACACAATGGCAGCAACTTCGAGAATGATGAGTGTAATATCCTGTAATGCCTCCCAAACTAATTGAAGAAATGTTTTCGGAGGTTTTGGTGGAATTGAATTCGATCCAAATGTTTCTCTTCTATGTTCTGTGTCTACTTGTGACCCGCTCAAACCTAAAATACATGAATAAGATATGTAAATCCAAGTAGAATGTCTGTTTTTAACTTTAAATATATTGAATTTAAATCATCAAGTTCCTATATAATTAGATTGTAGATAAGCTAGCAGGTGATAAAATTAAATACAACGAGAGTAGACTGCTTTGGTTGTCAGTTATTGTTAAAACTTTCATTGTTTAGTTTTGTATAAGCAAATTTACAGATTTCTTTCACTTAGAAAAACAATTCATTTACGTCGAAGAGATAAAATCATAAGACTAGTACTGATATTCGTTTCTTTTTTATCACCAAAAGATGAAATATAAATAGTACTCCTATCAGTCTTTCTTACAATAAATGAATTGATAAAATAATAATCAACGAAAAGATAAGATCAGAGAGATTATGGAAAAGATTGAATTATGTTAGAAGAAGTGAAACTGGAATAAGATTTATCCTAATCCATGAACTGAAGAAGAGTGATATAATTTATAAATATTATTTAGAGGAGCGGTTTTTGTAATCAGTATTAAAAAATTTACAGTAGTAAATAATAAACCAATCATATTAAATATATAGAAATGTCCATTTTTAAATATATTACTTATTTAATGTAAATACAAATAATTCTGAAATAAAATAATATGGTATATATATTTTTTGAACCAATAGTTTCTATATCCAGATTGCGTTTTTCCCTACTAACAACGATTTTTTACATACAACTTCGCAAGAATCCTCTAGATAGTTGATAATTAATTCATTTTAAAAATCGTTGTTATAGAGTGTATATAAAATAATTTCTAACTTAATTTTTGTAAGTCCAAGAATTATATTTTTTTATAAAGTCAATCAATTTATAAAAAATCGAATATTGGTTTCATTAATACAAATGTTTAGTAAGACCAAATTCTTGCAGTAAAATGTATTGAAAACGAGAGTGCAAGTAAATATAAAAACGTTTTAGGTTTTATAATTCAAAGATTCAATCATTTTCGGATAAGAAACATTTTTCAAGTAACTTTTAGTTTATGCTATAAAGCTGAATAATATACTGAAGTGCGTGTTTATATATATATATATATATATATATATATATATATATATATATATATATATATATATATATATATGCAATGGAGGATTTAAAATAGATAGGAACGTATCAAAACCTGATCATAATAAAATCAATTCCGTGTCCTGAATAAACAATCAATAAAAAGTTATTTACAAATGAATATATAATTAATGAAGGTATAAATTATTAAAAAATAATATTTGATATCGTCTACCGACAATAGCTGATGTTCATTTCGAGGGCAATGACTTCATCGTCATTAGTAAAATATTGATTTTTATTTTTTTTTACAAAACTATTGCTGTACATTTATTTAGAAACTCTATGATTGATATTGGATTGATTCAAATCAGATGAATTAAGTGTACTGTTCTATTTATTATTGTATGATAGATCATGTCGATTGATATTTATTTATGTTAAACAGTTTGTGTTTTGAAGTATGGAAATGTACCTTCACTAGGCGACGTGTAAAGTTTTTTGCAAATTTCTTGCACGCCGCCGAACTCGCTGAGCTTGGCGATGCCCTCCCGACCACGATGTTCCATCAGCTCGCGCAGATGCTTCAGAGTGATGCCATACTGCGCCGGGCGCCCGTCTATCGTCGCCATCTCGTCGCACCGCTGTGTTGCCCAGTCGTCTTCGTCTTGCTGTCTCTTCTATCTGCGGTGCCCTTTGCGTTACCGATGGCGGGCACCGGCTAACTATCCTGAAACAAATAATACACAGTGATTTATTAACATTATTCAATAATGTAACGAATTTTAAACAAAACCTGCTTAATTATTCCTGATACTCAATTGAAATCAAATAAGTCATAAATGAACACTTTGAACTTCTTTTATGTATTAAAATAAATGTCACAATTTGACTGCACGAGCATTAATTCTACTTGTGGGTTGAATAGTTAAATATTTGTTAGATATTGATGACTAATTTCATCTTATGGACAAACTGATTGTCAATCATCAGTGCATGATGTGAAAGTTCAAAGTATTCATAAATTAAAAACAATATAATTTTGATCAACACAAATATTCACTCCTATAAAACTATTTTACTAGAAAAGAATTATATATATATATATATATATATATATATATATATATATATATATATATGTATGCATATGTAATTGTGTACAAGTCAGTAAAATTTTAGACGATTGAATAAAATATGCAATTGTTATTAAGAATAATATTTATTAATTATCTATTTTAAGATTCTGTATTTTTACCGAAAAATATTGATTCTGTATCGAATATAACAAGCATATAACCAATTTCAATAATACTTGAACGAATTATTATACACCGAATAGGAAACTTTTAAAAAGAATGAAATGAAATATCTAATGAAGCGAAGATATCAGACATAAATTGCCTTTGGAGATTTATCTAACAAATGTAAAATCATATTATCAATGAAAACTTCGCAATCATGTCATAAAACAGCAAACAAGAAGGATTAAGATAATATCAACGATCTTGCATGTCATAGAATTTTATAAAAATTAATGATTTTCATTTTCTTACAGCACAAGTGTAATTTATTGAATATAAAAATACTAGAAGTGATAATTCTTCAAAACGAATTATTAAAGAAAATACTTCATACGAAAGATTGAATAAAGTTCGATTGGTATAGAAACAATGTCAATATATTTGTATTGCAAAAATATATTCTATTTACAGATTATAATAAATACAAAGAAATAATCAAACTGACCGAAAACGTACAGTTAAAATAAATTCAAGTATTAGAAATATTATTTATTGTGAAAATAATTTAAATTCAGGACGTTTATTTTCATATCTGAATTAGATTAATATTTTAAATAATTTATCATATATAATTATAAGGAAAGTATATGTCATAAATATATCAAAACTATTTTATTTTTAAAAAGTGATATTTTTAGGCTGTCAATCAAATTTTCAAGATGACGTACAAACGAAAATTAAATATGGCAAAAACTAAACGTCGTACAAATTTTAAATGATGTATTCACCAACCGAAAATTCACTAATGTGTATATATATATATATATATATATATATATATATATATATATACATATATATATATATATATATATATAAATTGAAAACGTTAACAATACATTCATAAAGCATTACAAAAAATGTAGATTATATTAAAATCTTGTTTTTTTAATGCAGCTCTTTACTACTTTTCTATACAGAAAGTCTAAAAAGTTAGAAGTCTTACGTTGACATGAACATTTTAATTTCCCAAAGAAATCAAATACAGTAGGTAATGAGGAACTATTATATTTAAAATCACCAGATTTCTCAAATTAAATTCGTATACGTTGCAGTAGAATAATCTACGGATTGATAATCAAAAGAGATGAGGATGAAAAATAAAAAAATGATGTAATTAAATTTTGTGAAGTGTATTGAAGTTGTATTAGTAATGTAGATTTACTAATATATTGAAAATGACTAGAGGATTAAGAGAAGAGAGCTAATACAAGATATAAGATCTGATATTTCTTTCAATGAGAAATGTGAGGTGTGATTTGGGATGTGTATTGATATAATATTCTTTAATGAAGGGTTTCCATCTGAGATGAGTGAAATCAGAAAAGCGAGCCATATAAACGGTTCTAGTGAGTATCTCATTCGAAGATCAGGCCTGTTTTACAAACATATCTTATCCTCTCCTTTTCTTAGAACTAGAGATAAGATTTATAGAACTAGTTAGAAAAATAGTATTCGGTTTAAAACAATTTTGAATTAAAATGTTGAGATATTTAAATCATGTGCTTACTTTTTCTTTTAATTGAGTATGAGAAATGTTTAAAATTTTTTAATTTCTAGATTCAGATTTTACAAGTTGATGTAAAGAATACATAACGAACTGAACGAATTCTTTAAAATGATACCATACTTCATTCATACATCGTTGAGATGTATAGCGGGTTTAAGTATAGAAAAATACATCAACTTTTTGGAAAAACAACACCTGGAAAATATTGTAGAATAATACAAACATATTTAAAATTATAAATATATAATCATGTTGCATTATATACAAACATATAGGAAATCTATAAAATTATATTGTCTTTATGTTATTATAATATTTTATTAACATTAAAATGTCATGTATTGAAAAACATGTATGCAAGATTGACTTTTTATACTTTAATAAAGTAATTAATATTAATATTCTTTATTATAATTATACACTTTTTTATTTCAGCTACAAAAAAATCCTGATCCATTATTATCTCAATATAATAATTATATATATATATATATATATATATATATATATATATATATATATATATATATATACACAAAAATGTCACAAATAAATTAAAGTTAAAAATACTTTTCGAATCATTTTATAAGTTTGTAATACACGAATGTAATTTTCACATGTTAAGAATTAAATTGAGAAATTATTTAGATATTGACTATATGGTATATTTATAGTCAAACTTGGTTTGTACATGTAACTTTTTCATAAAAAGTAAAGTAAGTATATTATGTATGTGTTTGATAATACAACGAATTATGTTCGTATTTATGAATTCATATATAAAGAAAGATTTTTTGTAGTGGGACACTTAAAGAAAATTTTGATATACATAGAATTCAACTGAGAATCTATAGTTGTCTTATTTATTTGATTCAATTAATTTTGATTGTTTTCAGTTCGTTTATAGCATTTCAAAATATAGATGTTCTGAATACTTAAACACATATTATATATATATATATATATATATATATATATATATATAAATTGGGAAATACAATTTGAAGCATATTGAATAAATGCAGTTTTAAAATTTCTCATACTTTATAGTAATAAATGTGTATGTAAATTTACATTTTCATATAATTAAAATTATTGTGGTAGTTTTTGGATTATTTTTTAAATAGTGTATTAAAAAATACATTCGTTAAAATCGTTCAATGTTCTATTACAAGTTGCTGATAAAAACTATTTTTAAAATTTTAGTTTTTATTGAATAAAAATATTTTTATTTGCACAATAAAAACGAACAAATTTCTGCAAAACTATTTTTGCATTAAACGAACGTTAATTTGATTAAATAAACGTAATAAATTTGTTAAAAGAACAATTCTTTCATTTTATGTTTATACTTAATTTTTTATTTTAAAATAAAAGCTGTTGTACTACAAATATTTTTCTTATGAAGTAATGAAACACGCTTGAAGAAAAATGTATGCTGTGTTAATTCAAAGTGTAAAAAGAGAAGAAAAACGATATTAAAAATATGATTGAAAAACATAAAACTTTTAGATTAAGATTGTTAGTTGTTATAATTACTGATACAAAATCTGAAATAGAAACATTCACTTGATAGTTTTATACGAAAAAAGTAGTAATTAGTTATATATATATATAATAAACTGTGTTAGTTCGAATTTTCCATTGTATTATATTCAGAATTCGAATGAAATCATCCTGCCTGTAACCAAAACACCTACATTTGATTCGTCCATTATTATTTTTATTATTATTAGCTAATCTATAAATATATCTTGCTTTGAATTCGGTACAGTTTTTTTTTTAATCTTCATTGAAAATAAACTATATAGAACCTAATGGATTACTGCCAAAAATTCGTGTATCAATGAGGAAGCATGTGACTAAGAAATGTGTAGATTGATATGTTAACGAAATATTTGTTAGATAAATAAATTGACAATGACCAGTGATAATAATTTCATTGTCAATGCCTGTATGATAAAATTATATTATTAATAATTATTCATTAATATTTATACAAACGATACACAATGAATAAAAGTAGATATTGTTATTATTATATTAAAGTATAGATGATTCATATTTTGGAACTGATTTTTTTTATAATCAACTATTCAATTAAATTTCGTTATCACATTATAAAAAGAATCAAATATATAAATAGAACTGTAGAGAAGAGTATACAAGCTTTTCTTTCAATAAGATCGATTCGAATATAAATTCAATCATTTACAAGTAAATGATTTTTCTTAGACAGCACAGTCGATTTTCTGAATATGTTGGAAATACGTAGTTGTTTAAAAATAACTCATTTACGTAAAGAAACTATTGTTATCTTCGTCACCATATTTCTCGTTGAAATGTTTAATGTTAAAAAGGAATTAATTACAGTTTTGACGTAATTTGCGTATAGAATAATATTTAATCATTTTGGTAAAAAGAAAAATGATAATATTATGTTTCATACTTGTCAAGTGTTACAATTCAAGCTTCATATTATAAGAAAATACAGAAATTATAAAGACAGATTGTTTAATTAACATTACATTATATATATATATATATATATATAAAGTTGGTAGGAAAATAATTACGGTTTTTATTTTCTAAATTATAACTTTAATTTTTTTCAATGAAATTGTCATTTCATTATGTTCATGTTATTATCATTTTAAGTTTTTTATGTTCATTAATATCATTTTAGATTTTTCGGTCTGTATTTTGGTAACAATGACTTTGGTTTTATTATTAATTTTGCTTCCAATTGGGTTATTGAATTAAAGATGGAAAAGAGATAAATAAAAGCAAATTTTTGTATGAGTTCAAAACGGATGGTAAAGCAGCAGAAACTGTTCGTAAAGTAAACGATGCTTTTGGTGTGGATACTATTAAGAAACGTACGGTGTAATAGTGGTTCCAAAAATTTCGTGCTAGAGATAAGAGTTTTGAAGATGAAGAAGATCGCGAGCGTCCTTCTTCAGGTCATAACGACTAACTGAAGCTGTTAGTTAAATTAGAACCAGGTACAATTCGAGAGCTTGCACAAAAGTTACACGTTAGTCATCCAACAGTTCTGAACTATTTACAACCATTTAAATTGAAAAATATATATGGATTTGAGGGTCATAAACCACAATTATTTTTCTACCAAACTAATATATTAAAAAGTATTTAATACATTATGAATTAAAGCAATGAATTATAATAATAATATACTGTTTACAAAATTATCCATTTAGAACGAAACAGAAATTATCTCAATTAATAGAGCAAGTTCTTAAATCAGAAAGAAAATTGTGTACGAATTTATTGAATTTTTCATAATAAATTATACTATATGGTGAACTTGAATAATAAATAATAAAACTGTATATTTATATTTTAATATAATTATTGTAAATATTTATATTAAGTTATATGGATGACAATAACGAAGTTACTGTGATATCTTATAATAAATAACATATATAATAATACCAAACTAAATTACTGAATAAAAATAGACTTTTGTTTAATACAAACACGATGCATACTTAAAATATATTTTTTTAATAAGTAATCATTTTAAAAACATTAAACTGACGAAAAATTTTAATTTCTTTAGAATAAATGTTGAAAAACTGAATTTAGTAACAATCTTTAAATGTTTATTTTTTATAGAATCATGTGTTATTATTAAAAATACTCTCTGTATTATTTAAAATATTTTTTAAACTATTCAGTTCTTTATAATTCATACTGAAGTATAAATTGAACAAAATTGCGAATTTAAAAATGCGAACTTTACATTTTTTTATAGAACAACTTCCAAATATGAATATTATAGATGTTCTTATTCAAAATTTAATTATAATAGTTTAATGAATATTTTATTTCATTTATTATAGCTCCTATTAAATGCTGTACATATATAAAATTTATCAAAGCTATTGTATACTTCTTTGTTTTGAAATATTTACTAGTCTGTTTATAATTAATGGGATATTGTGTGGAAAAAAGGAATTTCTCATTATGTAATTTTCTAATAATAAAATAAGAAAAACGTATTTTGTCAAATACGTGCTAACATACGTCACGGTAATTAAAAGTATTTAAGAAATTTACTACAGGCTACAATATAGTTATTTATTAGTCACCGTAATTGTGTTAAAAAGAATAAAAAAACTCGTACAAATAATTAAGCAGATGTTCGTTCAAGTGATATTAATTATAGGTTTTAAGAGGAAACGTTAGATTGGGTTACAAGCAACACTTGTTTTTTAATAAATATTCCTATGTATTGAAAAATCTCGAAGCATATATTTAAGTCTTTCTATTAAATTCTTTATACATTATTAATTAAATGTTTTACCTTTTCAATTCATCACAGAAGTATACTTTAAGAGTGTTAAGAAAAATATACATGAATATGTATTTATTTCAATGTTACGATTGATCAAATTATATATGATCAAAAATTATTTTTGATTAATAAAAAAAATCCATTTCAAACGTGTAAACAGAAGAGATAATACAATTGGGTTAAAGAAAAGATAAAATATTTTTAAATAATCTTCTTAATATTTCTACAATATTTATTACAAATCTAATTATCAGGAATTAAAAAATGTTAATATTTTACAATAATAAAATGTATAGATATATTTTTATAGAACTTTCGAAATATTCGCTTATTTTGACATGAAATAATCATCATAGATATGAAATATGAGTTTCATCATATTAAGCACATGACAGGAAAATTTTCAACGACAAGAGTTTGATGAAATGTAGAGCTATTTACAGATATACACGAATATTTGGACGTGTCAAATGAACAGAATATATTTT
>CM068324.1:8791827-8836827 GCA_034766995.1 Acanthacorydalis orientalis | reverse complement strand
ATAAGCACATCGATCAATTGATATTAATTATTATTTAATTAAAATCAGTTTCAAAATTCATACATATATATACATATTTATAATTAAAATGTTTTTAATTAAATTGTAGTTATCATATATTATATACACAGATATAAAATGATAATTGAAATTTAATCAAAAATTAACATTCATGTTAAATGGAAATTAAAAGGCATTAAATAGATATAAATAAAAATGTCAATGTTATTTAATAAAAGGAGAGATAAGTAATTATACGTATTTATTTTCATATAAAGAAAGAACCAAAACCAAGTTTTTCACACTATGAACAAATTTAACTGCCATTTATGTTAGAAGTCAATACATGTCAACTACTATATAATGATTTACGTTGAATTATACATAACTTTAATGTCAATTATAGAAAAACGTGTAAAAAAACTTATTCGAGATCTTATTGAAAAGCAAGCAAATACTCATTTGTGTTGCCAGTACAATTTCAATGGCAAGATTGAAAAGCTTTTTGACAAAAGAAAAGTAATGAAAAGATAGTCTGAAATTTCAGAAGAAAAATACTTTAAATGCAAATGATCGTACGGTAAAAATAGTGCATGTTTTTCTGTTGTTATATGAGAATAATAATTGATCATTACAGTTTTTTTTTTATTTTCGGATAATAGTGCTGATGAAATGTAGAAAAAGATTTATATATATATATATATATATATATATATATATATATATATATATATATAAAGTAATCGAATCTGCTCGTCTGTTCTCTGTACACTTCTACATCGTTTGCCCTATTAAGATCTAATGGTGTAAAGTTATTCTCTGCTAGAAACGTAGGATATTTAATAAACTCATTAACTACTTCATTTAAAAGATACAACTTTTTATATAAAAAGAATCAAATTATGATATCAGATAGATAAACAAATTCTGGATAAATGTGGCACAAAAATATCGACTGTAGCCCAAGTTTGATTCAAAACAATCAGAGTTAAGCAAATATTTAATACTATTGTAACACTCGAACACATTAAAAACGTTCTACATTGGGAAACTGTACTGAAAAATATTCGAAATGCAACTAAAATGTTCAAACAAATCGACCAAAGTTGGTTAATTATTAACAATATTTTAAGTTTCCATAACCTTCTTTTTGTGCATATATATAACATAACATATATATATATATATATATATATATATATATATATATATATATATATATATAATGTTATTGAGTTATGAATGAATAAATTGTATTCTTAATATAAATTGTATAAATTAAAAATAAATCAAGTAAAAAAATATGTATTACAAAAAAATATCAATGAAACAATTTATTGTTTATTGTAATAATTAAATTGTAACCAATATTATTTTATACATGTACTTATAATAAATGGGATATTAATGAATCAAAGAGGTGCAATAGGTCAGTTTAGTAATTTGACTTGTTATTAACATCCAGCGAACACGAGCGGTTGTCAAAGAGTAGTTTTTTATCCGCTTTGATGAGGTTTATTGTTTTATATCAAATCACACGAATTATCGTACATACGTGTGCTTTCTCTCATGTACGATACGACAATAAACCACAGCAAAGGCACTAAAAATTGCTGCAATAGTAAACGCTCTTGTGCACTAGTTTTCAAATTGGATAAATATGCATCGTAATTTTTTTGCATGTAGCGTACATTGTCTACACTTTTTTCAATTTAATTATGAATCTAATATATATTTCAGCTACCTATATATATATATATATATATATATATATATATATATATATATACACAAATATACTTAACATACACATTAAATTTATATTTCTTTTCAATAATTTTAATGAAATTTATTTTATACAAACTGAGCTATAAGTGTAATTAATTTACAATAGATGTGTACATATAAACGTGTATATATATATATATATATATATATATATATATATATATAAATATTAAAAAAAATAAAGATGTATGTGGGAAATGGATTTTTTTATGTTCTTGTACGTATAAAATGAACACAGTGAATACTAAACTAATAATATAGCTTCTAGCGTTGGTTAGTTGATATGATATGTCGTGGTGGAATTGTTTATCAAAACAAACTTAGTTATAGCACTACACTGCGGTTTCCGTTGTCAGTTCAATCAACGGAATGCGTGATGAATGAACATCTCGTAACATCATTTTACAATCATTTCAAAATGACTTGAAAAACTCAACATATGATAATATACATAAAATTTAACTGATAACTTGAATTTTCAACAATAAGCTGTGCTACTTATTCACATCTTCTTTAAAAATAATGAGGTTTAAATATCAATTGACTATATAGAAAAAAATGTGTTTCAATTAAAGAAATAAATGAAGTAAAATACAGCATAAAAACAGATTTAAAATATAAAATACTCCAAATATCTAATTTCATAAAAGTGATAGGTTAGTCGTTTCAGGCTACACAATACCACACTATTTGCGGAACGGTGTATAATAATAAACGCACATGTTTAAATATAGAGTATTTATAAACGTTATCAAATTACTATGAGGATAGCCTTGTTGCACTTGGAAATGATTTTCGAATACGTTACTATTAAACAATTCCATATATAACATATACATATATAAATATACACATGTGTGTGCGTATTTATGTATACATAGAATATATGGTGGAGGTACCGAATCAGTACACACAAGTCGTATACAAATGACATCAGTATCCACTTAGCTTACATGTAATTTTAAAATATGACTGCCTATAATGAATTGTGTACATGTAACCTAGGCAACAGCAATTCAAAATCGTGTATATATTCACATGAACGAATATAAAATTCGATAAACCAATGATAATACAAAAAATGTAAAGCTTCCCATCTCCATTATTAAAGATGAAATGTCCAGATTACAGTAGGATACAGGCAGATTGTATAAACGATCTAAGATTTTTGTATTTTAATTATATACCATGGTAGAGGATATATTTGCTTTTAAGGAATCTTGTGTCTGATTAATTGTTGGTTGTACATATCGTTTTGAAGAAGTACGTAAAAATGAACATTATGTATATAACAGTTTGTATATTGTACAACGTTATTATCCTTTATGTAGACAATATAATTGATAAGTTCATCGATCTCTTCGTTTTTAAGGTGATATATATATATATATATATATATATATATATATATATATATATATATATATATATACTTCATAATATTTAAAATTGTATTCAATATTTTCAATAATCGTACAAATTTTCAATTTCAAACAAACAAATGCCATTATATGACACATGATTTTTCACATTATTGTTTTACCATATTGATTCTTTCGACAAAAGCATTATGAGTACACAAACAACAATCAAAGTTTGAATATAAACATCTATATTTCAATATTCTTAAATTTCAATAGGTTAGGTCATATAAAGAAAATTTGGATAGCATTCCGAAAACAAAATGAAATGGTGTGAACCATTACAAAAGTATGATTAGAAACAAATTATGATCTTAATTTTTCTAGCACACAGCCTCTCTCTCTCTTTATATATATATATATATATATATATATATATATATATATATATATATATATATATATATATATATAAACAGAAAATTTACTAATCAAGAGAAAAAAATATTGGAAAATGTGTGTTCAAAATGGAAAAAACTAACAAAGATTTTTATCCAATATTATTCGAGGAAAGAAATTAATTTAAAAATCATGCATATAATGTATAAAAACTGATAATTGAAGATTTTAAAAATATAATAAATAATGACATGTCAAAAACAAATCAATACATTTTTTATATAAATATTATTAAAACGTTATTATAATTAATAATGATACAAAACTTATAATTGATATAGGAAAGAATTTTGAAAGAATTATGCGTTTGATTATTAATTTGATGTGCGTTGCTCAATCGACAATGATGTATAGAATTGAATAATTTAATTACACAGTTCTATTAAATTAATTTAACTCATAAATATATCGAGAGATTTCTATATACAGCTATCAATTGAAATTAGTTTCGTATATTTTATTTCAATTAGAATTAGAACATAAATGATATAATTTAATTATAAATTAATCAATTATAGGACAAGATGGCATAAAATTTTGATATAATGAAATTAAAAATTATAATTCAAGCTTTGAATATTGAAAAAAATATATTGATTAAATTGAAAACAATTAAAGTACGTTTCTAATATAAACTGATAAATAAAATAGATTAAATTAAATATTCATATATTACTAAACTAATAACAATAATTATTTGAAAATATTACTTTTAATCAATTTTACATAAATATGCAACGTGCAGACTTACAGCAGACAATTAGGAAAGTGAAGGCCGTTTCACACATTTATGCGTTTGAAGTGTTGAAATGAAAACAAACTTTACTCGCACGTTTTACGAACATTATTTACTAGTTTTTACTGGAATGTACACAATATAAATATGTGTAATGATATTAATTACAGATTTCTTCGTTATTTTCACTTGTATACAATTATACACTTTTTATTGATAATGAAATTTGAAGTAAATACAAATATTGACTATTTTGATAAATGAGACGTTTGAAATTAAAGCAAGTTCAATTAAAGCATGTGATAATACGTGTTTTATTAGAAAAATCATCTATTATAAATATAAACAATAGTATTGGTATAACAGACGAATTAATTAAACAATTGTATTAAGAGTTATTTTTTACAATACAAGTGGATTAATTTGAAACAATTGTGTACTTTATTTTACACAAATTATTAACTATACTCTCTAGTACACTGTATTCATTATTACATATAATGCAATTTTATCCGTTCTATAGTGCAATTAATTCCTTTGATGTTACAATATAATTTGTTGTTTTCATACCCTTAGTTGTGCCAACATACATGTTATTTTTATTGTGAGACTGAACAATTGATCTGATTAATAAGTATGCTTCTGTACAATTTATCAGTTAATTATTCGTGTTTATTACTGATTGTATATTGCATTATTTTTCCATTTATCCAGTTTTTCATTTTTATTTACTATATTCAATTCGAAAAACTAATCTAGTATTAGAAAAAACAGGCAGATTTTTAATCAAGATTATCTTACAACTGTGAATTTTGAATTAAGCCACTATGGTTTTAATAAGATAAACAATGCAGTTATACATATAAAAACTGTCGAAAGAAATAAGAAAACTATTCGACAAATAAATGTGTACCACTTTAAACTATAAATTATCATTGAATAAATTTTTCATATTATTTATAAAGTAATATTTAAATTCTATTTCTAAAATTTGATAAATGGTTAATTATTAATCTTTTGTTTATATTTCAATTTAGCTCTACGTTTGAAAAAAAACCCGTAAGTGTTTCAATCAAGTATACACTTATCAACAACCATATACAATGATTATTATAATTGTTATCTTTTCAAATAATGTTCCTTATTACTACAACTACTTTCAATCCAGTTCTGTAATATTCAGATAGCTAATCTATGTTGTAATTTGTGAAAATCAGTAATAAAAAATCGTTCCTTAAAGGATACTTAGTTTTTTTAAAACAATCAATTAACTGAAAATGATTGTCGTGTTAATATCTAATATAGAAACAAGAATTCAATGAGTTGAAAGACAATAAAAAAGGTATACTCGTAAATGGGTTCGCAAGTAAATAGTATGTATAAATATACTTACTTTATATATATATATATACACACACAGAGAGATAGAGAGACATAACTAATGAACACATTAAATATTCAGAAAATAGATCCAATAATTTTTTTTATTATTTTATGGAATAATTATTTCGAACTAGGAGATGAATATAATAAGTTTAAATAGGTAGTAGAGATGACAGAAAGCAGAGCTTTCAACGATATTGCATATCGACAATATATTTATTGATTTATATATATATATATATATATATATATATATATATATATATATATATATATATATATATATAAAGAGAAAGACGTAGTATGACCATTAGATAGTTTGACCTATTAAATAATTAACAAATTTGCAATTATTGAATTATTGGATTTCTATTACGAAGTTTCCATGATACACAGAAATAATTGGCATGGATTCGATTATTGTAACTCGAAGGTACAATACATTTAGATAAATATGTAATGTATATTTAGAGATTATATTGCAATATTATTCATAGAGAGCTGATTGAATCTTTCTCATCAAATGAAATAATTGCAAACTATTGCGGTGATTCTATACTGGTTTTAAGACATATATATATATATATATATATATATATATGTATATATATATATATATATATATATATATATTGAAAACATGCTAAAAATATAATCATGTTTTTATTCGAAAAAAATTTGAAATCTTCAATTGTCGTTTATCAATAAAAATGATAATTTTATTTTTAATCGAAAATTCAGATCAATTAATTTATAAAATATGTAAAATCTGAACAAAAGCAACAGTATTAAATCGAACCATATGCTGAAGAATAGCAAAAAAAGTTACCCTGTCTATATATAAGACTTCTAGGTTAAGTATTCAAGGAATCTTATATTTATTCATTTCAGTTGAAACGAAAACTCTCGACATGAAATTTAAAAATGACAACTCAAATTGAACTAACAAGAATGTAAGTTCGAGGTACTGTCTAAATTCATTAACGATGTTAATCCAAAGACTTATAACGAGTACAGCAGACGTCAAAGAATTACTGTAGTATCAAGAATAATTTTTCTTTAGATTTTGTGTAGACATTATAATGAATAGTCCAGAGTTTCGAAACTGAAGAAATATAAAATATGTTTTTAAAAACAGTAGATAAATTATATGAAGACAGTTTTTATAATTTTTTTTGTTTCTATGAATAAATTATAATTCCAAAGAATAATGTTTTTATAAATATCTATTTTATTAAATAGTGTAAATGACGTTAAAAATAATATCATTTATTGTATTTTAAATAAAACTGAATGAATTCATCTACTTTATTAATTCACCTTTAATAAATTGATATGTCAAAATTTAATAAGAAAATATATTTCAATTCAATATCAAGTATCACATCAACTTTAGAGAATAAAGTGATTATTATTTAAAAGATAAATAAATACCTTTTCCATATAAATAAATACTATTGTGATAAATTTTATATAATGATGATTTTAAAGAATTTATATACAGAAGTCATTAACAATAATCATACCAATGTACTGATTTAAATTGAATTCAAGAGGTTTATTATCATAATACACATATAAATATAATGATTGAAGTCAACTGAAATGATGATAAAAGTTGTAATTTAAAATAAATTTACATAATATTTAAAAAATAAAGAAAATCGTTTCTTTGAAAATATACTAGTATATTTTTTCAAGTTTACTTGTATGACATTTGTTACAGATTTTTATTGTATTAAAATCTAATTCTTTGAGAAAATCAATTAAAATATATAATAAACCTAATGAATTAAGTTTATTGTTCTGTATTTTTAACAAGAGACTACACTTTTCTTCCAGAAAGAACTCAACTCATCGAACTGATTTATATTAAGTCGGCATATTATTATTAGTGTCTCTTGGTGTATTATTAACTTTTTGTGTGTTTAATGAATGAATGTTCTGAAAACAGTCGTTTGTTTTCAAACTGAAATAGTTCGGCGAATATATTTTAAAATCAATTGATATTAATCAAATATGTGTCAAGTAAAATCATTTAATGTCATGTACAAGAGTTGTACAACAAATTGACTTATCAGTTATTGTGGTAATAAAAAAACATTTACCACAACTTTTCATTACATATTAGTAATTTATTGAGATTAAAACTACTTAATAATGATCTATTAAGTACTAAACATATCTTTGTAAAATACTTCCTGACAATAAATAAGAAATTAAAATAAAATGATATAAAGATCCACTTGTCAACAAATGAATTAAAAATATTAATTATACAAAATCGACAAATCTGCAATTTTCAAAAATATGAATTAAATATTTTGTAAATGTACAAAATTTGTTTTATACAAATTAGAGAAGAATTTACTTTTCTTATTTTTTTGTATATAAGATACATATTTTCATTAATTCTGAATAATATCTATGTTTCACAGATAAATATACAGATTTCAATCTACAAATAATGTTACAGAGTTGTGTCAAACCAGATCAATACTTATACGTTTGTAAAATAATTTTACAATTACTAGATTTAATATGGTAAATACAAATTTAATTTTAATTATCCTGAAAAATATATTTTGGTGAAATTTGAGGAATTCATTATTGATAATCACTGATTTTTTTCAAATCTGATACGTCAAGTGCAAAATATGTTTGTTGATTTCTAAAGAAATAATTTGTATTAGTTTTGTACACTAACAATCGGTAGTGAAGATGATATAAATATTTTGAATATGTTTGTTAAAGTATATTTCATTGCTGGTTTGTGAAATAATTAAGTTATGATAGTTGTTCATGGTAGTCACGATACTTATACAACTAGGTCAATGCGTTGTTACAGTAACGAAACAATCAATTATTTATTACTATAACAATAATTAATTTATTATTCCAATAATGTACTAATCCGATACTGAAAGAGTACAATATGTCAATATATTCTCCTGAGTCGATAGTGATGTATTGATGAATAACTATTTAAATAAATGTATTAAATATTAGTGACATTTATTTCAAATATCATTTAAGACCACATACAACAATAAAAAAACTGTTGAGCTTTTTTATATTTGATAATTTATTTCATATAACTTGACATAATTAATTATCCCCATTATCGATATTTTCTTTTTTTCTTTCGTATTAAGACTATGATTTGAACCAATTACTACTTGAATGATAAACGTGTGCAAACGTCTTCATACACAGTATAAATCATGCAGATAAAGTTACATATCTAATATCATTCTTTGTTAAACAATACTGAATTGTGGTTTCGTACAAAATTTCACTTCGTACATCGGTGACGATAGGTGAAATATAATAAAGTAAATAATTTAATCGAGTTAGCAGCCTTTAATTGACATTCGTGGTAGGTACACCTCAAAATATGTATGTACGTAGATATCTATGTATAATGTACGTACTTCACACACACATACACACACACATATATATATATACATATATATATATATATATTCACATATATATATATATATATATATATATATATATATATAGAGAGAGAGAGAGAGAGAGAGAGAGAGAGAATAATTTTATATCGAACTAAGACTAATATTACAATTGTCTAACGTTCAGGATGTTATCATACATTAATATGTAACAGAGTAATTTTTCATACAAAATATAAAATACTTTGCCAATTCATTGAACACATCTTGAATAAATATTCCAGCAAAAACTTCGTTTACAGAATATTGATGTTGCAAAATACAACATTATACATTCAAATATTAAAATAACAATGAAATATTTTACAATGAAAAATAAGAAACATATTTATATATATATATATATATATATATATATATATATAGTTGATTGCTTTATAGCTATTGATTTAAAAATTTTAATAATTATATATATATATATATATATATATATATAAAATGTAATGATAAAATTTGCTCAAATATTTTACTATGACCTAAGAAATAGTGATTAAATCACTCAACTGAGAAATGAAATAAAAGCCAATGGCTAAGACTCAATTTTGCAAATGATATTGTCGTTTTTGTAACTACTTTGGAAGTACTAGAGAAAAATTGAAGAATTAGATGAATCTAGTTGAAAAATACATTTTAATATAATAAAACTTGAGTGGTCGTTCGAAAAAAATGTAATACAAAGAATGTCAATAGAAGAACTAACGAAAAATATATTTTTTTATTCTAATTATTATCAATGCTGGGTAATTCATTGAAGGGATAAAGAAGAAATGAGGTAGAGTTGATTTAAATTAAATTTCTATTCATTTAAATTTAAAGCTATGCACATATGTATTTGGACACGTACGAGACAGAACAATACTTTATGAAGACGTATAAGGACTTTATTTATAGTAAGAAAATGTTTAAGTCAAGCAACGAACGAAGATACAGGATATAGTGTTGTTTTTATAAAATATTTTAATATTTTCCTTCGTTACTTGTTATTTTAATATTTTTTTTTTTATTAATAACATCATAATATTAAGATAACAGTGAATTGATGATTTCATACACAGGTATCTGAATATATAGAAGACAGTCCATTTTTCATTGATGTATGACTGACAATGAACTGTATTTGAATTTTTTTAGATTATGCGAAGTAGAAGTTATTTATTCGCTTTAAGCTGACGTACATATTGAACCATTCATACGCCCTTGCATTTTTTTATGAGCATTTATGCTCAAATATGTATCCAGCTTAATATTCCACTTACAATAGAAATGTATTTAAAAAATATATTTTACTTGTCTTATTTTTATGGAAGGGAAAAATGGTCGATAAATGACAAAACAATTCACAGAATTCTCAGTTCCGTTTCAGTCTTCTGCAGATGGCAAACAGAGAAGAAACAAACAGTTTGTAAAATCAAGATTGTATTTCGTTCTAGGATCCGTGTCTTTATTGGAAATTGAATATTTACTCACATCTTTTTTATAATTTTCTATTATATATATATATATATATATATATATATATATATATATATAAATGAAGTATTTAATAATTCGAACACAAACATATATAAAAAAGATTTGTTTCTTTTCATATATGTTTATTTTTTTGTAAATAAATAATCTAAAATAAAAAAAAACTAAAATGAAAATACTCTGGAAAAAAATATATTAAAATTTTAAATTTATCGTAATATATATGTAGAAAATATTATGTAGAAAATTCAGTAAACGTAATAAAAAAATGTGTACATTATTGAATAACGTTTTTGTTACGCGCAAGTCATATAAAATATTCAATCCTTTCAATACATCCTATTGATGTATTGCCAAACTTTACCTATCAATTTAAAACCACTATATATTTAGCAACGCATTTATTTAGTAAAAAGACAGCTTGTCAGAAAAGTGTATTGGCATATGATTGAATGTTCGAATAAATTAAATGCACTAATGAGTTCAAAGTGGATCTGTAGAAATTTCATACGATGCACTGCCAAAACATGATTAGACATAACCTGTCGATTGGTTGTAGTTTAAAATTCAATCTTAATAAATATTCGGATATATCAATATTTATCACAAGTTATTTTTATGAAGATGATTTGTTTTATTTCAATTTTTTTATAATGATTTCTTTTCAGATAAGTTTTGATATATATGTTCTAAGTTTTTATAAATACACATACAAACACATAATATACATACATACATACATACATATATATATATATATATATATATATATATATATATAACACTTTTATGTTTCAAAAATTATTAGACAGCAAAAAGTATGGTTACTCAGATTCAAAATTCTATTAAAATACATGTGATCATTTATTTACATGAATTTCATTCTATTTTACATTTTACAATATTTTCAATTTAATAAATTTTTAATTTCGATTAAATACATTTTTAATATTTTTCAATTTAAAAACACTCTACACTAATACTTGTAATAAATAATCATATTTTCTTGATATTAAATGTAATTTTAAAAAAAAAACTGGACTTGGAAAAATAATAAAAAAAGGTATAATAAACATTGTAATTTTGAACACAAATGTAAGAGATATTAAAAAATTTCAATATAAATAATTTAATGTGTAATATGTAAATAATTTTAGTACATTTTATTTGTCTCATGCTTATATATATATATATATATATATATATATATATATATATATATATATATATAAATATGTCAAAGTAATTTACCAGTAAATTCAACGTTTACATCAATTACTTTATCTTTTGAAATTATCTATGAAATTTGATTTTTAGAACGTATATACATCACATGGAAGATTACAATCTAAAATAAATTTACAAAAAAAAAGAAAACAATTATTCATATAAAATCTACGTCAATTGTTAAATTTGAACGCATATAAAATGCAATACAATGATTTATTGATATGCACACTTTCACATAAATAATACGTGAGATAAAATTATAAGTACCAGTGAGATTATTCAAATGATTTCATACTATTGAAACACAATAAATGCCAATATTTTAAAAAGGTATAATGTTTTGTGATATTTATAGCGTAAATATGTTGTTCCATCAATACATTATTTAAAATTGTAAATAATCAGTTACATGCGACTGATTAATTACGATATTATTTTGATTATTTACTAGGATGCAATGAATTTAGTTTTGTGCATAATTCAATCAAATGTTTCAATTAAAATATATGTTCCTTTTATCATATTTATTTACTAGTAGATTACTATATCGATAATCGATTTTAATAATGTATTTCTATACATTTTTTCAATTCTATAAAAATAAATACTAAATAAGAAATTAAAATTAAATGATGATTAATTAAATGACTATTATTCTATAAAATAACAATCAGATAATAAAAGAAATAATTGAATTGAAAAATAATTCTGTTATTATTTTCAAAAATTTTCATATTATAAGAATAATATTCAAATATATATATATATATATATATATATATATATATATATATATATATATATGTACATATTGAAAGAAAGGACTTTTTCAAAAGGAAGATTCAGTCAATGCATACTTGTAGTTATGAGTTGCAATATGAATGTCGGTTCTAAATACAAAAAAAAAACAACTATATCATCATTCAAAGCGTTTTCAGAGTGATATTACTAACTACAGAACTGAATGGAATTCAGACAAAAATTACCAATATAATAAAAAAAAATATACATTCCTTTATACAAACAGATGTACTTTTAAACAGAAAAATAGAAATAGATGGACGACAAAATATATTCAATGCAGAAAGCAGGATTGTTTTCAACAGTTTAATTAATAAACTGAATATTATAAATTCTGCATAATAATGAGAAGAAAGAATTACTCCCAGTACAACTGTTTTATTATTATATTTAAATTCGAACAAATTATATTATTTATTTTTAATATTTAGGAATCTTTCGACCGAACAAAAATTCATTTAATAATTCGAATAATTTATCGTAAAAACATATTATTTGCTTAAAATACCAAAATTTTATTTCTTAAAATGTTCAAGAAATAACAATAATGATACTATCTTGTTTTTTATATTTTACTAATAGGAAAGTAAATAGATTTATGCATTTTTCACAAAAATAGTGCTTTCAAAAATGAAATATGACTTCGTATAGACTACATTATGCATCTTTAATATTTTCCATTACTAGGATGGTACAATCTTAACGTTAAAAAGAAAAAAATACGAATAATAAAACTAAGTTTATGGATTTACTTTAATGTTTAAAAATAAAGAAATAAAATACTGAATCGAGGTTATGCAAACAAGAAGTATTTTTAAATGTACTCAAAAGCATGTTTTGCCTGTTTCCTGAATTAAAATAACAGAATTATAGATTTTTAACTACACAATACATTATATATATATATATATATATATATATATATATATATATATATATATATATATATATATATGCACACATATATCGATATATGTGTATGTATGCATACTATAAACATCAACAGGGATTTTATTTTAAGAATCATTTCTTATTGTGTATAAATCAAAATTTAAAAATATTTAATTATGATATATATTCATTTTTGAAGCTTAACAGAGTAAAAGAAAAAGTTATATTGGCAAGAAAGAAAAATAACACTGCATCAAGGACAAAGTGAATGTGACCTATATAAGGTTCACTCGCAGTATGTCTGTTTGTTAGAAATACAACGTATAATACAAATATAATAGAAATATATAAAATAAAATACATGTGTTATATATATATATATATATATATGTTTGTCGTATTTCAATTATAAATATTCTAATTATACTTCAAATAAATATCAGCGACACTTTTACATATTGCTTGACACATTTCCTGACAATGTTGAAAACATATTGACTAAACATACTTGAAATTGTTCCATGTTTAATTTTTATACACTGTGGAACATCAATTGCAGTAAAAATATACTTCGATATATCCATTTTTTTTCTTTCTGTTTATCTATGAACTGATTATTTTACAGCACTGAATAAAAGTTATGTCTCAATCATGAAAGTAACTCAAATAAAGTTCGATTATACTGAAGGAATTTAAATACAGTAGTCGCATTGCGACACAGTACTCTTGACCGATTTATTTTATTTCTCAGAATCACTGAAACGATATCAATACTATACTTGTTAAGAAATTAAAAAAAAAGAAAACGTAGACTAGATATAAGATGTAATGAAGATTTCAAATCGGTTCAAGTTTTTATCCATAGATAAAGTTTTTTATCTAATGATTATTTTTTTAAATATAATATTTAAAACATGATCATTATATGTATTAATCAACTAATTGATATAATGTTTTTAATATAATGTATTCTGTTTGTATAAATGTTATTTATGAATTAACATTCTACACTCATATTAACTAAATGTTATCTTTAAATGTATCTAAAAAATAATCACTTAAAACGATGTTAATAAACGTAATATAAACATTTAATTACATTTTACAACATTCACAAAGCTACATACTTTTTTGAAAAATAAACATTACTGCAAAATAAAGGAATGTATTTTTCAGATTTTAATTGAAAACGTAATTATTTTAAAATTGATTTTTGATTAAATTCTTTATTCTCTTATAAAAACATTTGTGATTTTTTCTATCAAAAATATATTTACAACAAAAATCTTTTTTTATTAAAAAACAATTACTGACCGAATAGAAATTTAAATATAAAAATAGAATTTTTCCACAATAATGGTTTGTAAAAATAAAATACTATTTTTTGAAACACGAGACCTGTTTTTATTTTGCCTGAAAGAAAAAATGATTTAATAATTAAAAATATACTTTTTATCACATTATTCTCTTGTACGTGTAAAATGATACTTCTATTTTTAAAAGAAGACAAACTTTTTCAGATCATTAAAAAAAATGTTTATCAAATATCAAACAAACTGAAATTAATTAATCGACGACCAATAAATATAAACTAACAGAAGTATAATAGCTTCAAATATATTTATTTAATTTTTTATATCATGTAATATATTATTATATCATATGAATATTTCTTTGTGGAAGTGCTCGAGGATATATTTCAGATAAATACTGAATAAAATATTTAATTAACTTATAATACTTTTTATGAAATATTCAATACCTATTCATTAATTAAATACACTATTCTGAAATAAATCACCAGTATGTCATATTTTATGATTGATAGATAATCTGATTGTTATTTTATCGAAAATAAGCACTGACATCCTATTACGTATATTAATTAGATCATATTACATATAGAACGGAAAATGTTTAAACAAATAATTTATTATCTAATAATATTATTCAGGAAAATAATATTACAACAGATTATTTTTTAATGAAATATTATATTATAGTGAATTTCAATGAATTGAAAATGATTTTAATAGTGCCACTGCATTGTATTTTTTGAAACTTTTTACAAATAGTAAGTTTTCAATCTGAATATAAGTTGTTATTGAATTATCAATAAGATCTTTAAGAATATGTATGTACAATAAACTTTTCTGCTGTCGGGTTTAAAAGTTGTGCAAATATTAACTTTCATAAATGTATTTTCCTCGAATGTAATTTTTATATTTGTTAATGAGATTTATAACAAAATAACACAGAAGTTTATTAAATTATTACGATTATTGTTTAATTTTTATTATAAAAATGTAAATTGTAATAAAAACTTTCTTATATCTTTGTGTATATATATATATATATATATATATATATATATATATATATATATATATATATATATATATATATATATATACACAGAGTACATTACAATATTTAGTAGAAAGAAAATAAGTGTGCCTATTTCAACTACTAACAAATATTTCAAATTTAACAAAGCACAGAAGTACAATAAAATGAATATCATTTGATACGGGATTAAAAAATGAATAAGAAAATGAAACAATGTATTTATATAAAATATTTGCAGGAAAATAATTTTAGAATTTGATGAATGATCGAAAATTACTGGTTCAAAATAAAACTAAACTAATAAACAAATATGAAATCAATGAGATAAATACGTAATAAATATTTTACATGCGACGTTAATAAAACGTTAACAAAAGTTAATTAATAAAAGAATAATTAATATTCATAATAAATATTTTTTAGACTGAATACACGTAATATTTGATTTAATAGATAGATTGATTCTTTAGAAATTACTTATAAAACAAGACTAACCAATTATACAACTCATAATTAATTAATATAATATTTATTAATATAATGAAATATTCTGTTACAACCTCTGAACTTTCTCCATTCTTAATTAATTATCATCTAAAAATACTACCTTAAAATGGAACTCTATCACGTTAAACAACACTTTTTTTACATACTTCAACCTCGTTAAACTGAAATTTCGCATTTTCAACACTGTGCAAATAGCAGGTTAGATGTATAAATAAAATAAGAAGACTCACTGAATAGTATATCAAAAGAAACAATGTGGTAATGAAATTATATAATTAAGAATTTTAAATTTAAGTACAAGGATAGTAAGTTAATTACATCGGTGTTAAAAACTAACTACTACTTTAAAAAATGTACGAATGCTTCTCAAAAAGAATATAATTTAAGTATTATTATTTCAACTGAAATATGTTGAAAAAAATACACGACTTATTCAGCTTAAAAGATTAAACTGAATGTAAATGTTGCTGCAATATAATAATGTTTTATTGCTTACATGAAACAATTATGAAATTTCACTGGACTGTTATTTTCTTATAACATTGTCAATATCTAAGGTAATTAGTATTTTGAGTTAATTGCTTGTTGTTAACAGAATATATGTTAGTAGTTAAGATGAGATTGGTCAGCAGATTAGCTTTTTAATATAATCTTCAAAGAGGTTCAGATTTTCCACATACATTAGACCAGGTAACAATATTCGGGATTATTTGTTTGCAAATGTCAAAGATAAAATAAGTAAAAATACATATAACAAAATTAATGCGAAGAAAAATTTTATATTAGACAATACAAGTTGATACGATTTGATTTACAATTAATGATAGTGCTAATAATCTAATACTATAAATCGTATTGACAACCGTCAATATTATACTAATATTATTAAAACAAATCCAAAAAGATATATAAGCAAAGAAAAAAAATAATCAACACACTGGTTACATTTAAACATAAATACATGTTCTTAGTTTCATTCTATTAATTATATCAAATGTATTCTTAGTAAATGTAATTCCCGTATTATATTTCTATAAAACCATTAAGTTTTTCAAATTATTCCAGCTTACACGACTTCAAATGAAAAGATACCGCGAAACCGCAAACATGTGGGATTGGCACAAACATTTCATGTTATTCGCAATTTGAAACGAATTATGTTTGTGAAACCGAAAATAATTTTCGTATTAATCGATACGTTACGTTATCTATTTCATGTTAAACAAATAATTATATACTGAATAATAGAGACATGGGAATGAACGGATATGTATTTTGTGTGAAACAATATTTTACTCGACTATTTAATAATATATATATATATATATATAAATAATTCAATAACGATGTCTCACAGCAGGAAGTATACATAAATAGTTACACCTTATGAATAAAAAACACTAAAAGAAAATAATTCTTCAATAAAATGGTTTTCAATAATACCCATTGAAACATACATATATTTTATACCTAAGTTATTGAATTACGGTTGTTGGATTAAATTATCAAACTCTATGATATGAAATCAATATTTATATATATATATATATATATATATATATATATATATATAAACGTATGTACTAATGGGAAAAGTAAGAATTATTCATCACTAACCACCAAGTATTTATCGATTTGACAAATAGACGGTATCTGAACCTGCCTTAACTGACTGTAGTTATTTTTGTCACTTCCGGATGTATATTTTCCTTCATATTCTTAGTATTCTTAAAACGTTTTATAATATTACAAAATAGTAAACAGTTTGAATATTTAGTTGAATGCCTTGATTGAAATAATGTAATGTATATAAATGTTTCAGTGGATTTGATTGCTTACATTTATTCAATAAATCATTCAAAAAGAAATACGATATATTTATTTGTGATTTTCAATCAGATTGGTATTAAAGAAAAACAGCTGATTTATTTTATATTTATATATTTTCGGTCTTAAATAAAATATTTTTAAGAAAATCTTTCTATGTTAATAAGACGCAAAGATCTGCGTTTTAAAAATTAAATAAATTATATACATGTATATATATATATATATATATATATATATATATATATATATATACATATATATGAAATGAAAAATCAACATGTTTAAAAATGCAGTGAAACCTTGCTATACAAAACTCAGTTTTAGTATCTACATATTTTAGTCATAGAGAGAATCATTATAAAAAGTTAGTATACACTGCTGAAAATATTTCTATAAATTATCTTAAGACGAATAGAGAATTTCGTTATAGAGATGTTTATTACAGAAATGTTTCACTGTATTATTAAACATTTTCAACATAAAATTGATAATTTTTAAAATCATAAAAACAAAACGTCATTTATTGATATAATCCACATAAAATATTATTATGTTGAATTTCCAGAAATATCTTATTTCAAAATAATGTATCCAGCATTGAAAAAATATTTCATTTGAAGATCATATTTATTTTATAGAAAATTATGTCTTGTGTTAAATAAATTCTATTTATATACGTGAATAAAAACTCATATAAGTATAATTTTATATTAAATCATTTAAACAAGACATTTCTTTAACGAAAAAAGTCTACTGAATGAGGAAACAATACTGTGCTTGTATTAAATATTCAAAATTCAGATACTAGATGGAATTAAAAAATCAATACCTTTATGTTCACATATATGATTCAAATTTGTAAATTTACATAAACTATATTTTTCCATGTAAAATTATCTCTATAGAATTTTAATTAGTCTTGTCATAAATTTCAATTGTTTTCATATATATATATATATATATATATATATATATATATATATATATATATATATATATATATATACACATAAGCTAGTGAGGGAAGTAGTTAGGTGATCAAATGAATACCAAATACAATTATGTCTTGGATTTATAGACTATAAAAAGCTTTTCGAATCTATTACCACATCATCGAGGATTGAAGAACCAGGGCATAGAGGACGCATACATCGAGTTGCTAAATAACACCTATAGAATGCAACTTTGACGGTGAAGCTACAGGAAGAAAAGAAAGATAAAAATCGAGTTATGTATAAGACAGAAAGATGCAATTTTGTCGAAATTATATAACGCAGCTTAGAAGAAATATTCAAATCGTTTGACTTGTAAGACGAATAAATCGAAATGAAAGGCGAAATATTAAGTCAGTTTCGGTTTGCTGATAATATCGTTATCTTCGCCAGTACTCTGGAAGAGATACAAAACAGGATAGAGGAATTATATGATTTCAGTAAAAAAATTGGACTAAACGTAAACCAAGCAAAAACAAAAATGTTGTTTAATGCGTTTATCTTCCCGAAGAAAATTGAAGTAAAAGGAAAAGAAATAGAAGAAGTTACGAAGTTTGTCTACCTGGACCAGTTTATCAACAAAGATAGATCAACAATGTATGCTATCAGTCCTTATTTACGGCAATGAAACATGAGTGCTTAATACCAAAATCATTCAGACTCCAAACAATACAGAAGTATGGAAAGATGTATACTAGGAATAACAAGAAGTGATAGGAAATGAATAGAATGGATACGAAAACAGACAGAAGTCAGACATTTTTTAAGAAGAGTAGAGTCTGAAATGGAAATGGGTGGGGCATGTTGCAAGAAGAGAAGACAACCGATGGACAACAGAAATTATTAACTGGGAACCAAGGAATATAAAAAGATCAAGAAAAAGACTAATGAACAGGTGGGATAAAGAAATTAAAATTTTGATTGGAAATCAGTAGAAAAGAAAAGCATTCAATCGTACAAAATTGAAAATCATGGAAAAGACTTTTATCTAGCAGTGGACTGACAGTGGCTGATGACACACATATATATATATATATATATATATATATATATATATATATAAGCACACAAACATTTATGCTTACTAATTAACATTTAATGTTAGTACAATTTTTTAATACATAATTTTTATTGTGGGTACAGTTGTGAAAATATAATTATTTCATATAAAACGAAATAAAAGAAATTTTGTATAAAAAAAAACTAGTTTAGAATAACCTTTTGCCTGAATAACAATCAACTTTTATAAATGCAATTATTTTTGTACTCGTGAAAAAAAGTGGGTAGTATATAGCAATTCTATGTTGGTAAAGTAATTTTTATTGGAATATTTTTTTTCAAAAGGCATATAAATTACATTTTATACATGTAGTTTAATACATTTATATTCTTAAATAAAAATGCTCCATTACACAGGAATTCAATAAGCATTTTAATATCAGTACTTTTCCGAGAAACGAATTATTTTATATACAAGAAATGAGATAATTTTGCATTAAAGAACATATCGACATATTAGATAAAATTTTATTCTGAACAGTAACATATTTTATAAAAATAATTGCTTTGAATTGAAAAAATGATTATATATATATCCAGAGTTAAAAAATATCTCTAGATTAATATTTTAATTAGAAATAATTTGTTAAATATTCTCTTTTTATATTATAATTGCACTTTCCTGTATAACTTGTATCAATGATTTATTTTAGAGGTTTGTGAAAAGAAAATGTATTTTTAATGAATATATATATATATATATATATATATATATATATATATATATATATATATATATGTATTTAAATTGTAAGTAACTAAATAATAATACAAAAGAAAGAAAACTATTTTCTTTTTTAAGAAAATATAGACCGGGTAATAAAAGGCTTATTATAAAAATCACCAACAATTTTATAAATATAATAAAGTTCGAAATAAAATATTTTATGTCGATATAAAATATTTTATTACATAGATACGTTACATTTATAAAAAAATATCAAATTAATATAACAATAATTATATTTCATTTTGAATATAGATAATGAAAAGTAAGTCAATCTATAATACCATTTTTAATATGTATGTTAGTGAAAATAAATTATTAGGAATTAATTGCAAATTATTCGCAATTTCAATTATTTGAATTAATAACTGCTTTAAATACACACACCTTTTGCATATTTATTTTGTATTAAAAATATAGAATATGAAAGTTATTCAATGAAACCTTAAAAATCGACTGCATTCGATTGCAAATTGAATATTTGAAAAACACTAGTGTATTAAATAATATTTTTCCACGACCTTAAAAGATTCATTTATTTCCGAGAATAATAGTTTATTTCCTGTGAACAATTTTAGTATTGTTTATTATATTACGATCATTACGTAATTCGAACAATATATTAATAGATTGATGTTGATAGTTTCTGTTATTGATGAGTATAAACTTCCAACAACCAATCAATCAATTACTAAAACATCAATATATGTCCTACAGTGGAAAAACTAATAGTTTAAAACCATCACATTAACAACGTTACTCTAAAATGTTAAATGCATTTTCCTTTGCATGACATTAATTGCAAATACGTTTAAACCATTATTATATTGAAATTGTTATTAATGCACTTTACACACCAATATCACTTTTTATTTTACACCACCTATTTATAATAATTAGTTTTCGTAAACTATTTTACACAATCTATTTATAATAATTAGTTGTTGTAAATTATTTAACAATATTTTTATACTTTGTTTCATGAAAAGAATTTCTGTTAGTAGTAGTAAGAATAGTAGTACTGTGCATGTATATATATATATATATATATATATATATATATATATATATATATATATGTATACGTGTGCGTATGTATGTAAGTTATATTACTAACAAGACTTAATGAGTGTATGATTCTATAAATTAATATTTAAATTATGTACTAAAAGCATGAGAGTAATTAATGAAAAACATTCACTGAAGCCTACATAATGACTATTTTAGTAAATTACTTATTTCGGAGAAAAATCAATCGTTGAATTTAAAAAGGTCACGGGTTATTATTTAACACATTATAATATTCCGCACATTATTACATCAATATACATTGTTACTAATTATATTAATGAACGTTAAGGAGAATTTATTAACATTTTCTCCGTAACTTGTTCTGTTTCAACGTACGTTAACGTTATTTAGAGATACGAATTTATATAAAATGCTCCGTGTAGATGATTTTTAGTTAAAAAAAATGAACCTGTGTATATTGAAGTTGTTTTATTTAATTGTCGATGATCATATATACTTCCTCTAAAATGCGAACGAATCAAGCGTTTACAAGAACAATTATGAAGTTACGATGAACCGTGTAAGACATACCCGCAACCGTTAACATATTAACGAAGGCCGATAACAATTATTATAATGAATGTACGAAATATTTTACACAAATCCAGAGTACGTTTTTTCCCCGAACGGTCTTGTGCCGGCACATAAAAATGAAGCGTAAGCCCGACGAAACGAGTACCGTAAATCTTTATATGAATGGGTTGATAATAATGACGATGATGTTTGATACTAATGATTCTAATGATAATAATAAAGATAAAAAAGTGTTCACGCACGTGCTCCAATGATGGCTGGTGACGTCACATGCATGGCGGTCGGTCGTGTCTTACAACTGAGTCACTGAGCCGCCGCCGGCTTTCCTATTCGTATCGATTATAAAAGCTCGCGGTCCCCCGTCGCGTTGTGTGGGAGTGCCAAAGCTACAGAGGTTTAGGGCGCATGCGGAACATTGTGCATGCTAGCCTAACGGCGGACTCAACACTTCACAGTGTAGCAAAAATTCGTCTTCACTTAATATACGAACGGATTTCTTTCTATAAAATGTTGTATGAAACAATAAAGGATATCTATACGAAATGAAATCTTGAATCGAACGACGAACTAACAATCAAGCAGCAAGGACGAGCTATAAAAATATACTTTATTAATCCTTAAAAAGACAAAGATATCAACACAGTTAATTTTACTATGATTCTTCATCACTTTAATATAATCGTACACACACACCTTAAATGTTTCCAAGTATGACACACTAAAGTAACTCTTTTTATATGAAAATATCTAATAAATTATCACACTGACTTAAATGAAGCGAGAGTCCTAGCGGAAAGATACGAGAAACAATTTTGATACTTGTCAAAAGAAACTAGGTCAACCACGAAAAACCTCAAAAGCGTTGTTCATCAAAATTTGTATTTAATCCGTACACAAATAAATACCTTAGATCAATCAGCTACACAAAGATATCACTGAAAGATCATAGTCCGTGATCAAATTTCAGTTAATCATAGATTTTAGAAAGAATCTGAAAAGGTTTTTAATCATAAAAACCAAAAAGATTTCTCATACACAATTCGAATAATGACTGACTTTTTTAGATATATTCAGTGAATTGTGATTACTTGTCTTTTACTCTTTTTTATCAGTATGACGTTTCATTTAATCATTTCTTTCCTGTTATGATGCAATATCAATGAAATATAAACATCATTAACAACAACAAGGCATTTTTATTCATTATTTGAAAAATGAAGTTTTACTCGTAATTCGTTTTCGTTTTAAATATTCATAAAAATGCTACATTTTTAAATATTTTAAACACATTTCCCAATAATAACATATAGTGAAACAGTCAAATTTCAAATTATTTAAAAACACATTTATTTGATGAAGAGTTGTAACTATTTTTAAATATCAAGTTACATTCACTGGTTAATTGCCGTGTAATCATTAAACATCAATCAAATTTCCTATAAGTACAAAGAATTTATTTTCAGATAAGTATAAATTTGATTTCAAAATGTTATGTTACACGAACATATAACACGAGTGAAAAAGTATCATTTCAAAATCCAGATTTATTTCGTACGATTCTGTAGTAATATTCAAACACATAAGAGGTTACAAAGAAAACACGACTACACTCTACCTGTTCTGCAGTAAAACTGAAAAGGTTTTCAAATAAATGTACTGTACGATTTTATAAATAAAATATTTATTGGGTATACTGCGAAAGGGTGTGTTTGTATTGGAAAGAAACAAAGTAATAAGATCAATCTCATCAATATTAAAAATTTTCAATTCATTACAAACATTTGTACAGACTGCAATTAAATGAATATGAAATATGTATGAAATGCAGTTCAATTGAATATCTCATTCAAATAAATATCAATTTAATTGCAATTTGATGAAATTAGTATATTTAGAAAGTACAAATCAAATTTAATTCAGGTCATAATTAATCAATTTTCAATTGAAATTATAACTTTGTAGTATAATATTTGAATATTTCTTAATTAAAAGCAATTCGTAATAAAATTTTATCACATTAATATTTTTAATTATACATACATATAGTGACAAACAAAATCTACACACATCTATAATTATATGGATATATTACAAGCTACTACTCTTCGACTATTATTATAAATATTTGAAAAAAATATTTAAAGAACTGAACGCAAACTCGGACTGAAAATCATCACGGGTGCTTTAGTAAGGTAATTATTCGAAATATTTAGTTATTATTATCAAAGAATAACTACTTTAGAAGTGCATTACTTCCCTTCACTCACTATTCAAGTTCATTCACATGCGTTTAAAAATAAAGAAAGTTTAAAATCAAAATTAATCCAAAAAGGAACAAAACCTCACCAAGAGAGAAATAAAAGCTTGTTAATCGAATGAAAAAAATATATACAACAATATATATATATATATATAAAATATACACAACTAACTAAATACTACGAAGATGGTTTATTTGATACTTCAATGCTTATTCTCGGAAACATGAAAAAGTTATATGGATTTGTTATTACTTTTACTAAAATATACCAGTGACTAAACAGCTTGTTAATAAAAACAAATAGACTACTACATATATATATATATATATATATATATATCTATATATATATATATATATATATATATATATATACACGTATATATATATATATATATATATATACATATATATATATATATATATATATATATATATATATATATATATATATATATATATATATATATATATATATATAAATACATAATATTTTCATTCTATTAAATATAACATGATATATGCTCTCAAGGATGTTTAGTTACCAACGGATACTAAGCTTTCATCTATGACTTCAAAAAGCTATTAAGAAACAGCGGTTATACCCCTATAAATAGTGTTGACTCACAGGCCAATATAGACGAAAGTAGTTTCAATGAGAACCTGATGGCAGATGCAATATCCATCAGAACCGTTCGTAGACAGAAATTAAAGGTATTTATAAGGTTATGTCGTAGACATTAGTAACATCACTAAGGGTTGTATGTTCTTACGGTTATATTTTAGAAACGAACAGAGACCTTTAATAATTACTAAAAATAAAATCGCAGTATATATTTTTCTATAAATAAGTATAATGTTAAATGTTTAATATGATATATTTATTTATTGAAAGTTAAATAATTAATTTCATTAACAAAACGGAACTTCAATTTTTCTTTTTTATAAAATGAAACAGTCACGGTTTAAACTATTTATCAACGATATAAAAATAAATTATAAATATTTATTTTAAGTGATTCTTGGACTAAAATAATTCGTCTGAAAATAAAATATACTCCAAAACTTATGGATTACATTTTAATTATGAAGTAGATTCATAAATAAAGTATTCATTTTGTTGGCATCCAAAGGTGTGAATATTCAATTGAAGTGAAATACTCGAGCATTTATTACATAAAGTGCTCTTGATAACTTTCCAAAATGTTGGAAATAGTAAATTATTTGCTTTAAAATGAAATAAGTTAATTCATTTTATGACAAAATTATACATAAACATATATATATATATATATATATATTAAAAAATAATAATATTTATAACAAAACGCATTTTTTTTCTTCCTACAGACTTGAATAATATGCGATATTTTATTTTTGTTAGAGAAATATTAAAAAAAGTCGTTTTTTCCAATTTTAGTTTAAATATAAATTATGTGATAACATCTATACAAATTAATAGAAACAATAGTTACTCCTTTTATAAAAAAAAACTGTAATTTTATTTACAAGAGTATATGTTTTAAAATATAGAATATATTTTAATATAATATACTAATATTATTTGTTATTATTAGTTTATAAACTCCACAGTTGTGTATGATTTGAAAATATGTGAATAGTATTTAGTTCGTTGTTAGTTTAACGAAATTAATATTTATAAATACAATAGTCTCATCCAATGAGAAACATCTGTTTATAGTGAATTGACGTAAAACGTATCATTATTAGAGATTTAGTAAAAGCTGTGTTCGAAAACAAAAATATAATGGATGATGTCAAAATACTGATGACTGAACTCAACAACTTACTACTTAATATATTTCATAAATGTTGATTTTATTTATAATAAATTTCTGTAAAGTTATGAATATTATTGACATTTAAATAGAAACGAATATTATTATAGTGGGATTTGAACACGAAAGATGTTGAAAATGATGGAGATACTTGCTGAATCTTTACATTTTATAAACAAAGAAAACTTGACAATGTCTTCTGTACTTGAATTACTTGCAAAATTTGATGGACATGACAGTATAGCGTAAGCAATATATAAATTAAATGATTTTCATTTGAGACAATTACAGTATAAGAAAATATATATATATATATATATATATATATATATATATATATATATATATATATATTTAAATAAACGACATTTTATTCGAAATGACTGCTAAAAATGTTTTTTAAATATCATTTGTAATTTGTTCGGATATAATGATATATGTTTATAAACAATATATTAAATTATTTAATATCTATATTGTACAACTTAACTAATCGTTTACTGGTCAATGTTTTATGTTTGAAATAATACTGAAAAACATATGAGTCACTTAGAACCAAAACTCAGATACTTGAAAATTTTGAAAAAAACATGAACAACTTCTTTCGCCTTAGTAATTCTATTTTAATGAGAATTTATTTAAGGCACTTACTTAATATCTGAAATTAGATTCTATACAGTTATATTCATATTAAGTTGTGTGTAAACAAGAGAGAGTATATTTTTTCCTTGTTCTCTTCTTGGCTTGTTCTGATAGATGAATCCAATAAAATGAATATCCTAGCATTCTTCAACAGACTACGATATAATAGAAACAGAACTAAATCCATCTTCCAACTGAATAAAACACACAGAAGAGATTCATCTTTGTTTATATTTGGTATATGGAAGTTATGGGGTAAAAACAGGGAATAAAGACATCTGTATACTGTCACGAACAGCAAAACGAAGAATACATAATGTTAATCTGTGTAAGACTGGAAGTACTGGGGGAAGAATAGGTTGAATTTAAAAAAAGATATAGAATCTTTGAAAAAGTAATCAATACAAGTGTGAAAAATGTATATTTATAACAGTGATTGTGTTTAAAAAACAAGAAATAAATTAAAAAATAAGAGTTGAGATGCAAAATTAATTTAATAAAATTAAATATATCAGAACAAACTTATTATTATTTGATTTGTGTATCTGTAATCTGGCTAATTTTGGTCAATGTGAATTATATTCCTGTATCTGTTATGATTATCTTCGGTTTTTGAACTATTTAACAGTAAGTAACTGTACAGTGTTATCTACAACTAGATAAAAATGGCTCATGTTTGAAACTAGTCTTAGTAGATAAAGATTCGTGTGATTTACAAGAAGCAAAAAATCAGTAGGAAAATATATCAGACCCAACTAACTAAACAGGAAGAGGATATATCGTTGTTATTTTTAGTGTTGGTTGAAACACAGATATTTTTCAACAAGGGAACATGTTTTAAAAGTTATGAAATCTGAAGTCTTATGAAATACTGTCGCAATGGAGATGAATTTTCAAAAAAATCATATGATTTTAAACATGATCATTCATTAAAAGGTTAAATTGCAAAACTAAAATTATCGATACAGAAATATAAAAAAGGAAGAGATTGAATGAACCATTAAAGCATCTATCGTTAACAACGTCTAAGCCTTAGTAAAGTCAGTAATTGGTATGTATATTATTATTTGTATTTTATTTATTCGTGTTTGTGTGATATACGAGTACGAGATCGTACAATTAATAGAACTATTACACTGTTAGTGTACTCGGCAAAATACTACGGTAAATCGGTTCGTTAAACACTTCGCTAATACTAAATAGAAATATAGATGTTTGATCTTCACTGAATATAATCTCGAAGAATAGTAATTATAATACTTGTGTATTGGATGAACAACACATCTAACGTTGATAAATGATTAAATAGAGCACTTTTTTTAATACAAATATATTTTTATTGTTACTATAATAAGATTCTTTTATTCGAATTTTCATTACTATTTTACTCATCGACTTTTCTTTTACTATGTATTCTTTGTAACTCAAACACATTTCAATTAAATTCGAAATAAATATATGGAAATTAAAAAAAAACGTTATTCTGATAGAATACTCTTATACATTTAGAACTATCACAATTACTTTAATACATACTTGAAAATAAATAAATAAATACTATTTATATTTTTAATACTAATCAGATTTATTTAAAAATCGAATGGAGATCATTCGAACTATACTAAAAATAATTCGACTTTAAGGTCAAATGAATTAATACGATTATTTATGTGTAAAAGCATGCATTTATTCGTAAATAATTACAAATCGGAGTACAGAAAAAAACTATATTTGCATGAAACAATAACGTATTGTTTCAAGTTGTGGGAGTGTTCGAAATGATATTTTGTCATCGTATTTGAAATCAATACATGTTAACTATACTATTGTTTACTTTTTGTAAAAAAATACCGATAATACAATAGAATGACAGCTTATTTACAATTTGAAATCGTTTAAAATCTACATTAGAGCATATTCGAATATTCAAACTATGTAACGTACGGTTTCACATAGTTTGCAGCTCTATTTTACAGCTTTGTATAATTAATATTTATTAAATGCTTTGTGTAGTGTATATTTGCATATATTACTAAGATTAAATACTTGTACCTGCATAAGATACACAAAAAATTGATATGTTATCAATATACATACCTATATATATATATATATATATATATATATATATATATATATATATATATATGTAATAAACACCAAATATAAATTACTTTTTGAGATTTCTGTGTAATACATAAACAGAAATTTATGGACTTGTAAGTAATTTTTCAGTTGCACATATTAGTCCATTTTGTGTTCAATACAAAAAACAAGTTATATGGTATAAATTATATCAAATTTATCATAGATTTTGCAGGTATATCAACAAAATAAAAATGTAAAAGACGTCATAAATACATACATACATATACATTCATATATATATATATATATATATATATATATATATATATATATATATATATATATATATATATGTTTTCTTCATCTGTTTTAAAAAACAGATGAAACTGAATAACACGGTCTTCGTTTCGGTCAAAAAGTTATTTGAGATATGAATTATGATTTTTTGTCAGAAATTTATTACTTGGTACTTTTTATAATTGTCTATTTTTAGATAGTTGATTATAATTGTACATACTTTTAAATAATTTCTAAATGTAAAATATATGATTTTAATAAATCTTTGTAGTATTGTTTTCAAAGAACACAACAAAATATATTTTTTTTCTTTCTGACTTTGTATATTTCTTATTATTTTATAATAAAAATCATAAATAAAAAACAATAAAATATGTCGAAATGCTGAATAAATAATGTATTTTTTTTTTGATAACTAATAATGTTATATTGAGAATCATTAAAGCACATGAGTGTCTTAACAATATCACTTGATTAATTCAGTGTTTCTATTTTAAAAGAATTAGGCCATTGCTATGACAACACGAAATTGGGGGTTGCATTTATAATAATATTCAACTTGAGTTACTTGAAAAGTTTCAATAAAATAGATTTACCGTCTATTTGCTATTTATAGGAAAAAGTATCCAAATCTATACTTACAACACGTTACGTTATTCTCATTCGGCAACTCTAATAAATAAGAGAATGAATAAAACGTGAAACAGTCATCGTGACAGACTATTGACCAACATGTCATGAGTTCAAATCCGAGGTTGTGTCATTCTTCATTAAGAAAATCGATCATTTAATAAGCTTCGACGTTTAAAATCATTCTGAAACAAGTACACAAATGTATAACATACTAAGAAATAAATATTCTTTGCATACTTCAACAAAAATGTAACTAGAATTTAAATGTACAAGAAAAATACATTTATAGTCTGTGGATTAGAATTACAAAAAATATACAAAAAAATCGAATTGAGTTCGAAGAACTTATCGAGTATTCTTTGAATTATTTAATAATATTACTTGTATTGAGAACTTGATGTATTTATCACAGTTTGTAACTTCAAAAGTATATCACTTCCATTTCTGATAAAATTAATAACATTTATTTTCCGATTACTGAATGACCTATATACATGCATATATATATATATATATATATATATATATATATATATATGTATGAATGTATATAATGTAACTTCCAGGAATAGAAAATTACGACTTTATTAATCCGACAAAAAGTATGGTGCTTCAAAGATAATACCTAGAGAAAATTCTTTACTGAATAATTCATCCCTATTTAAGTGATTACGGTTTTAGATAAAAAATTTATACTAAATTATACCAGTTATGATTTCTATAGAAAATATCTACTGGATTTTAAATGTTGTAATTGTAAAAAATTTTACAATTTAATAAGATAATATAAGACTTGTTGATACATTATATATGTATAGGATGATAAAATCAATGTTTTTTTTTTTTTTTTTTAAATATAATCATTTTTTTAAATTAAACTGAATATATTTAGTATCGTATCTTTTTAGTTTGAAACGTAAATTTAACAGTTCTTCTTAATTCAATAGTTTTTGATTTTTATGAATAATGTATAGTATTTAATAATAATTCATAAAAACATTTCATATTATAAAATATTTATTAGTACGTACAAACTTTTTTTCGAATCAAACCCTATATTAATTTTTAAATTAATGTCTATTTGTTAAAGATGGTTATAAATAAGAAATATATATTTAAAAAAGTAATATGTATTTAGATTACATTTGCTGACTAAATCTTTATCAATGTTTAATGTTAAATATTAGTGGGTAAGTATTTGATAGAAGAATACATAATAATAAGTGAAATGGCAGTTGTCAATATAATGAGCACACAAATATACAACAAAGTCAAACAAATAATTGACTTATCTTAACAATTTATAATTTGATTCGATTTTGTGAACAATACAGGAAATAACAGAGTACAAGTTTGGTTTTCAAGCTTGAAATTATCACATTTTCCGAAATGTCATCGTTTTGGTTGGCTGTACGGATTTTCTGATTATGATAGGATCGGATATGAGTTGAAAGTAAATTGAGAAGGCAAACCAGTACTTTCACCGACAAATAAAAATTACATTTGTTCCCAGCAGACTTAATGATATTAAATGGAAGATCACAAAAGGGAGAGGATGTTTCCCAATAAATCTAATCACGTTTTTGGAAAGTTTTAGACTCGTTCATCAAATATATTTCGAGATTATATTATTGATACAATGAGTTTTAATCATTCTGTTACGGCATTGAATCTTTCTTTAATATTTGAGTATAATCAAATCATTCTTGATTTTTATTTTATAAGAAAATAAAAATTAGATGATTATACAAAGAACTATGCCCTAATTTTCGTGGTGTTCAGTCGAATCTTAGATTACATTTGAATAAGTTCCAAACATCCTGACTGTGATGAAAACAAAACATTACACATTTGTCTGTAATATGAGTACAAACAAAAATGTCGTGCAAAACTTGGATATTGAATGACGTAAAACGCATAGTTGCACGTAAAATAGGTTTCTAGGTCAACACATACATTTTCAACAAGAAAAACAATGACTGTAAGGAGGTTTGTGTTTACTTAAAACTAATGTTTACTATATTTTTCGTCCTTTATAAATAAGCGGTGTTTGATTCTACTATCTTTCTACAAAAGTTGATAGTAAAAAGTGAAAAAACATTTACAAGTCTTTCATATACGTTATATATATATATATATATATATATATATATATATATATATATATATATATATAAACATATTTAAATGGACATTAAAATATCTAATCAGTTTATCTTAATCGAAGAATCATCACGTGTACAATTATTGATTTAGATATGAAGGACAAGAGCTTAGTTTTTGTACTATATTTAAATTAAATCTATATTTATGTAAAATATACAAGTAGATAAAAACTCTTTTAATATTTTACAAATAAATGAATAATACATAATCACCGTATATAATAAAACTATTCTAAAACTGTATATTGTTTATAACAATTAAACTTGTATATGACGTTTCAGATCAATTAAGATTTTCTTTTTAGAAATACAGAATAATAACTATTTGAATTCTGTCACTTTTTAAGACTTGGTAACTTCATTGCAGAGAATTTTTATGGTATTTCAATTAAATGTAGGATTTTTATTTATATACATGTATGTTTGTTAATTTAATTATAAGTGTATATGTATATATATATATATATATATATATATATATATATATATATATATATATGATACATTAAAAAATATATTCTAAAACTAATGATCTGGTAGACTTTTTGAATTGAATAACGGATTTTAAGAATGTGTACAGGAATACAGTTTATGTGAATTTTATTTTATTTACAATCCAAAGATTTTTTCAGAGAAAACTTTTTACTAACTTACAACATAAGTACATTTCTGATCAGTTTTTCAACTTATACACAGCTTTAAAGGAGAATTTATCTATTTATAAGAATATTAGTTAAGAATTATGAAGAAGTCTAATGGAAAGGTGTAAAGTGTGTGGGTTTTTATAGAGGCCACATTTAGACAATTAATAAGAAGCTTTTAAGATTTAAACTAGTACTACCTTAAAGTAAGATAACTGATTAGAGTATATGAAAAAAAAATAAATATAAAAAACTAAAAATATCAATTTCAAAATGTCTTGTCATTTATCTTCTTTTAAAAGAACTATATATAATAACTATTCAACAAACAATAACTGAGAAGAAAAAATTGTTGAAATATTTCATATTTAATTACACTTCGACTGTAACATTTATTTCAAACAGATTTTCACGCGTTTGTGCAGTTTCTATGAGCGCAACTTAAATAAATATGAAAAAAGAGGGTATTCATTACATGATTAATACACATACATATAATGTGATCAAAAGCGACACCATTTTACTATATTAAAAATTCTATTGAAAATTTAAAAAAAAATTCATATACATTGTACAAAATACTGATATAAAAATAATAAACGTAACATTTTATCAATATTTTATTATAAATGATATATTTTCATATACTAATACAATATGTGAATATATACTGATGTGAATGAATAAATAAAATAGAGGTAGAAAAATTCTCAGAATAATTTCACTGTGAGTTTATTGTTTTCTGATGTATTAAATTGTCGATATAAATGATCATCGAATAAAAAGTTTAAATATTTATGATTATGGGAAATGCACATACACACATATATATATATATATATATATATATATATATATATATGTATATATATGTACATGTATACATATATATATATATATATATATATATATATATATATATATATATATATATGCCAACATGCGAAGCGAATACATCAACGGTTATTTCCTAATTGTCATTTAAGAAAAACATGCAGCTGACTTATAGGTTTCTGCCAAATGTATTTTCTCTGCAGCCAAAAAAAGTACTGACCTCAACTAACAAATTTTTAGTAATCTATTCGACAAAATAAGAAAAACAACATGTAATAAACTTCATCATACAATTAATTTTATGAACAAAGCAAATAACTATTTGAAATATTTGTGTTCAATTTAAATTTAGATTCCAATCTACTATATTATTTATCTTAATATTGTTTTATATATTCTTTATAGTCAAAATAACAATATGAATTGTGTTGAGGATGGTCAGATTTACTATCTTTAATTTTTTGATATTTATAATCAATATATATATACATATGTATATATATATATATACATATATATATATATATATATATATGTAATTGATTAATATCAACAAATACATATTAAATAATTTGTCTTTTATAGCTGTATAACATTATTTTTATGATATAACTATTTTTAGTGAATTTAAATCTAAATTTTCCACTGAAAAAAGTAAATAACTAAAAATCAGTGATAATAAACTTTGACTCCTCGGTTATAAACAAATGTCTTCATATACGGAATTGTTTTTTTTTAGAAAATATTAAAAATTATACAATAAATAGTTAAAAGTATTGTGAGTAATAATGGGACTTAAATGAAGAGAACTTGTTTTACTTAACAGATATTTAGATGGTGGAGTTAATGATGTTAATAAAGAAAATGAAATGTTTATTTTATTACATGTAAATATTCTGCTACATTGAATATACCGGTGAACTATGACAAGTTGGCAAACGTGTTGTAATGGATTTGAGAGACTTTAATAGAGCAGTACGATTTCATTCGAGATTACGAAGTAGACAATTAAATAACTGAAGGAGAATATCACAATTTTTATAGAGCAAGTGAGAAATAACTAAAGTTAACATTTTATTAATTCCTGTAACTGTACATTATTCATAAACATGGATTTGACATTTTCGAAACAAATATATAATGTTCTATTTATCTACCTTATTAAAACATGCTGTTATTTACAACATTAATTAATAGAGACGTATGTTTTTTCTTTTAAATATTCGATTGTGAAAATTAACAAAATAATATATTATTTCGTAGGTAAAAACAGTTCATTAGATAGTTGAATGTTCACTGAACAAATGTTAACACTCTATCTCTAAAATATACGAAAAGGAGAAAAGTTTTTAATAACTATTACTAACTAGACTATACCGAAAACTTTTATTTAAGCAAGTTTTGTTTGCTACAAGGACGGTTAATCCCTTTCGATAGTGTCATATAATCACGAACACGTGCAGGGGGAAGGGAGTATTTGTAAAATGTACAGAAATAAGCAAACTTTGTAAACGTAGTCATTATAATAAATAAGTGATGTTAATGAAATTGTATTGTATATTGAACAAAAGGCATTGATTAAAATGAAAACTATAATTATACATATTGTCGTTTTTCATTGAAATAAAGCTATTTTATATGCAGATGTGATCTACGTTTATACACAACTGAATATATTTTTTTATACTTGTTGAAAAATTTAGTAAATGTAAATGAACCTTTATTATTATTATAAATTCATCGAACAAAAAAAAATAAAATTTAATTTATATTATTGTTGAGTACTTTTGTTGTTTTCATTTTTTTTTATTTAAAAAATGGCAATGATCAGTTTTACACGATATTAATATATATGTTAAAAATATAGAAATCTATAAAAGATGAACTCTTAACAATTGAATTTATAGTCCTATATATATATATATATATATATATATATATAGTATAAAGTTTCATAAGATTGTGTTACATTTTAATAAATCTGAACTTTCATATGTATCTAACAAGCGTCCACACAATATTACAACGATGTGTGTAACGAAATGAAATATATTACTCTTACCATATATTAGATTAGATAAGAGTATGTTGGTACATCACCCCTGTAAATCTTCCACGGATGGTTAATAGAACTATATGTTTACGTATAGGTGTGCAGAATACTTTGTGTTAAGGTTATTGTATGCTGTTATTGCAATATGTAGTCCATACATGTAATCTTTAAAATCTACACATAGTGTCATCTTATCTAGCAATTTCAAAATTTTAATCTTATATCGTGTTACAAGGACATTTATACTGTTATATTAAATTTATTTATATATATATATATATATATATATATATATATATAATCATTGTATGAAAATATTTTTTAATATTAATGAACTGAATAATTTCCACACAAGTATATAAATATACTTGTACCACCATATATATTATTTTTAATTATATTTTAACCAGAAAATACTACTGCTTTTTTGATATCCTTTTAATAAATTTATATAAATAAAAATAAATATAATTTAGATAAAATAATTCTGTAGATAAGTACATCTATTATCTGGAATAAACATTTAATTAACTTGTTAAGTTTTAATGTATTCTATTAGTCTGAAATACTTATTTATTACTTATCAATGTTTGAGAACTATAACTAAATTCATTCTAACAAATAAATGTTCCTATAAAGTTATGAGTTATATATAAAAAAAAATTAGTTTTGAGAATATCTATCAAATATTTTCAATATTGTAAATTTTCTATCAGACTTATAAAATTTTCAATTATCTATTTTTCTGACATGTTTGATTTGCAATTGAATTTTCAGTTCAGAAAATAACATTTTATCTCCGTATTACGATAATGCTTTGACAGAATATATTGAACTTATTCGATGTAGTACGATATAAGAAATGCAATATATATATATATATATATATATATATTCTTATCGAATATTGTGTATCTCGTACTTCTATTTTAAGTACTGAAGTTGATTATAAAAATATGTAGACTGGATATAATATTAAAAGTAATAAATTCATTTATAATATATATTAAGTGAGAATTGTACGTAGACACGATTATAAAAAGAAATCTGATAAATAATATCGTATTGAAAGTATGCCTATTAGAAATAGAACAATGTTTAAAATCGATTTATATATCACTTTCTAATAAAGAATTTAATAAACTAATATAATTGGTTGGAAAAACAGATCAGATTTCAAATTTATTAGATATATTCAGGTCAGATAAAAATATGATATAAAACATTTTTTTAAGTTTTGATTTACTCATATAATTTTTTAGTTTATTTAAGAAATAATTTAAAACAATTCAATTCGTCCTACTATATTTTTATGTCTATAAATATACTTACAATACAAAATTATTTTTTATTTATTTTATCGACACATTTTGTAGATAGAAAAGGAATTTGTATTTAACATAGATATGATATTTGGAAAATGTATTTAACATAGATATGATAGGAAAATATCTCATATAAAGGATATATAGGAATATAGATCTTTTATCAGATGAAATTTAGTAAATAAAAAGCTCAATGTACATTATATATATATATATATATATATATATATATATATATATATATATATTTCTAAATTTGAAAAACGTAATAATATGTATTTACAAACATTCCACTAATTAATAAATTGCCAATTCATTTTAACATAAATTTAACATAAAATTTATGTAACGTTCTGGATAAAAATGTTAAATAGACGCATTTTTTAAATTTTCTCTAGTTCTAAATTATAAATCGATCTGAACTGACAATAAATAAATTTAACCACAATTTTAAAATAAATCTAAAATAGTTCAATGAATATATTCTTTTCTTAGACAGAATATTACTCCTGTCAACTCCATGACAATGTAATTGGATCACTGATGTTTCTGTTTTTTTTTTCTTTTTTTTTTTTTTGTTAATTATTGATCGTCTCAACGCGAGTTACAGAAAACAGAACCTCATGTTTATGATCATTTCATTTTATTTAAAATTCATCCTATTTTTTAAATAAAGTAAAAAATGCTATATATCCTGTATTATAAATAAATTAATAAAATCTACTATATTCTGTTTTTAAATAAATCTTCTTTATACTATATTCTGATTTTAAACAGATCAAACACTATTTTATTATATTTCAGGTGGTGGAGAACAATTTAACAAATTACTGTATACATACTTCAAATATTTCTTTAATGAAACATCTTCCTTCAATACAAAGTAACAGTCTACATAATAAATAATTAAATACAAAAATCAATCTCACTGTAACAGGAAACCACTATAATACAAGGATATATCTTTTAATGAAACATCGGAAATCACATGTTTCCTAAACTTTGTAATATATATATATATATATATATATATATATATATATATATATATATATATATATATATATATATATATATATACAAAGATAGAATAGATATGTAATACTTATCTATATTCTATTTGTAATTAAAAAGTATTTGAATCTTTTTTCTTCTATATTCTAAATGAAAGGAAGTTCAATTTAAAGCTGATTTTATATCAAGGTTTATTTTATACAATTTTCAATGATTAAAATTTGGTATTCTATTCAACATATGCTTATTTTATAAATAATTTTAATATTAATTTCATTTTGACATTAAATAAATATATATATATATATATATATATATATATATATATCAAATTAATTGATACGATTTTTTAATATACCTTTTACATCAGTTTAAATAATAAAAATAATAATTTTATATTTACACATAGGCATGCATATATTATCAGTAGATTCTTTAAGAAAGAATCAAACACAGTATTCAAATATAAATTACGATTTTATCGATTGTTCATACATAGTAAGAGTCACGTGATAACATAGTTAACTCGTAGCACAGTGTACATTACAATGTATTTATTTTGATGTCGTTTGTGTCAGATAAAAGTAAATGACTGCTTTCCACATTACAGTCAAATGTGAAATAAAGCAATAATATATGCTGTTCAGAGTCACGAAAAAATACAAAAAACGAGCCTAAAGAAGCATATTTTTTTTTAAAAAAAATATAAATATATACATAATTCCATAGTACATAAAAATAATTATAAATAACTTGTTTGTTGACATATATCTTTAAATAAAACTTTCCTTACTGCCGGTTTCATTAAGAAATTATAAAAGAATTTCATTATGAAATAAGAAAATTATGTAGGATTATTTTACGGTTGTCTACATCTATTAATTGTATTTCACACATATTTTTGTTTATTTGTTTTCGGAATTATATTTAAATTAATATTATTTCTAAATTATATTAAATATTACGTTAAAATTAAATAAACTTTATTTATTATCATACGAAAATGAGAGAATGTAGATTAAGTTTCTTATTTTTACAGATAAACATTTAATGAAACTAAAAACTGATAAATTATTATTTTTAAAATACATTACAATTTTTTCTGCATTTTTTTCTTAATAAATACGTTTATATTTTTAAATATTAACGATTTAAAATAATTTTATTAAACATCTACGATGAAATTATATTAGTATAAAATATTTTTATTATTTTTTCAATTGACCTTTGTTTATATACAAATTTATTATTAATAAAAATTATACGTTACGAAAATTACAATTATTTTGTTAAAAAAACATAATAAATGTTGTAAACTTTATATATATATATATATATATATATATATATATATATATATATATATATCAACCTACTCTAGAAAAACATCGGAAATGTTTTTCCAGCTCTGTGGACTATCAGGTGCGAGTAGGAGTATGTATAAACACATTTAATTATATGTATATATATATGAAAGATTATTTATTATAGCGTTATATATTTTAATAAATGCTAAATGTTGGCCCAACCAGATAAATATTACGGGCGCCGTTGTCTTACACGAAAGAAGATTATAATTAAAAATATTGTTGTATAATTCTAAAAATATATTATTAACAATTTAGAATGTTTAAACTTGAATAATTTTTAATGGATTCTATATAAGTAACACATCATAAGTTTGCGTGAATCATAAGTAATTTGTATACAGCTACGCTAAAAATATTTAAAAACTACAGGATAAACCGCGACAGCGGTATACAACTGTTAGATGACGGGTATAACCTTGTTTGTTGAACATCAAAGTAAACTAAAATTGCAAACCCTTTATGATGTGAACATAAAACTATTTTGTTTAGGTTAAGATCTGATACCGAATAAAATGTATCAAACATTTGCATAGAAATGACTAAGTAATTATCAGTAATGTGATGTAAATTAACTTTTTTCATTTTTTTAAATGTAGTTTATTCAAAAAAAATATATACTAATATAAAAATAAAAACAGAAATGCTAATACATACTTATCAAAACAAATAAAAAACATGAGATATATATTTTTACTGTATTTAATATTTACTATTTCAAATAATTGAACTGTTACATACTGATATAAATTACTAATAAAAAAATAGAACATCAAAGTAATTTGTTATTAATATCAATCAAATAAATGAATGTAAATACATGTTTTTTATTTAATGATAACTGCTTTGATTTGCAATATATTTGATAAGTTTCTATATTTTTCTTCTTGGGTAATTGTATCTGATATTAATGTCTTTTCTCTAATAATTCTTTTCAAAGGAGAACTCATAAGAAGAAATTAATATCAGTATAACAACATATATTCATATATATATATATATATATATATATATATATATATATATATATATATATACGAAGAAAGAGGAGACATATTTATTATTTATATTGAAGTTGTGATAAAATCTGAACACAATAAACAAATGTATAATATTTTTTTTCAAAATGAATCTATATTTAAGTCATTTATTATTTCATGTGTGTGTAAAATCTAATGATTTGTTTTTAAATAATGATTATAGACAAATGTATTAAAAACAATTGATTAAAAATAATATCTATATATATAAAAAACCAGCGAGTCTTTTTTAAATATTATGTTTATAATTTTGTTTATTTATTTTTATTCTAAATATTCTAGATACTGAAATATAATCATATTCCATACAGAATATTCTATTATATTCATTATTCCAAAAAAAAGTACATGTTTACAAATAATTTTCATTAAATATAATCTCGTATATACTGCAAATATAACTGAACATATAGATATGATTAAATTCTTATGCTTTAGCGGGTTTTATCAATGTTGAGTTTGGTGTTTCAGTGTTATTGATCCGCTTCGTAATATTCTACCTAGACGTTTCACCTATCTTTTCGAGAGCTTTTTCAAAAAGAAAGTGAACTTTAACTCGAAATACAATATTTTATGAATATTTGATTAATATTTTTTTCATTTACATTTATTTTAATACATCACTTTTAAAATACGTTTTATGTTAGAAGGTTTTTTAAATGTATAAATACTTCAACATTTTTTTCATAACGTTATAAATTGATTAAAAATGTAAATCGAGCAATTTATGTTTGAATTCTATTTAAATTATAACATTTATAAAGACTATTTTTTCTTAATTCATTATAAACGATTTTTTAACTTTACTGTACCGATAGAGGACATGATTTTCATTAATTTTATATTCTATTAATCCTGATTTTGTTTTAATACATTTTATGAATTCACAATCTTTAAACATTAAATAAATTATTAAAAGAAAATCTATTACTAAATTATTAACAAATTTATTAATATATAAACTATTGATCGTTAAATTATTTAAAAGAAAAAAATATTTTAAAATGTATTATACGCAACATACATTAAATTCCTAATATATATATATATATATATATATATATATATATATATATATATATATATATATATATATATTAGAATTAATCAAGGGTTAACAAGAATAAAACGTTTTAATAAAAATAAATACAATTGTCTACTGTTTTTTTGTCATTTATTGGGAAATGTTTTAATAAATAAAACATTTTGAAGTAAAGAGAAATTGTTTATACCTCAAAAGATTTAAAGAAAGAAATGAATTTCATAGAAAATGAAAATTTATTTATCTTGATTGATTTCTATGTAATCCATATACAAGGTCGTCCACATGAAATTTAATTGTATTAAATAACAATAATGTATTTGTATGAATTCATTATTATATTACAATATAATTAATTTACTAAATGTTGAAAAGTGTTTTGAGATTTTTTATGTTTTTACATTCGATCTCAAATGTTTTCCAGGAAAAAAACATTCTATTTTTCAATTTATAAAAATTAAAGGTTTCTCAAACCTTAAATTCATAAAGCATATTTTTCTCATAAATGAATTCAAACATTATGTGTGTGTGTGTGTATATATATATATATATACATATATATATATAAGAATAAATTACTAAATTTAATTTTTTAAATGTATAAATAACTTTTAAACATCATGAAACAATTGAATCTATAAAATATATTTAATTTAAGTAATAAAAGAATTAAATAGCATATAAAAGAATTTAATTTAAAAAAGTGAATTAATACAAAAATTATAAATATTATATTCATTCAGTCGATTAAAATTTGATCGACTATTCAACAAAAAAAAGCTTGAAATAAAACAATCGACTGAAATAAATTATAATATTCATGGAAATGGAATAAAGTCGATAAATATAAATGGATTATTATGTTCACTTAAATGTGGGAATAAATTCCACGAATCATTGGATTTACGTTATTTACCAATTTATTACACAGTGTTTATTTGATTTCTTTACCGAAATCTGATTAATTTCATTAATTACAATTTAATTTTAGTTCTGTGAATAGTTGATCATAACAACATATATGTACATTTATATATATATATATATATATATATATATATATATATATATATATAACCATTGTTAAATTACTGCTGAATGTGTCGTCATTAAAAATTGTTCGTGAATATATTATTAGAAGTATTTTAAGAATAATTATTGCTTTTGGCAAGACTGACGTAACTAACCAGTGTGGTATGTATGAAAAATTATATCACCGATGATTTCTATTAATGACTACAACAAACCGGTTTCGAATTAACATACACGTAGTGCTATACATACTAATTCATACCTGACCAAATGACTCAGTAAAACATATGAATGATACAAGGTCATTAAAATTGGCTCATAAGCACTTGCTCAACCTTTATTCATTTCGATTTCTTCGTTGGAATTTGATTGATATCATTTTAATTGATATTTCACATTTCACATTATAGTGACAGTGATTACTTTCTTAAAAATTTAAATACTGTGTATATTTATTTCTTTTTACACTCGTATAATATAATATAAACTATTTTGTAGTTTTTTTCTTTATAAGAGTAACATACGTAATCGTTGTAGGCATTTAAGTATACTGCTTTTTTCATTCATGTTCATATATAAAAATAAACGCGTCATCTTGTAATGTTATAAACGTTTTTTATAAAGACAAACATTTTATTGATCAAGGTTATAAATTAAAAAGAATATTTTCAAGTTTAAAAATATTCTTTACTTGATTATGAAATATTTTTTTTTATATTACAAGTTTGAGAAACAATTAAATACATTGTTTCATGTTTCACAGTCGGAGATTAGGATTTGAATTAAAAGATTTTGAAGTTTAAAAGCTTTAATCCCCGAATTTGTTAATGAAAATATGCTGGTTCCTTTTGTGCACGGAAAAACAATGTAATTGAAATAAAATACTAGTAAGATGATACTAGTGAATCGTGATTTTAATTCTAAATCATGTTTATAAATGCTTTCTTGAAATACAGTCAAGTATATTATTAGTTCTATTAAAAATAATTATATCCATAATATAAAATATTAAATGACATCAACAATTTAGTACGCTCGATATATATATATATATATATATATATATATATATATGGATGGATATTGTATGTATGGAGGATAACTTGTATCTGATGACAACCGAGTATCAACATAATTTAAAGCAGGAATATTGGAAGGAAATATATGCTATTTCACACTGAAAAATATCTTACGTTTTAGAATATCTATAAAAAGACTAAAATACTGATCAAAACGATAGTACAGCCGATGATATTATATAGTTTAAAAACATTGATGTTTGTTACTAAAGTAAAAGAACTGCTAAAAATATGAAAGAGAAACATGTTAAGAAATATCTTCTGTTTAGTAAACATGTAGTATGGTGAATACGGGCAAACAACTAAAATGACTCTACCGAAATAAAGATGTAACAAAAATTGAGAGTTTTAAAATTCAATGACAGATATGTGTTGTAAATCGGAGATAACAGAATATCAAAGAAAGCAATGAATGGTGAGAAAGAAAAAGAAAAATGAAGTCAATTAAATAAATAATGTCTAGAAGATATGGATGAACGCTTTAAAAAGTATAGATATACAAGACTTAATGTTAAGATGAAAATATACAAACATATATAAGTGTACTATTGATACATTTTCTTAAAAAATCTGTCTACGTAAAAAAATTAACAACTTGCTCAACAGTAACCAGTAGTTAATAAATGCAAAACACTTCTATTTTAATTAATTGTAATTACTGAGTGAGTACTATATATATATATATATATATATATATGTATATATATGTGTGTGTGTGTGTGTGTATCAAACATAAATTAAATTACATTATTGAAAGCATACAATTGAAAAAATAATTTCAATTTATGTAAATACACTTAATAAATTATATTGAAAATGAAATAAATATTTGATATATACGAGCCATAGAGTAATATTCATACTGGTATACATACGTTTCAGCAGATAAAATACAAAATAACTAATAATAGATACACAGGTTATATTCCAACCTATCATAATAATTTATCCTGTCAATATAGACCGTAAACTTTGCCGTTATGTTATTCTTGTAGAAACATTTTTTAAATCAATCACTT
>CM068324.1:8784327-8786827 GCA_034766995.1 Acanthacorydalis orientalis | reverse complement strand
TTACATAAATAATTAATATTTTATGTATGAAAATATAAGTTTTGTAAAAATATAACAATTATAATTGTTAAGTGTTTTAGATTTAAATTAATAAATAATAAATTAACATATTTTATTAATTCATTTTAATACATTTGGAATTAAAGTTTAATTTTTTTGAAAAACATGTTGAAATAAGAGTTGACTAAGTATTTTTTTCGTTGCAAAGAGAAATGTTTAGTTATCTTATAAAGGATAATATTTAAAAATAATATATCTCGCTATCGAAATCAAAGAACAATAGTGGACGGACAGTTATAACAATATCAATCAATCTTTTCACAACAGACATAATCCCAAAAATACTTCACAAGAGTATACGAATACTAGATCTCTATCTATATATATATATATATATATATATATATATATATATATATATATATATATATATATGTATACAAAAATCTTCTATGCTAAATACCTGACATACATTTAGAAACATCCATATTACTCATAATAGTTCACAAAAAAATACACAAAAAGGTATGAGTCTCTCCTTTTTAACTCATACATGACTTTTTGGATCCATGTAGTAGAAAAACTAAATCTCACATGTATATAAATAAATATATTGAATAATATGCCTATTTATAATAAATCAGTCAAATAGCAATAGTTTATTTTTAAACAAACTTGAATTGATATTATTATTCAACATAAATATTAATAATAGCAAAATACAAAATAAAAAAGTATATAAAGACAGTTTCGAATAATTATTAAGAGATCAACACAATATAATATCTCTAGAGATATTTAGGAAATTGAAACATATCTAAGAATGAATTTAGTGATAATGTTATAAATAATTTCTAAACTATGAATTAATAATACGTCTGAAATATTTTTCATTCATTTTTTAATTATAACTGAGAATGCTTCTATTCTAAAATAATAATATATAACTTTAAATACATGAATTGAAATAAATAATTATAATTAAATTACAAAACTTTCATTGTACTCCATAAACTAAAAATAACAGAAATTATTATTAAGTGAGAAACAATAGGAATAATAACTTAACAAGACGTGTATGTATTCAAAATAAAATTTGTATGTTGCTTTGTTTCAAAAGAAGTTTCTATGAAGTCTGTTATTAACATTTTAGAAATTTATTTGTTTCTAAACTAACAGGAAAGAAAACTCGTGGTTGTTTCAAAAACAACCACTTGTTTCAAATTAAAATTGAAATGAAAAAACATTACATACTGTGTTGTTGTTAGTGAAAAGTTAATAAATTTTTATTAGTTAAAAACACACGTGAATGTAATACGGTTGTAGTTGTTAAAGAACAGAAAAAATGACCATGAGGGTTTATTGATGAAACGAAGAGACCGAAAAGCATATTTTAGAATATTGTAATGGATTAAGTATAAATAGAAGAAAACTAATAGCCGAAATTGATTTGCGCGACAAAAATCAAATTCTGAGTGCAGAAGATATAGATGTACAGATAAAATTAACAAAATTTATAAAAGAAATACGTACAAAAAGAGAAAAGTTGTCTAATTAAAAGTACTTTCAACACTAACATAAGAATGAATTACATTATAAAATTAAAGTTTAAAAAATATTATATAAAGTAAAAATCTTTTGCAGAATTAATTCGTAAAATGCAGAAAGGATTGTATTTGTTACCTAAATTTTTACATGAGTATATGTTAGGCTAAACAGTGTATCAATGTAAACAACATACATTTATATAGGAATTATATATATATATATATATATATATATATATATATATATATAAATGTATGCGTGTGTCAGCACGAAAAACACATTCCACAACAATTCAAGACAGTAAAAGTACTCACATGTGTAGGAAAATCACACACACACGGATGGGACCAGTGCGCCATTTATGACAATGTAACGAACTCATACATCAACTCGGATTTCAACCCGGAACACTTCAAAAAGGATACAACGCAGCGTCCGTTCTCCATGCGTGTCGAATATTCGCACGTCCGTGCGTCTTCTACGGATAGTTTGCACTCGCGGAGATAAGATTTTCCATGCAAAAACACCAAATCTCCACGACTATGACGCACGTCAGACCGTTCGCGCTAACAACAATGGCGACTTGAAACATTTGAATATCAATCGGTTGATACACCAAGATCGGTGGTGTGACGTCACTGCATACATGGATATATCAGGAACCAGCAAAAGATAATGACCATTTTTATATTAGAGTTGTAAATGTTATAAAGGTGAAAGAGGTAAAGAAGGCAAAAGGATATCCGTGTTATACAATGATAGTGAATTTGGTCAATGTTTGATTAGAGACTGCAAAGGATTGTCTGAATTCAGAACGAAATTAATCCCTACAGCAGACAAGGACTTAAATTTGTCTCTAGATATTTATAATGTAAATAAAAACTTATTAACATTTATAAACCAACAATCAAAATAAAAAAATAAAAGACATAAGGAAAACAACAGAAGTAAA
>CM068324.1:8774327-8781827 GCA_034766995.1 Acanthacorydalis orientalis | reverse complement strand
CAGAGTAAATCAAATTTCAGATAAAAATAGATTGAATTCAAAGTAAAAAGTAGAGTTTTATAAATTTTGTTTTCAAAATATTAGAGTGTAAAAACGAAGGAACAAGAGAATGGTAACATCTTAAAAAGTCACACAAATGATTTCCAGAGACGAATATGGAAGATTTTCAATAAGAGAATAAAGTGTAGAGATGCAATTCAAGAAGAGAAGATAAAATATACATAAAAGTTTAATTTCAAAACTTAAAATTATTAAAATAACAACTATGTAAACTGTTATTGCCATATATTAGATATTTTCGAATGATTTAATCTAAAATGTTATGTTTTTATTAAGAGATTAAATACTGAAACTAATTTGAAAAATCATCCATTAAAGTCTTTATTAGTTTCATAACATAAAATGTCAACTAGCTACTGGCTACATCTAAGTTGAAAATTATTTATGATGATTTTATTATAAATAAAATCGTCTAAATTGCCTGTCCTCGTTTACGAGAAATAGATTGCTTTAATTAGTGATGCAAAATCATTAATCACCCTGCTGTCGGGATATTACATTTGAAATTTACGACAGTAAATATACAGTACTTATACGGTAACGACTATCACAGTCATGTCTATCGTATTTTTGTTGTATTCAAATGCATAAAGTCAGTGATGCGTTCACCTTAACAAAAACGTTAGCAATGATCATTGTATACCGTCGTACAATAAACTTATTTAATAACTGCATTAATAATATACAGAGAACATTGCGTATTTAACATAGTTCTCCTTTGAAATTCTCAGGATTATTGTGTTTAAGGATACACTATGTTAATGTTATATTATATAATGTAATTGGATCAATCAAACTCTTAAACTATGAAATATATCGGGTATTAATACCGCAAAATCCTGTTATAATGAACTTATTGAATACAAATCAATATTTGATTTCTAACAAAAAATAAACATCTGTTTATTTCATTCCCAACAAATCAATCACTCGTTAATACTTTCTTTTGACTCGAAATAGTTTTGAAATAAGTTATTCAAATAGTATCGTCATCAAAAAAACACATAATTAAGGAAAGATGGTGCTTGTTTATTTATAACATCCCTAACTACAAAATAAAAATATTTGGATAGTTCATACATATTTGAAATAATCTGAAAATTTACAGATTAGCATCTAAGTATTTATATTTCGATTACTGTATTTCTCTATTACTTAATCTTAATATTCTAACATAAACTGTTCTTAATTAAAAGTAGTATCATTGTAACGTTTTGTATTCTTTTCTTTTATCCACGGTAGAGATTGCACCATTAAAATATATATCTAAATATTTATTTCTTTATTGAAAAAGTTTTATTTTGCATGATTTCGTTTTAAAAATAGATAGAATTATAAAAATATTGTGTTCGAGTTAACTTATAAAAATGTTTTAATAAATTTTAAATAAAAGAGAATTACTAAACATAGTTAAAACAATCACGATTACAACATATTTACAACTAGTACATAATTAACTATTATACTTTTCGCTCTTCACAATCATTTTTTTTTGTAAAAAAAAACGCATTCTATACAATTTTTATCACACTCTTTCATATATGCATGACTAATTTCATTTCCGTACACCAACATATTTGTCATTCAAATCCATCAGCTTCTATTATATAACCAAAAACGAACTTCATGTCCTGTTTAAGAAGACATTTCGACTTGTATTCGATAAAATCGAACTGACATGTACTTGGCAGTTAATCAAAAATGCAACTTTTTGTCAATTCTCAAAATAAATTTACAATAAAATGCAGAATATATTATAAACTTGTTCATATATAACTATACGTTTTATTTTTTAAAAAACTATATTTTATTCATACAAATCTCATTAAGTACTTTTTTCTTTATTTCAGATTACAGTCTGGTACACATTTTATGCACGGTGAATGCAGCGATGCATATTTTTTATGCATCAACATTTATTTAAGTGCATCTTATCATAGAGTAAAAAAGCTTTTAAAATTATAAAAGAATATATCTCTCGTCTAGTTGCAACCGAACTAAAGTATAAATTAATATATAAAAGCGTATTAATTAATAACCTAATTAAAAATATACTAGCAAAAAAACACATAATGAAGATTTTATCCTTATATTTTTTCACAAGAACAGAATACACCAAGAATTTCTTCCTGGAATTCTATTTTAATAAAATTTATAATTTGATCTTGACCCTTTATTAGTGCATGGTCATATGGTGGAGCCAGATTTATATTTTTGTCCCTATGTTCCCAATAGTTACACCAGCAAATTAGGTCGATTTTAATATATTTATTTATTTATATATATTTATATATATATATATATATATATATATATATATATATATATATAATTTAATATGTAAAATTGGACATAGAATCGAGCATATGTAGAGATCGAAAAACAATTAAAAAAATAATATATTTTAAAGATTTACTTTAGAGATGAAACTGATGTAATTCAACAAATTTTAATATTTAACTCTTCATTGATTTCAAGTCTTCATTGTTTCATTTATTTTATTATTTTCCGTACAAATGAATATGCCTAACAGTAGTCTTCTGTTATTCGTTGAACATTTCTAATTTTTCCCGCAATTTAATGTAATTTTAAATCACACACGCCATATAAACACATTAATCTCATTACATTTAGCTTGTATATATCAGTCTTTTATGAGATATGGACGAATGCTATTTAACAAACAGTGTATACTATAATAAATCTGTGTATAAACTTGTTATATTTGTATACAAAGGACAACTATAATAATTGAAAGCAAAAAAAAAATGGAATTATTATATATTGAATTCATTTTAGTCCAAGTCAATAAAATATCCTATCTGTTGATCATCAAATCGGAATTCAAACCTGTAACCTGAATAAACATATTAAATATTTTAATTTTATGAACTTGGATGGTTTATGAACCGTATAAATATCTTCTTGTTTGCAATACATAAATCAATGATGAGACTTTTTCGATCGGTATTCAAAATATGAAAAGATATATTCAGAGATAATTGAATAAAAATATTTCAATTCTCTACTATGAAGTGTATTTTCGAATTGTATTCGTTTCAAAAATGTATGCAGATTATTTGGACGCATGTCAACAATAACTTTGTGCCAATTTATTACAATTATTCTTTGTTTATAATGCTTTGTTGGCGAGGTAAGATTTGGAATCTTGTAAAAAGTTAAATATATAACAAGTTGCTTATTTCTGCATATATACATATATATATATATATATATATATATATATATATATATATATATATATATATATATATATATATAAAATAACGTTAAAGACCGACCTTGAATGAATTGCGTAAATGATATTTCAGTTATAAATATATTCTCATGACAACTAGTGATAATAATAATGTATAAATGTTCATTTTGTCTTTATTACATCATGAATATAATTACAAGTGAGATGAGATGTATACGAAATGAAATAGTTATATTTGATAAAACTTCGGGGACAACACATATTCACGAACCGGTACAATTGTTTATAGTGACGTGCATTTAGCATGAACGTGTGTGAATATGTGTACTAGATTTCATGGTTTTGTTATATATTCGATTAGCATGCTGGCTGTGTGCATGTTGTGTATGACGTCAATACAATAAGTGTCACCACATTCACCTGGCATACCTACACGGTATGCATGAATGCCAAGTATGGAATTAGTTACATTTGACTTCATGGTGTTCAGCACACATTATTGGCGGAAAAAATCACCGAACGATTCGTTTATACGTAGCTTACTTTATTAAAGACCAATTTTCTCTAACCAGTTAAAAGAGAGATCAATAATTAAAAGAAGTCCAAATGAAGAATAGAAGTTAGATGCTGTTAGTCCGGGAACAAGATTCCCCGGGAACAGACGAAGAAAGAAGTCTAAAGAGATGAACAGTACATTTCTAAAACTAACCAAAAGAAAGACCATGATAATCACTAAAATAGTAGAACTGCAGCTAACAACGGTTATGATTCGACACCTAGACTTAAATCAGAATTTATTTCTTATCAGTACAACAATACTTATCTATTATTGACTCGTGACATCTTAATCAAACTTATATCGTAATAATTCAAATATTTGATTTCTTATATTTGAAATACATATAATTTGAAAATATAATATTTATATTTCAAATATACTAGAAAAAAAAACAAGATACTCGAAGAAAACATTTCAAAAAGAATATTAAAAGATAAAAACTATCTCCGATAAATAAATAATTAAAAGTTACTAATGTTCATTTCAAATAAGAAATCAAATCTGAAATAATTATAATATATCTACACTTAAATAAACTTTATATATATATATAATAAAAATGAAGTAGAACAGAGCCCTGATTGTTTGATCAGACGATCATATAAGATATCTAGCATTTTGATCAGAACTCTATAATCAGAATCAGTCAAATCTACCGGCCCCAAAGTCAAATTTCGTTTTTTCCATTTAAATTTTTATCATACATTGAACCGTATTTAATCTTATGTTAAAAATTTATCTGCTTGTTTTGAAAATTATTTAACGCATTAAAGCATTTGTTATTTTTACTAAAGGACTGCTCACTTTCTGCTCTCAAATTCAATTGATATTTCAAAGTAACTACTAGAGATCGACGACCACAAGCTATCATTGACAGCACATAGCTAGTTTATTTTCAATCGGATAAATTTCCATTTTATGATATCTATTTGAGCTGTGAAATTTTGTTCTTTGATATTTCAGTACATACTTATAATACATATTGATTTAATTTTCTACTCTGTGAATTAACCACTGTACCTAGTATAATTAAATTGATTCTCAAACCAGTAACTAATCAAGACTTACTAATCAATAATTTAATTTTCATCATTTTAGTATTTGATTTAAAAACGATTATCTAATTTGATTTGTAACCTTTTCATCTTATTATTTCTCTATCAATATATTTATTCATCAAAGTAAGGAGATCAATCAGTCTCGTGAAAGAAACAAATAACACAAAATGGTTCTTTTTATAGATTATTTCTTTAACACGAGATATAAAAATTACAGATTTTTCAATTTTAACTGATTGAACACCATGAAGCTTCTGTAGTAAAAATTTAATGGATTCCTCATCAATATAAATTATATAAAAATAAAATTATTTGTTATAAATAATGAAAATAAAAGTAATATTAAAATATCTCCAACTTGTTGACAATTATGAAGTATTTTTAGATAAGATATTAAAACGACAAATGATTTACTGATTTGAAATTTAATATGAAATAAAGTAAATATATATTAACCGTTTGGGTACCGATTTATTTGAACAAAATTTGAATATCGAAGAGATATAATTTTTTGGTGCTTGGGAGTAGTATATAAAAGTAGTAGATTTTATGTAGGAATTCATTAATTATTTCTAAAAAAATCAGTGATATATATATATATATATATATATATATAGTATTGAGATGACTACAGGTAATTAGAATTGCAAAAAAATAAAATAAATAAAAAACACAAAATGAAAATAAATAAATTCAAAGTATAACAAAAAGTAAACTACTTATAATTTTGAAGAGTGTGGTATTTTTGAAAGCAAGTGGGTAAATGCAATGGCACTTGACATTGTTTTCACTGCCAGATAGTCTCTTTCCTAATGTTATGCTTGCAACAAACATGGCATCTTTTTGTAGGGTGCTGCTTGGGCTCAATTGACGGAATATTCTCAGGAAAGTGTGTCCAATTTTTCGCCTACAAAGTAGTGTGTCGGTATTTGAAGGACGTCCACGACAATTATAATTTAGAAAAGACACTTGCTCCAATAATTCTTCAGCAATAAATAAACAAAAGGAAACAATGCCTGTTTTGGTTGTGCAGTTGATTTTAGAATACAAAACATATGCATTATCAAAAGCAGTGTCTATTAGATAAAAAAAAAAAAAAAAAAAAAAACAAAAAACATTTTCTTATATCTCTATACAGATTTTTTTAACACTGTAACCTGTTTATCAACGCCTCTCATAGCTTTATTATACACGAGTACGCATAATGGTTTTATAATACTTTCGATATCGCCATATTTTTTCTCCTTTTTGCTGTGTCTATCCAGTCAGTCTATCTAGAATTTGAATGTTTCGTGTTAAATATATGAACTTCTTAAGGTTCACGAAAATACTGTAATTGTTTCTTCTGTTACAACTAATACTAACTACTCTAAAATGAACAAGAATGTACATGTTAAATATTGTCTCAGCTCGAATGACGAGTTAGACTCATCATCTTGCACTTAGGCAAAACAAGTGGATGACGAGTCTCAGTTGTCAAATGTAACCAAGAGGTTAATATAATCCTTTGATTATTTTAATATAAATATCAATATCTAAAAATGAGTATGTTTTTTCAATGATAAAAAAATAATGCAAACGTATTGAAGTTCTAATCTAATATTAATATTGTTAAAATTAACAGTTTAACATATCTTTGCATTGATAGAAAGTTAGAATACTTATATGGACATATATATATATATATATATATATATATATATATATATATATATATAATTGAAATACATTTAATAAAATGTATAATTTAAATCTAATAATATGAATATGCAGATGATAAAAGATATAAATGAAAAAATAAATAAATAATGTCATCGATTAAATAAAAAGTTGAGTAATAAACAAATATAACGGTGATAATCATTGCTAAGAAATTCAAAAGTGTTCAGGATATATGATTCACTTTCCATAGTGTTTAATTTTTTTTTAAAAAAAAAAAGTCGAGATAGTTTTGATGCTGAACTCATTTTACTATGACGCAACTGAATAATGATGATGAATAACATACATATTTAATTAACGTATTACCAGTGGTTCTTTAGATAAAATTATAATTTTTTATTTGAAATATACTACTATTCGATGTGTGTAGATATATGATACTAATGTAAAAATGAATGATTGATCTGAAAAGTTCATTTATAGAATGTTTAAATTTAGATATGATAAAACGAGTAAGCGAGATCTTGTCATTGACAATAGATGACTTCAAGTTATTTTTTACAATGCGTCAACATAGTTTCATGTGTACGTAACATATTGGTTCATTAAAATAATATTGCATTTAATTATAGAAAAAAAATACATAAAAAATATTTTCACTTCATACCTTATTCTGTATATTCTGTCTACTTTTATAATACCTGTTCACATTTTTATAAATATTTTTATTGAAACTATATGATGTTTTTTTTGATTATGATTTACAGTACATTAAACTAAATTTTCAGTGTGATTTCAAATTATTAGATGCAGTATTCAATCTATAAAAGGAAACAATCAATTTAAAACTACATTCAAATACTGAATATCTTAATTATCAAGCGATTAATCTGTTGTGACTCTAATTAATATAATACATACTTAAGGTTGTAAGTTAATTT
>CM068324.1:8639327-8771827 GCA_034766995.1 Acanthacorydalis orientalis | reverse complement strand
GACCAGAAATGTAATCAAAAGAATATTAGAAATAAACAGAAGAGGATATGCAGCTTTGAATTGAAACTAGGCTGCTAGTAAATACACGGATGTATAATTAGAAAGGTACAGTTAATTAATATTGATGAATAAAAAATAAAAAAGACGAATAAGCACAAATAAGTTAAAAGAAAGAGATAAGAAATGGAAAATAATAGAAATAGACCATAGAAATAACTTAAAAATGAAGAATATAAGAACAAGATTATAATAGTAATGTAAAATATAAAATGTAAGAGTTGGCTGAATAGGATTTATTTATGGATACATGGGAAGAATGAAGTAAAAAAAATACGACAATTTTTTGAAATACTAACGCAACAAAAAAACAGTAACATCCGTAATAATGGAATTCACTACGAAAGAAAAACTATATATAATTTTATAATAGGGATATGATATACGAGGATTTAGAAAAAGAACAAATTAATAACACAAACTGGAAAGGAGTACATTCTAAATAATTCTGTGTCAAAGAGCGAAATTAAATGTTCATCTTAAAAATTATTAAGACAAAACATAGACAAAAAAAATGAAAATTATTAAAAATAAAATAATAACAGATATACTACATGAAAGAAACGAAGAGACATAAATAATTCTTGAAGGACATGGATAACTCAATGAAAAGCAAGCATGGACACAAATAAGAACCAACAACGAATATGTATACCCTGAATCAGATATTTCATATATATATATATATATATATATATATATATATATATATATAAATATATATGTTATATAAAAGAAACGACTTTAAAATTAACAAGAAATAAGTTAGATAAAATAGTGATGTCATAAAATAATAATAATAATAATAACAAGAATAAAGAGTTTGACATGAAGATTGATTGGACATATTATATGAAGAGGAAACAACAGATGGGCAATAGAAATTATTGAGTATGAGCCAAGAAAAATAAAAAAACTAAAAAGAGAGCAATTAATGTGTAGGATAAAGATATTAGAAAACATATTGAAAATGTGTGGAAAAAATACACACTGAATCTTTCGAAAAAATAAAAAGACATCTTCATTCTTGTGTAGATCTTTAAATGTTAAATTTTTTACTAATAAATATACCCGCGTTAACGTTAAAAAAATAAACTTCCTTTGAAACAATTATCAATTTTCTTTAACTATTATCAGTTCTATTATATTTCATGAAATAAATATACAATATACAACATATAAAGTGTAATAATGTACAACATTTTTTACATAAGTCTATTGACAATTTTTACCTACACTAATTTAATTTAATTGATATAATACTTGATGAAAAATAAAAAAAATAACGTGTAATGGTCTTGAATGTATTGTCAGTACTATGCGACATTGTCATCTAAATATTTACAATTATTACCTTCTAACTTAGTACTGAAGAACTCATAATTCAATTTAGGGGTGTGCAGCACTTACCTAAAAATAAAGAAATGAATTAGTTTTATTATAAAATACAACAAAATTTATATAAAATAATAAATTATTAAATTTCTTTATTCATTAGTAAGACAAACTGACTTTATTTTTATATAAAAGTTTTATTTGAAAAAGAAGTTAAAAAAATGAATACTTTTGCAAATATCAATGAAATATATTGGTATGGTTCTAAAAATAAAAACCCGTTTCTAATGGTTCGATTTAAATTCTCATCTTTAATAAAAATACGCACACACAGCCTCTCAGAGAAAAAATGATATCGACTGTATTTTAAGAATGAAACGATTTCACACACATCATTATATAATAGCGATATTATTAGTATATGAAATTTTAAATTGTACAAAAAACGAATTTGAAGAACTGGGTATAAAAATAAAACATCTCTTCTTTTATATGATACGTCAATATGAATAACATATAAAGATGCTAAGACTATAAATAGAAAAGACTTGAGGAAATTTTCGAAATGTTTCTTATTCTCCATAGTCTATTTTGAAAACTTAATGAAAACTAAAACATGTCACCTTGAACAAGAAATAAATGATTAATGAACTTGCTGAAAGAATTTTATAAACGTGCTTATTTACAAGTTATTAAATAATACTGCGAAGTTTGTGGTAATGTGTGAATCTTGATGGATACCGTACTGAGAAGTAATATGATATTTCAGTAATACATCTCTACAATATTTTTTTTTATTTTTAATACGTTTTAATCAAAAGTTGTATTTAAAAGGCATTACATTTCAGCCATATATCATATTATATATAAATAGCTGATTTGAAGAAAATTTTAATAAAAATTTATTCTTCGAAAAATGTTTACTTCGAATTTTTCACTTAATATTTTATCGTAAATAAATTATCATTTAGTTTGACTGACAGTATATAAATATTTAAATACCTTTCTCATTCTTTATACTCAGAATTTCTACGAGTATTTTTGTTTTAAAAATAATATTACGTTCTGAAATAATAATCTCTTGATTTGTAAATATATCAGTTTATTAATCAGTAGGTTTATATGAAAATCTGTTAATTGTATAATAATCTACACTATTTCCTTTACTCAAGTAAATTTCATTAAATGTATTGTGTTATTTTTTTAAAAAAATAACATTTTATTTTGATCCAGACGTAAGCAGAATCGACAGGTTTAAAAATACTTTGTTTTGAATTTTGAAAAATTGTTTATGAAATAACATCAAAGGAGAAAAATAAAATATGAAAAAGATTTACTGATTTTAGTGTTAGAATCGAATGTATATAAAAACTATAAAGCTTAAACTAAGTAAAGCTTTTAGAGATGACCACAAAATTGTGAGATTTATGCGACGAAACCCATTGGATTCCACGTGGAATTCAATGGATTGCCTGAAGAATAAATCAAGATCTTCAATGAAACGTTGGAACAGCACTGAATGCAATCACGCAAGCAGGACAGCCAGCTAGCCAGTGAAAGCTGTGCCCCGGCCAAAGAGACAAAATGCGGATTTTCGGTTGTCGACTGACTATTAGAGCGTGCCGATGGATGACGTAACACGGCGCCCCCGCACTTCGATCCGCGGTCGTCTGTCATAGCGTGCGTGTCACGCCGTGACGCCACGCAAAGCCGCCAGCCAGCCAGCGTGTTCTAGGTTCGTTGCAGACAACACACATACACACACAATGACATGCATGTACATATGCGAACATATATAACACGTATGAACCAGCACTAGCTGCTTAGGTTAATTTCGTACTCATCTGGCTAGCTGGCTGGGATAGGCGACGGTAAGTGACTCCTTCTGGCGTGTCTGAGACAGGGTTGACCATGATGACAAACGTTCACGAAATACTAAATCAGTTGTACTTCAAATACTTATGTAGGTCACAGCAAACATTCGATGTGACTAAGTCATCGAGATCATGTTTACATGCATTTTTGTTATTCGGATGCTAGACATTTTGGTAAACGAATTTGAAAGCATTGGATTTAATAAACATACAGTCATGTCTGAAACACGTTGCAACAATTCATTCAAACAACACCGATATGTATTTATAATGCATTTACAAAAAAAAACATGTCAACATTGCTCTTTAAATCAAAAACTGTTTAATAATTAAGTTCAACAATAGTGAAATATTATCAGACAATCTTAAGAGCGAATAATCCCCGAGCATTGATTCAAAAATTGAATTTTCATTTTAATCAATATCTAGATACGATTTAAAGAAATTTCATTTTGATTCAGACCATCTTTTTCTTCAAAACAACAGTAAAAATTATATTAAAAAGAAAATAGTGTTCCTCAACATTCTTTCTTGTTAATTCTTTATTAAATTATTAATCAATATACTTCATGAAAACATCTGTATGAGTTATCAATCAACTCTCCACCATATATAAGACCACGATCCGCAAGACTGAAGAATTTTTAAAAATGTATTATACTATAACTAAATTATTTTAATTTACTATTTACACGGTGGATTTCTACTTTTGATTTTCAATTTAATGAATAAATATATAAACTAAGTACTCGAATATCATTAAATTCTTAGAATTGACAATTGAATTAAATTTCTCTAACCAACGTGATTTCAAAAATGTTGGATTTTTCTTAATTTTTTTACTCATCATTTTGAAATAATTGATTTATAGCTACATTAAAATATATAAACGAATCTATCACATATTTATAATAACATATGTACTGTAAAGAATCACATAAAGTTAATATAACTTAAATAAAAAATATAGAAATAGTAAAAAAATTCAACCATTAACTACATTAAGTACACATTTTTGTTGAGCTCGACAAAATTAAATTTAAAACTCAATGTAACTATTTAATAAAATATGGAACTATACATAGTCCATTTAATATATATATATATATATATATATATATATATATATATATATATATATATTGAAAAAGCACACATTAAACTAATAAAAATATTGACCAAGTGTATCCATAAAAATGTTTTTCTTAATATACCTTCATTTAAATAACACAATTACACAATTAAAAAAACCGATAAAACTAGTTAAACAGATAAAACTACTCTCCTGTGTCGGTAATATTTTATTTACAGTAAATGTCACTTACTTCAAACAAATACAGTTTAATCGATACATTTTAAGGAATAAACTGGAAGGAGGAATGTATAAGCTGAAAGTTATTCTAATACAGCAATAAAGCTTCTAATATACTCGTATATATATATATATATATATATATATATATATATATATACTCGTATATATATATATATATATAATCAACAAATAACCGAAACATGAATTCTATAGTAAAATATTTGCAGTACGGTATAGAAAAAAGCAAATAAAAACATTATAATTATTCTACTATATAATGTGTTTTCATTATCAGATAATTGTTGATTGAAACTTCATATTATTATAATTGAAAGAAATTAACGATTAATAGTAATTCTTTAATTGTGTCGTTAAAGATATTACTATCTATTTACAATGAAGAGAGATTAATGTAAAATGCACAACATAAAATATACAGTTATAATACTAATTTGTGTATTAAATTATGTCGTATATAATATTTCTTTTTTGTAAAAAAAATAGGTTACTACTCGACAAGGTCGACTGTAGTAAAGTAAAAAAATTAAACGAACTAGTTCGTGAGGAGGAAGAAGTAATATAGTGTGACAAAATCTGTACGGTCAATATTCTAGAAACAGGTTAATGTTTTCAACAGATACTCAATGTAACTCTATGAAAGATCTTCATTAAGGAACATGAAATATCCTGTTCAAAACATTGAACTTCTACAACAGTAGTCATTCAGATCGTCATGTAACACACCATACGATTTCTTCTTGTAGGAACACATCAAGGACCTCGTACTTATATCACATTTTCTTCACATCCTTAAGGAAATCAAGAAGCATTTATTGTAACCATCGATGGTAATATGCTATAATAAATCAGGGTTAAATTAGACTACAGGATTGATGTGAACTGTATGACACGAGAAACGCATATTGAACATTTGTAAAATTATAAAAATAACTGTGACAGCTAATTTGTAAATTGTTTTTAGTTACACATTCATTATAACCTAGTTATAAAGGTATGAAATTTTTAAAAGTGTACAATTCTTTTTAAATCACTTACATATGTGTATGCAATTAAGATAGGCTCATAAATGTTTCTAAGACAAATAGTTTATGTTGAATTGAATAAATGAGATGCTACAGTTTATCTCTCTATACATATACATACATACACACACAATATATATATACATATATATATATATATATATATATATATATATATATATATATTACCAAAACTGTACTAATTCTACAATTCCATCAGTTAAATGTATTTTACACACAAATACCATAGATAACAAATCGACAAAATGCGTGCCAGATATGACACGCTACTAAATTTTATTGGCACGCTAAAAGTCGTTGGCTCAGCTGAATGTTTTGTACATTATCTAAAGTATAAAAGTATGTATTTGTTTGATTTGATGTGATAATTATTTTCACTAAAACAATTTCATGTTGAAATTAATACAGTATTGTACAGTAATTCATTTTATTGAATCATAAATTTAAAAGACTAATAAATCATTTTTAACTATAGATTTTACTTTCTTTATACTTGAATTAATACTATATTTCAGTATTTATAATTCGTATGACATGTGTGTTAAAATTGGGAAAAGATAGTAACTGGATTTTCCTGGAAATTTTCCTATAAAAATACGAAGTATGTGATATCATATATTTTTAAGTACACACACATTAATATTTTTACTATACTTTAAAAAATAATTGAAACCTAAAAGAATAAAAAAATTCTGTAAGTTTTGAACGAAAAAAATATTTTTAAAATAAACAAACATTCCACTAACTATTCCCCTTATACATAAAAAAATCTGTAAAAGTGAAATTTTGTTTGTATACACGAAAAACAAACTTCTATAATATTATGCAACAAAAAACAATTAAAATAAAAAAATGATTTATTGAATAACTAATAATTATATATATATATATATATATATATATATATATATTATGTATTATAATATAAATATAATAGTCTACCAACTATAATGATGTTCTAAAAAACCAACAAAAAGTGAACAAATAAAAATGTGTGTTAGATGTGTTTTTGTAATGTATAAGAAAAGTAATTTTAAAAATTCCATTTTTATCTCCGCTAAGGTAAACTAACTGTAGGCGAATGTTTACATAGTTTTGTAAAGAATCCACGCAAAAATTCCTACCAAAATACTTAAATGTTCTTAAGAACTTGTGTTAGACCATAACAGTAAAAATATTCACATTTTTAATAAAAAAAAAAATAAGTATAAAATTATAACATAATAAAAATGTAGTTTCATTGCGTTTACGAATGACGACACAGTTAAAAAAACTATGCGTCAATATAAACATCTAAATATAAGATAATAAAGAAATCTAGTCATCACGAAAGAAATAATAAATCAATGTGTATATATATATATATATATATATATGTATGTATGTATTTATGTATGTATGTATCCTCGTTATTTATTAAGGTTGCATCATTTAGATTTTACACGGTTTTAATTGTTATTATTACTACTAAAAAGATCAGAAAAATTCACCATGTTGAAAAAAGGTGTTACTACAATTACTATCATGTGTTATATATATATATATATATATATATATATAGAAGAGAGAGGGAAAGATGGGGGGTGTTGAGAAAATATTCATATTTCTTATGTATATTTTAAAAAAAATAGTTTAAAAGTAATAGATATAGAGAGATATTCCTGTTAAAAAAAACTCTTAAGGCCTCTAACAAAGATTGAACGATACAAGTGAGCTTTTAAAACCGAAAACTGGAAATTAGACGATTGGATAACAGTTTTGTATACAAATGTGTTCAATTTTCAACTGTCCAGTTCCAAAAACTAGTACTCTTTATCGTGAAAAAGACATATTACAAATATTTTAAGCAAAGATCATAAGCATCTCAACTTTATAATGAAAATAATTAAGAGTTACAATTGTAAAATTAAAGACAAAATTTTATTTAAGACTAGATCAAGCGTTACTTGGGCATGATGGAAACGTTTGAAGTTCACGTAGCTTAAGTGGTATTATTACAATAATTAATATGAGAAAATTAGAAAAATCACAACTCTGTCTTATATATTTAAATTATTTGTGGAGATTTAGCATGGTCGGAATTTAATAATAAATAACTTATTACTATTATGAAAAGAATAATTGAGGGTTTAAAATCAATTTAGATAATTATAAAAATGGATGAATGGATGTTCATTTGAAAATAAATGTAGTATTTAAATCTACTATATTAATCAGTTAAGGTATTCAAGAATAGTATGAATGGATATGTTCCTTTCTGAAACCCTTTTCACAGTCATAAGTAAGCATACTTATAATATAATCATTAATATTTAATCAATAAAGAATACATTGACGTAAGGGTAATAGTAAACTAAATTAATTTTTTTATATTAAAGACAATTAATATGTTTTCTTATATATTAAATAAGAACGAACATATACTACCAGACAAAACATTTAAGAGTCGAACATATATGATCTTTAATAGTAAAAAATTGTTTTTTTTCTGTTCAAAAAGTCGAAGTGACTATTAAATTAAAACGTAGAAAATTCCAACACAAAAATAATAACAATCATATTTAAATCATTATCTTATTATATATAAGATCTTTTATTATAATATTTTATTTAGCACATTTAAAAAAGACTATTCTTCTTTAAGTCACGTTTAATTATTCGATGATAAGCATTTTATATTTATACAACATTTTTTTTAACATTTCTCTTATCGACTATAAAATTGAATAATTTAAATAGTTAGTTCTAAGTGAATTAAAACACATAGAACGTGTAGCTCTTTATAAGTGCATTGAAAATATTTTCTACCGTTAAACTGAACCATAGAATTATGAAAATCATTGCAGAATTTCCGGCGGAAAATATTTTCTCGCTCAAACAGATACATAGATATAGTATTTGAATATAACAGGTATTTTGTTTGAACAAAAAATTAATGGAATATTACAGTTTTATAAACATTTTTTTAATTAAATCACAGTTGATGGTTTTATTTTATTTCGGTTTTAATAAAATGTTTTCAACACATGTATTGATTTTAGAATTTATTAATATACATTTATACAAGCGTGTATATTTTTTAAAAGCACACACACACACATTATATATATATATATATATATATATATATATATATATGTAAGTTTCGATTAATTACCTTAAACCGTACCCAGATAAAGTGAATCTTACAGATTTATTTAGTTTATAAATATTAAATACTTCTATTATGAAAACAGCTTAATTAAAATCATATGCCTACTTCATGTATGCAATGTTACTGAGAAAGAATAAAATTAAAATTTATAATACACCTCACATGATCAACCAATAATACTATAAGAATGTTATGGAACGTTTAAGAGAAAAATCTCAAAAACAAACATGTGGTCCCATAAATAGATATGTGACCATGACAACATCTCTTTCTCTTTCATGTCTTTCTCAATATGTCTTTCTCGTTCAGAGTTATCAGCGGAGCAATTTTTAATACAAAAATTAATCCAAACGATAAAACACTCGTCTTAATCACCTGATTTCGCCAATTGTGATTTTTTTTGTCTCCAAAATTAAAAAGTCTCCTAAAAGAATCTTATTTTAATGAAAACATTATATGAAATATCATCTTTTTTGTAAACAAAGAAAAAAATAAATTCACAAGTTAAATAAATTCAACGAAAGAAATTAAATTTATGGTACTGAAAATAATATATATATATATAATGCAAATATTTATAAAATATAATTAATTTTTTATAAATGAAGTGATAGTTTATTTAAAGCTTGTTGAAAAAAAGCACTGGAAATACTTGTTTAATTAAAATGAATGTTGTTAATTTAATAACGAGAACACCGTCTCACACGTGTCTTTTGTGACTCATTTACTATGGCGGAAATACACGGAAATGACATCAAAGAATCCAGAGAATTGCATTTTATGAAAATTGCATATGAACGATGTAATGCATTTGTAATTTAATTATTTCAACTAGTTACGCATACGTTTACCTATACACACATATATACATTTATTTATCCAACTTTGAGGGATTTTATACACACAGGCACGCACGCACGCATATATATATATATATATATATATATATATATATATATATATATATATATATATATATATTAACAGCACTTAATTTTATTGAAATAAATGAAGGGATATATTTTTAGCTTTGAATTAGTAATTTAAAGTGTTTATCATTAAGTGGGGTTCTTCTCCTACCATCTTTTATAATTTTAATTTTTTATTAGGTACTGTTTTTAAGTATTCTCGTTATTTACACACACATACATACACACACACACACACATATATATATATATATATATATATAACAAAAATAATAACGAACATAAAAATATAAAAAATTACAAGAAAGTCAATAACTGATATTCGTAAAATTAATTACAGACATTTGTCGAACCATACGCAGCAGATAGATGGATAGATTTACTATATTCAGAGTTCTATTTGTTCAATTATGATTAAATTATTAGTTTTTTTCAGTTTTATTAATCATCTTTTTAAATATTTAAAATGTATCCTGAATTTTTTAAGTCTTATACGACTTGCAGACTAAATTGAAAATATCAGTAAGTCCAGCCAGTTGGGTGGAAGGTTGACTATTCTCCAAATATTTAATAATCAATAACAAGGAATTAATCAATACCACTAACTAATGACACATACAAATCTCTTGGAAATATACACAGTTTGATATCAATTTTAATATATATATATATATATATATATATATATATATATATATATATATATATATATATAATATTTTTAGAGGTCAATCAATATCTAATTAACTGTTGATTGTAAAAGTAGTTTCGCACAATTAATTTTCAATTTCAATATTAATTATTATTGCTAAGATATTGTACTTCGAATATAAACAATGAACAGAATTTTCTGCCCTACATTTTCATATAATTTCAAATAAAATCGGTTACGATGTATTGTATCTAAATAGTTCATTTACAGAAGATAATCATATCACCCGCACTAACGTCATAAAAATACAGTTAAAACAGTGCAGTCACGAATCCATGACGAAACAAGTATATATAAATATGTAAATATATATGTATGTACAGATAGTCCTCGACTTTCGTATGTTTGACTTTTGTACGATTCACTATTTCGTACATTATTCATTTACAACACTCAATCGGGTTTCATACATTGAACTTGAAAATTCGTACAACCGACGAGAACAGAGTTCTTTTTAAAAGCTTGGGTTACTAAAACAATTTTGGCAAGATTTATTTCATGTTTATTTTGTACTAATTGTTAAATAATGTAGTCTTCGTTATAAATATTTTATTTAATTTTTCAACAACCTCACATAAATAAATAAATCGATTGCTTGCCTTTCGTACGAAGTATGGTAAGAAAAAAACATGATTGAACAATTACTTTACATAATACCCATTTTATAATCAAGCAGATTATATAGTTGATTAAGTGTGATTTTCCTAGTTCTAATCATTGTTAGCATATTTGAATCGGGTGAAGAGTGTTTATGATATTTCCATTTATGAAAAATGTGTTTTATCGCCTTTTCAGAGAAATATACAATATAAGTAATGGAATTAAAATGTTAATCGTTCTAACCAAATATTTCAGTACAAACCCAAAACTAAAAGACAAAATTACCTGTAATCAACAACCACCTATCTCTAACCAAAGAAAACAAGTGTCACGCTCCAAAATAAAGACAATTTTGATTGTGTTTTTTAGCACGAACGATATTGTGCATGGTCGAACCTATGACCCACGAGTGGATTTTTACTATAGCAATACTATTTTCTATTCAGAATTATCAGTGAACAAATTTTAAAATTAAAATTTCAAAAGACTATCACAATATTTATTCTATTTGTCCTGTTTCCAAAGCTATAAAGTATCCTAAAAGGGACTCATTTTAAAAACGTAAAATAGATAAAATGGCATATGACAGAGCACCTACCAAGTATTCTCAAAGAGACCTTTCAAGAATATTTCGAAACATAAGACTAAATGAAGATATTCTTAAGATTCGACGAGGACGACTTCCAAAGGAACATCATTTTGTAGCTTGTACTTTTATAATAATAAAAGTTTTATTTTTATAACCTCATTTATTTTGAAGAAATCTCATACAATTTTATACTCGTTTCAGAAACGAATTAAATACAAACTTTTAAACCTTTTTTCTCTCTCTCTCTCCATATATATATATATATATATATATATATATATATATATATATATGTATTAATAAGTTTATAATATTTAAAAATGCCTAAATAAAAGGATGTATGTGATCTGATTTTGTTGCAAATGCATGGAAAATAGTTTTCCTTACCTTTTTATTATAACTTTAAATAAAATTTTATACGCCGGAAATCATTCTACATAATCAACAAATGTTATGTCGCGTTGTTTTCCTGGCGCATGCATGCATTACGGTATAAATGCTTTGATTCGGTTTAGTAGATTGTGATATTTGTTCATTTTTATGAATATCGATCCAGGTTTCTATTTTCGTTCTGGAAATTATTCTTTAAAATATTTAAAACATGAGAAGGTTACCATTCACGTCTTTATATACCTCTCTTGCCTTTTCTATCTCTCTCTCTCTCTCTGTATATATATATATATATATATATAATACTAGTACCTACTGAAACTAAAATTAGTAATCTATTGAAATTAGTAATCTACTGAAATTAAATCTAAGTAATTTAAAATTATACTTTTCATTAATAAAAATTTTCATAATGTAATAAATACACAGTGTTTATAAATCCATACTAAAACACAAATTCATACATACAGAGTTGTTAAACACCGACTATAAAATTTGCAATTTTTACAGATTCAATAAAAAAATCGCTCTTTTAAATTCATACGCAGCTAAATATATAAACAGATATACATATATATATATATATATATATATATATATATATATATATATATATATGTGTGTGTGTGTGTGTGAGTGAGTGTAAAGATGTATATTTGTAACTTTTAAAATGGAAATAAGCGACGTGTATCAAAAACAGAATTCTATTGTGCAAAAAACATATTATACGAGTACTGAAGCATTGAAAAAGTGACAATAAAAAGCACAGATAATAGAAATAATGAATTAATCAACTCAATGGGAAAACATCAATATTTTTACACAATAGTTTCTTTTAACAATCGACCACTTTTGGTTGCAATTTGTTTGTAATTTCTGAATTAACAATCGACTCGTATGTAAAAATGTACGAATAATAAAAATTTATACTTGGATAGATATTTGTTTCATTTTTTTCACATTACGTTCAGAAATTTTCAGTATTTGTTAATAATTGTGTATTGAAATGTAATTATGTATTCGACAAAAATTCTATTCGTATTGAATATATAAATTATTTACAATATTAATTTTTTAATATACTATATACAATGGGCTTTCGTTACAACACGATTTGATTCTCGCTAGTTTGTTCTATATATATATATATATATATATATATATATATATATATATATATATTACAACTTGATCTTATAATAAAGCTCTCGGAAAATTGTTAGAACACTCTTTAAACTGCAAGCTCAGATGTAAAAACTGCAGTATGAACAAAATTGAAACTTTTTTTAATTCCAAAATACAAAAAGTCTTGAGACCATGATCATCAAATTAATATCTACGTTGATTCATAATTCTAATTAACAAGTCTAATTTTTATGTTAATTTTCACATAATTAATGTTCATATAATATTTAATACGATCTATCTTTTTTAATATTGAATAGTTTAGAAGTATTTGTAGATTTGTTCAATATTAAATATCCTATCATATAATAATCAATCATGGATATCAAAAAATTAAAATTGATCATGGATATTAAAAATATGTACAAGAGATATTTTTTTCTATCATTGGTTTTTATTTATTGAGTTTTTTTAATTAACAAATACGGTTTTATGTACACCAGAAAATACATGTATTAAAAACAGCTCTATATAGCTCTATAACAAGTTTGAATAATGTTTACATGGTTTCATATATGGTAGAGGGTTGATAGATATATTTTACTTAAAAATAGAAATATATTCAATATAAAATTAAATAACCATAAATTGTGTAAGTTATATTCTAGTAATATATTTTATATGTTAAAAACGTGAAAATATATACAGAAAATAATATTATGTATCAAGAAATAGAAATTGTGAAAAAAATGTCGATCGGTAGAAAATGTGGTATGAATTTTATGATAAAATGTATTTCGGTATTTACTAGAATATCACAGTTTTTAATAACATTACATAATTCAAATGATTTCACCATTATAAATATTAATGATAATGGAATGACTTGTACAATGAATGATTTATTAACTACATGTCTTTTCACAATTTTAAACATAGCAAGTTGTCAGAAAATGTCATTTTTAATTAAATATAGATGTTAATCAACGCAACATATTATCACTCACCATATACTTGAAATAACATTGCATCCCCCATAGTAATGAAAATCCACTTAGTATAAAAATAATAGACTTGTGCCACATATGTAAAGTTAGTATAATTCAAGCACGAGACTAACCACCAACCATGGCCTACATACATTCAAGATGTTTGTGTGGCGCATGAGCTTTAATACAAAGTTCTAGTCCAACACTGTATATCTAGGTTACGAGAAATCGTATGCTGCTGCTTTACATAAGAGGGAACCCATGCAGGGATCTATATGAAGTACCCTGCATACAATAACCGTATAAGCCTTAAACATAATATAGACAAACACTAATGGAGTTTAGTCTATCTATCAATTCCACTAATATTTATTACACAAATATTTACTCATTTTTTGATTATTTCCAAAATACTCCTCTCGTTTCATTTAATCAAAATGAAACTGATAAACCGATTGAATATGAAAATGAAATGTTCAAATATGAATAAATGTAATTGTACTGAACATTTTCCATTAAAAGTCAGTCATCATTAACATATTTTTTTTATAAAGAAACAATGAAGTCTGGGTATAACTATATCGAACACACGCTTTCTTACATTCTCTTTTACATAATTAGAACAAACATTTCTTTTATCTTTCTATAATGAATAAGAAAATGTTTTCTCAATTTTATTGCTACAAGCACTTTTATTCCGAATCTATATTTTCATCGTATACTTTGAAAAAATCCTTCAATTTTAGTTATGCGTCACTGTTATATTTGGTTGATCGTAAAAATCAGTTTAGATGATACTAGAAGGAATTGTGTTATCTTTAAAAAATTCTGCCTTGAAAAAATACAAATATCGTGGACAAAAATCGAATTATTAACCTTGGCACGATATACTCGTAGTTCTCTCACTGTATTAAAAACATATATTTCAATAAAATTATTTAGAAAAATTCTACAATTTGTCATTATCAAGCAATTATATATTGATAAATATTTAATTTGTATTGATATTTATAAATTATTATGTATTGATAATAATGGAAAAATAAATTCTGAAATTATGATGGAAATAATAATTACATTATTAATGATTAAAAAATTAATCTCTACGATATAAATTCAAATGTAGTTTTATAATTATTTTAATTGAATATTACAAATATTTGTTTATATAGAACCATTATGAAATTTATATATTTTATACACTTCAATCTAAAATTTATCAACTAATAGCATTTATGTACATAATTATTAAAATAAAACATACTTGTAAATTATTGTCGAATATAAAGTTGTAATGTAACAACATTAACAGGAGAAACAAAATTGTGAAAAGCTCAGTAGAACACAACTACAAAACATATCTTTCTCTCTGGGGATTGGTCGAAAAGGTTCTTAAAACACTTTATGTAAAAACATAAAAAATGATATATAATAATATAATAAAGAAATTGTTGATACTTCCTATATGGTCTAGCATAAAAATTGAAGAGTTTGCTCCGATGGTACGTTTTATTTTACGTAATAAAATTTTGAAAATATCTCAAATATAAACGCGATATTGAAAATGAAAAAGATATTTACTAAAATATACATATGGATGCAGATCCATATTTTTATACATGTATACAAATATGTACACATATAAATATTTAGTCCAAATTACTATAAAGATAATAATTACAAAATTCCTTCAAAGTATTAATATATTCACTGATACTCATAAGAAAAACAACGAAAATATTTAGTAAACAAACAGTGCACGTTTTAGAATAGATTTATATATTTACTTACACGTTACAGATACTGTAAAATTACGAAAAAATAACTTTAAAGAAAACAAATTTCACATTTTCATTTTAAAACATAGCACCATTAAATAAAATAGTCTAAAAATCGAACAAAACTATAGTTGAAACGCAGCTTAAAATAAATACATATATAAGTAATTTTTAAACTTCTGCCAATAAAAACAGGAATATGCATTTATATCCATACATACACACAAACATATATATATATATATTTAAATTTTTTTACATATATGTTTATATTCAACATACATGTTTATTTTTAAGAGCATTCAAAAAAAATCTTACCATTTACATTTTTACATTAAAATTCCCTTCAAATAGTATTCATTTCTTATTTAATACATTTTGTATAAATATTAATAAACTATTAATATTATATATATATATATATATATATATATATATATATATATATAATATATTTAATTTTCCCTACCGCTTATGATATTTTAAATAATATTCCGAAAAGACATTTTCCATTTCTTCCAGTACTTTATGCACTTTTATTATATTATATCCCAAATATAAATCTAACAATAATTGTTATATTAAAATCATCTTAAATATATTTTTGGCCTTTCGTTGTTTTCTGTATTTTACTCCTCATAATACACTTCATGAATAACATTAGAATATGTTTTTAAATATCTCTGTATAATGTTTTTAACAACAGACTATTTTCGAATATATGTAAAATGAAATTCCATTTTTTTCATTGTATTATTCGAGCACACATATATACAAATATATATATATATACATATAAATATATATATATATATAGATAGATAGATAGATAGATAGAGAGAGGAAGAGTATTTAATTTTTAAATCGGAATATTTAACTGTAATTTAAAATATCAACTATTAATTATTTGTTTTTTCAATAGAAGATTAGTCTTTTTAAATAAAGGTGATATATAAAGGTTACGTATTAAAAATAAAAGTATTTTACTAATTGAAAATTGAACAGTAAGTATCAAATTTTCAATCAGTTTTTTTAACATTAATATACATTTTTGATTATAAATGAATTTCAATTATATTCCACAAATTGAAGCTATATACGATATTTTAATTATAGAATAAAGGTGAAAGTTTATCATATACATATGTACATATGATAAATAAAGAATTTCAGGTTTAAATTGAAATAAAATATGAAAAAAATATACAATTACATTTAGTTATGAAACACATTGTGTTTAAAAATTTTAATGAATGTCATTCCTACTTTAAAATTATTAAAACAACGTTTTAAGAAAATAGAATGCATCTTGTAAACAGCAAATTTTAAACAGAAGTCGTCATTTGTCACGTGCCAAAGTATTTCTGTACCAATTTTAAGTTTTCCGTTGTATTGGTTTTTAGATATGTTTTGGCAAAGACTACTACTTCACACACACATCATATATATATATATATATATATATATATATATATATATATATATATATATATATATAACTTTACATTGTGTCTGCTTTCCGATTTAGCACTCTTATACAGTTGTGATTTTATTATCAAAATTAATATTTACTACGACTTTGTATGTATATTAGTTAAAAATGTAAACTTTTTTAAAAAACAAAGTCCATTTTTTTCTAAAATACTTAATTGATTTGTAGATTCTCTGTAACTAAATACTTTATATATAATTTAATTTACAGAACTCATTAAGTTTATCATCCTAGTATTCAAGCAATTTTCACTAATTGTCATTAATTAATTTTAAATCCTATTATTAAAGATTATATTTGTGAATCTCATACAGCAGCGATTTTGTTATTAAAATGAATATATAGTACAACTTCCTGTATGTGTGTATATATATATATATATATAACATATATTATTTTTAGAGAATTATTATATTTAGAAGCCAACAACCAATTTCATTTAAAATATAAAAAAAATATAAAATTCTTCATTTTTAAAATCTTCGTAATAAAAATTAGATTATTTAGAAACAAAATTGGAATTTATACATAAATACATATTTTTTTTAATCATACTGTCTCTACAATTGTACATAATTCAATTTGATGAATTTATCATTTTTATCACTTATTCATATTAAATGTTATAAATACCAATACATATATATATATATATATATATATATATATATATATATATATATATATATATCTACGGTAGGAATGTTCATATTAACAGAAAAAAATCAAGGAAATCTACTCAAGAAAATAATTGTAAAAATATAAACAGTGTTACAAGTAAGAATCGTTGTTAGCAATATATCTAAAGATATATTTCTATCAATTAATAGAAAGATATGTGTACATAATGGTCGAGTTTAAGAATATTTGTAATTTTCGTAAATAAAAAACTGCATTATATATTAAGATTTCGATTAAGGTTACGTAACAGATGTTTTTCAAATATTTAAGAGCATTTTATTGAATTTACACAAATGTAAATTTATTTAAGAAATATACAAATTATATTTCACTGACAAATATCTGCCCACCTAGCAATAACTAAGGTTCGAATGAAGGAAAAAACCAGTAAATAAATAAATAACACTGTATATCCACACTTGTATAAGCACATAAATTCATTAGTCTTTATTCTCATTACAAAATTAAACATTTTAAAAATGAATTTCTGTTCAACATCAATTATGTGAACTATTAGCAGATCACACAGCTTTACGATTCTACAATGAACTTGTGAACGTCTATGTATATTATTTTAACTCGTCAATTTTCATTTGTGTTGTTAGGTTTTGTGCGCTAGGCTGATTTTCTTTTCTTTTGTTGTTTTTATTATTGTAATTATTTCCCTGTTCAGACGACCTGAATATGTCTTGTCTGTAAGAATGGTATTTATGTAAGTTAACTCTGTTTATATTACGAAACATAATGGAGAAAATATCCATTCCATACCTTTTATTTTATGTACTGGCAGATAATAAAAAAAAGTTGCAAATCTTTGTCTAACATTGTTTACATCTTCCTCTATTCGTAAAAAAATAACATAGGAAACCATATTTTATTTTGAACATGATGTCAAATAACATCTGAAAATTCAAAACAAACTAGACAGTTATAATAGTAATTATTTTTTCAATAATCTATAATCAATAAACAATAAAATATTTACAGTTAATATCAAATTCATCTATAAATTGACATAAATGTTTCATATATTTTGAAATAAAGTAAATAAAAGAATTTATTTTCATAAACAATTTATTTATTTTAATAATTCTTATATAAAAGAACTCCCCACTAACAATTCTTGTATCATAAACTAGTCAGACATTATTTTTTCGATGTTAGAATTGATTTTTTTCCTGTAAATCCTAGACGTTACGAAGTCAATGATGCAGCACAGCATCGTTAGGATGGATCTGAATGTTTAAAACCACTTTTGAGCAATTGTTATACTACGAATAACCTCTTCGTTAAATGTTATTAAACGTTCTATTGACGAAACTACATTTTTATCATTCAAAAGGAAAAAAATAATGTGCAGTCTATACTGATTATAAATATTAATTTTTTAAGTTCAGTTTGCATTTAATAATAATAAAGTAGTAACTTGATTATAATAAAATTTTTGTAAACAAATTATTTAGAAAAAAAAATAACGACAATAATATTTATATAGTAAAAATATATCAACTTATATTGATATAATATACTATGAACCATATACAAATAAATTTATTTATAATATCGTAATTTATAGTGAAATACTGAAAATTTTTTTCTAAACTTCGAGCGAAAAAATGTATTATTAAAACTCGATTAAATACAAATCAAAAAATGATGTAAATACTTTAAACGGAATAAATACAATTCAATTTTCTTGGAAATTGTTTCTTTTTTATCGTAATATTTGAAACATCATCACTTTTTTTATTAATACTCGCGTGTCAATCGATCAGACAGCCGAACACAGTTATCAGAAAGCGAGGTTGAAATGGGAAAAAAAATTGTGACGTGAAAAAAATCTTATTCACAGGAATTTGATTTTGAAAGGTAAAGATTTATTTGTGAAACTGATTACATATTCTTACATATATTTTATTTTCATAGAATATATACACAAAAATAAAAAAAATTGGTCGATCCATGAGGCAATAGTACAGTAATTAATTTCATTTCGTGAAAAATATACTTCCTTTATTTCATAAGAAGTAATCAGAAAAATATTATTTCATTATTGCAATCATTTTAGAAAATATACATCAAATTACAAACAGAGAACTGTCAAACAAATAAGAAATATTAGTGTTTATACGAAATTCAATTAAAAAGAATTAATTCTTATCTATTATCAACGAAGAAAAATAAATTCTTCTTCAATTTATTTAAGATGATTATAGAACAATATCGATCGTGGACAAAAATAAAATTATCTATGTAAACAGACTTTATTCTTTCACTTCAATCTGTCTGTCACTTCACAAAATAAGTGATTAAACGTTCAAAAAGTAATTAATTATAAAATTTCAAGGAAAGGGACTATAAATAAAAATGAACACTTGCACACACATTTATATATATATATATATATATATATATATATATATATTACATATTGTTTAAGATTCCAAAAAGTTGAATAAATATATTTTACAACTATTGACTTGCATTTATTTTACTAATTGATGTTACAACATTAATGAAGTGCAGGTAACTGAGTATCGATTAGTACACAATGTTACTGCACATTTATTTATATGAGTGTTCGATTTAAATATTTTATTTTTTAAAAATACATTTTCTACTCGATTCATCCAGTTAAAAATAAAATAGCCGTAAGTAATGTTTTTAAGTTGTTTAATGTTACAGTTGATTTTTCAAAACTTACGACCATATATTTAAATATGAAGTTAATTATTGAACAAAATTTCACATACATGGACACAAACCGATTCTCACTTTCAATCAAAATAAGATCCGGTCGTGATCTTAAGATTTTGATAATCGTTTACAGTGTATATCACTCAAAGGTTTTTGTGACAGGCTTGTTTGTAATTTTGTAAAGGATTTAGGGATACTACAGATATAGAAATGAAAAGAAGAAAAGAAATGGATATAGTCTACTTTATTAAATCCATTAGAACAAAGTGATTTAGACATATCTATAGACACATCATATATAAATAAACTTATGACCAGAGTTTAAAACACACTTTGAAACAGATGATTTTCCACTAATTTCAATTATTAAACGTGCGACAAACAAGACCCAGTATAGTGTCCTGTAAATGATATTAGATTTATTAATCAATATAATTGCGTTATTTTTATAGTGACGAAAACATTTCACGCTAAAAAAGAATGACCAACAAAGATTAAGTAATAACAGTAAAACAATATTAGAATCTGGTAATTTTCAAGATCGGGACAGTTAAATATATTTTCAGTAAAGAATAAATTATTTAGACTTCGATTTGAATCTAAACTAATCAATTCTAATTTTGTAACAAAAAGTTAGTGTATCTGTGTGTATATGTATATATATATATATATATATATATATATATATATATATATATATATATATAACTTTAATTATGAAATAAAACAACATTTAATTAAAACTAAATAGTTAATATAAACATAATCAATTTTAATAGAGTTCTACATGGCGAAATGTGAATTTTTATACTGAATTTTTTTTTGAAATTCGTCCAAAATAGATTTGACTAAAACCAAACATTTATAAGAATGTATGTTTTACATAACGTTAATCTGAATTATGTGGACGTTTCCGAGAAATAATTTTATGAAGGACATAAATCAATCCTGTTTTAATAATAAATTTGTGGTTTTCTCTATATATTTCTATTAATTTAAGATACGTTTGTGTTCGATATCATACTTTTATCAAGTTCTTCTCAAAAGCCATTTTACTAGTGTCGAATTGTACCGATGTTAATTCTTGATACACTGACAGCATTATTGATTTTATCATGTGTTTGATAATCATATTTGAAACACATTTTTCTTACATTTCAAACGGAATTTTTTTTATTGTGAAAAAATATAATTCAAAGCTTATACGTATAAATGTATATACGATTCGGTCTCTAAACACATTGATCATTAGCCAGATGTGTCAGATATTTTAAACCGACAACCATTCAATTTTCATGCCGTGTGTTTCGTTCTACACGAACGAAATGGCACAAACCATTACTGCCATGTGGAGGAACAAATTCTCGTACTGCTGCTGTAAGCGGTGACGTCATATTTTCGTATTTGGCCGCGGCACGCGCATCGATACAACGAACAAACGGCTATGACGTCACAGAGATTCCTGTCAGCGTTAAAATGCGCACGCACACAATTTCGTTATAAATAACCAGACTATAATCGTTGTCTACAAAAATATCCTACTCTCTCTCAAATCCTGATATTAAACATACCATGTGTGTCCGTTTGTCTGTGTCCAATTCACACACACACAAATATATATATATATATTTATATACAAGCACACATAAATACATCTACCATTATTACTCAATAAAATGTATAAAAAAAAACCAGCGCCAATACAAAATATTGTTACACAAACGTTTATAAACACAGTAACCAAAAGGTAAAAACTAACAGAATAAAGGGTTCAATAAATTCTCAGTTTCAAAATATATCAAACGTAAAAGCTGACAGTGTCGCTAAAAATAAGAGAATTATCAAAAAGTGAATAAATAAAATAGTGTTTGGTGACTACACTTTTTTCATCGCTAGATTCTGTGGAGACTGAAAACAAATTACAACAAGAAATACAATTACAACAAGAAATAACATTAACAAAAGAACAAAATATGAAATACACCGAAACCAAATAATATACAATCATACACACACACACACACATATATATATATATATATATATATATATATATATATATGTCTGTGTGTGTGTGTAATATTATGTGAATAAATTCTATCATGAAAGAATTCGTTCAGTACTCTCGTAGTGCTTTTGAATTATTTGTACATGTGTGTGTTTATTTTATCATGCTTTTCTTGATGAATATATGAAGATCATTAGTTATTTCTACTATTTAATAAAGCACTATGTCATTTAATATATATATATATATATATATATATATATATATATATATATATAATATTTAAAAACACATTTTCAAGTAAAAAAACGAACATCTTCGATATGAAATAAGATCTGAATAAAAAAGAATAATTTAAAGTTTCCACTAGAGATTTTGTTTCGTTTCCTTGGGTTATCCTTGACCTAATAAAACTGATAAAGAGAATAAATAACATTTAAAGAAGCTATTATTTCCGACATGTAACTTTTTGACTTTATTGCAGTTTGCTGTAATTCCATTGTGTTTTTATGTCATTCATTATGGGGTCTTTCTAGTCTAATCCATTTTGTTTTTTGCAATGTTCTTTATTAGAACAGTATATCACATAATGTACACGTTGATACAAATATACATTTATACCATATCAACGTTACAGAAAGAGTAGTTTCTATTAAAGTATATTGTGTATGATATTTTTTTGTTAACATATTGTTTTTCTGACATTGGTATTAGAAACACTTCATAATAATTAGATTAGTATACTCTCAAAGACAATAGAATCTAATGTATACAGTAATATACATACTTTTATATTTTAGTAAATTTTTTAAATTGATCAAAATGAATTTCATTTTAATTAAGGTGTACCAAAATAAAATCATAACCGGGTTTAAATCGTCAAAAATATCAATACAAAAAATGGTATCTGGTAAAGAAGAAATAATCCTTTTCATAATTATATAAACATAATTATGGTAGTCTGGATTTATTATTATATGGTGAAAAAAATATTAAAAAATATAATAAAGAATTTTAATACATTCAGATGACTGGCGATTATGCTTTTATAATTTTCTCTAGTAACAAAATAATATAATTTAAATTGTTGGAAAAAAATGAATCTGAAAATCAATATCATAGATAAACAATACGTCATAAATTCGAATGAAAATTTACAAGTCGCTGTTTTGTGCTAATACATAAAGTAAATCAATAAATAAATGTTGGTTGTGTGTATAAAACCAACATATATCAATCTTTCATTTCATAAATATTTATTTTTTGAATAATATCACGCGAATAATCTCAAACATAGAGAAAAGAAAAAAATATCAAAATGATTCACACTAGTTTTATTTATCGAAAGATAAAATATTAGTTTGTATTTATTATACATTTATGAACGACATTGATATACTTATAATTTTTCTTCTTAATAAAGTACATTGTTTTGAATAGAAATCAACAAACGTACGTATCAAATACTATACTAAATATATTGCAATACTGAAAATTAAAAACTATATTCGTTCATAGATAATCAAAACGATTAAAATGTGTACGGAAAATTGTATTTTATAAATGAATTATTTGACGAGTACATGTACAGATTTATGGATTAAATTTAGACCTCTAGTATAGAGTAATTTGTAAAAGCAGACGTTTAATTCAAATGCTTCATACACTACATTATTATATTTCATTGTAATTACCATCGTAACTCTTATCGATAATCCAATGATAGCTGATGATATTGAAACCATTAATTGCTTCTACATCTAGTGCACACAATAGCTATATGATATGCACCACTGTTGAAGCTAATATTATCGATTCAATCGCCATAATATTACGATTATATATTTTCATTCAGTTGACAATACATCTCAACCTTTAGATCTTAGCGTATTCAGTAAATTATTATACTATATATATATATATATAATTAAAAAATGTAAAACAATTTCATGTATAGTTTGTTTATAGTGATACTATTATACTGAAGGACAATTTACTTCAAGTATCATTTGAAAATTGTTTTTTTTTTTAAATATTTCTGATAAGTAAATTACTTTGCAGCCTACTGAGTTAACGATACCAACTTTAGATTATTTATTATATTAAATGTTTTTTTAAAGTATAACGCATAAAAACACATACTAAAATTCATCACAATTACACTGGAAGTATTAAAGCTTGTTAGGAAATAAATAAAGAAATATCAAATTGTACATGTAGGCTGGTACAAAAATTCGTATGTAGGTTGGTGCAAAAATTATGGAGGTTTTTATCATTTGAAAAGCATGTAAAAACCACACATATTTTTGCACAAACGTAATATAATAACTTATTCCACTATGATATTTTAAAATATATAAAAAATAAATAAACAAAATTAGTATTTATCTAGACAGTATCTACAATTGAGAAAATTTCTCCTATACCATCGTTTAAAAAGTCCAACCATCGTTGTCCAGTCCTACCTCAATTTACATCATATAATTTTTCTCTATTTATCTACTCATATATCTATATCTACCCACACACATGTATATATATATATATATATAAATGAGATCTGTACAAGCCTTTTAGACTGAAAACAAAAACATTATCTTCATAAAAGTATGAACGAAAAAAAAGACATGATTACATACTAAAACAACATAACGAAAACGTTCTGATGCCGTAATAAAGAGGAATTGCCGTTAATTCTACAAAATTGTTTTGTTATCTCGTAACACAAGTTAATTAACGCTAGGACTCTGAATAAATTAACGTAAATTACAGAAAAAATAATCAATATACGGACACATCTACATACACATCCTCACATATGAGTTAATATATATATATATATATATATATATATATATATATATATATATATATATATATATATATATATATAATACAGTGGAATTGTATGTTCGTCTTTACGATCAATACTTATTCAGAGTATAGATGTAAGGGTTGTAACATTATCACACACGTTTTGGCTACCGATAGGTTTTACAAAGAGGATGGGAAGGTGTTACATGATTGTGATGGGTTGAGGTTATGAGGTACATATAGGTAGGGGTTTAATTCTCGGGAATGTGAACTGAGTATAGGAAACACGAAAACTGCATTCCAGTCACGCACTATATATATATATATATATATATATATATATATATATATATATATATATATATATATATATATATATTGCGGCGTATTTGGTGTTTTGCGGATCGTAAACACATTGGTTATTTGTACTGAGATCATTTTTTTATTACGATTATTGACGAAATTACGTTTTGAATTTGTTATCACTACCATTTATGAAGTAATAGAACGACAAATATCATATAAGTATTTATTTGTAATGGTTTTATTTCAAATGATACTTTTTGTAAACTGCTTTCCAATTAGAAGCTCAATGCTTCTTAACTTGAAAAAAATCGAAAGATTTTCGATTAAACGTTGAAACAGTTTATGTAAAGTACTATCAAGGCACTAAGATATAGATTGTTTTAGTTATAAGTAATCGCGTTTTACATTTCTAACTAAAAAGGTGAAGTATTATTAAAATTACAAATTAAAAAAGTACAAAAATGAACGATCACAAATGTACTTCTTATAAAGTGTAACGAAATTACCATCAATATGTAAATAAGCAAGAATTAAAATGAACAAGTGAACATTTTAGTTAAGAAACATTTGGGTGTGGTAATTTATTTATGAAAATGAATTGTCAGTCAAAAATTTAAACTATAACATATATATATATATATATATATATATTTACTGGTGATCAGTAAAAAATTAACAAATGGTATTTTTCACGCGACAAAAAAAATTGCTCGACCTTTCATAAATCTTATTGTAGATTCAGTATACATGGGTGGATTTTCTTTTCAAGTTTCATTCGATTTCTATTTTATGCCATGTTTTAAATAGTCGAGGATCTGAATAGAATTGAACTCAAATAGAATATTAATCTGTATATACACTGACCATATGTATAAGTATCAAGGATTTTGTTATTTCTTACTTAAATGTTTGTTCAATGCAAAAAGAAAAACATTTTATATTCATCGTTTATAAAAATCATATTGAGAAAGAAATCATATTGACTGTCTATTACCTGTATAAACCACTTAATTTTTCTTCAGTAAATAATGCGAATCTAACATTGAGAGTCGGGCAAAGAACCGATGAATCATACTTCACAAATACAGCATATGCGTGGGTTTGGAGCTTTATGTAAGATTGGAAAACACTCGATTGGAGACCTCCAGGCCAGATAAACGATGCCTAGTATCACTTCAGTTTTTTTTATCAAAACTTGAAGATGTTTATATATATATATATATATATATATATATAAACAATTGTATGTATTTTGAAAAATATCATTTTCTAAACAAAATAATACACATTTAAAAAAATTGTGATGTACTAACTTCATATTCAATATTTCCGAGTGATAAAAATAATACAAAAATACTGTTCATATGCTACAATATGTCCATCAAATTGAAGTTAATTAATGAAATCGATATCAGAATGAAAACAAGACAATCATTAAAATAATAATTAATTAACCAAAACAAGTAGGCATACAGTCATACCCAGGGGCATAATGAATAATTTTATGTCAGGTTTATTTTAATAAACAAATATTGTATATGTATATATATATATATATATATATATATATATATATATATATATATATATATATATATATAAATGTATAAATAATTTTATCTGAGCTTAGCAGTATAGCTGTAATTATTTTACTTTTAAATAATCATACATATTTGTATATTTAATATTAGTATTGTTGTTATATAAAAATATATGCTACCTTAGTGATATTATTCCATTTTCATTATTAATTTCGCAAAATATACATTTTTATATAAATATCACTTTCTACTAAATATTTATAATAAATATAAAAGATAAGAACTAAATATATTTAATGTAAAACGTTGTACACTATGATTGAGTTTTGTTGAATTTGTATATATATATATATATATATATATATATATATATATATATATATATATATATATATATATATATATATATATATATATATATATGTATGTATATGCGTTATAATAGAAGTAATCCGACATTTATCTCAAGAAATTTTATCCATCTACGACCGACCAACTGTGAAGTACGTAGCTTTTGTATTAAAGCGTGACATTACATGGTAATTTTTCTTTTCCACTTTTCCAGTATAAAAAATGAAATCGTTTTTCTCTATGTTACAAATGTTCGATGTTATGGTTAAAAACTTGGTATAAAAAATTAATAACATTTTAGATTTTATTATATAATTATATTAAATTATATATATATATATATATATATATATATATATATATATATATATATTTGCTTGACAGCTTTATAAATTTTACTAATAGTTTATTAACAACGAAAAATAATATTTCATTTTTTATTGTTAACGTTGGAAAATTTATTTAATTAAATCATCTTACACGATTTTGTTTAAACTCAGGACAATATATTTCTTTATTTTTTTGCATATAAATTTTCATTTTTTTTTTAAATTGATATCTTTGAAAATAGTTCATACTGAGAGTACATATAATAGTAAAAATTAACACTATCAATATGTCTCACTAACCTTGTTTTAAATCAACCTAACTAAATCGCTCAGTCGTAATTTAAACAAAATCGATTGTCAGAAGATGATGAAGAAAATGATATTTTATTCCAAATATTTGGAGTAAAAATGCTCTTTTCAAAAATTAAATTAAAAACTGAGTAAATAAGAAAACATTTAACTGTCTACTTTTAAACCTCCACTAAAAATAACACCGAAGAAGATTAAATTGGAATAAACATTTACTTAAAACTTGTAACTCCGACATAAATACATTGTTACATAAATAATTAGAATACATAAACGGAATGAGGAATTGAACACAATGGACAAATAAATGACAGATGACCCAACAAACAAATATAATACGAAACTCTGGACGTCAATAAATTTCGAATATTTACAACAATTATTTATGTATTCTTTTTGATTCGACTTACCCTGCTTAACTTCTAAGGTCTTCAGCGGACTCTACGGATTAGAAGGATGTTGGGTGAGAATATTTGCCGCGGATTATTCAGAAAACTATCCCAACATTCGCCTGGAATGATTGAGGAAACCATGGAAAACCTCAATCGAGATGCCTGATGTCAAAACGATGTGTGATTTTGGTACCCTATAGCAAAATCTGAATACAGTTTCTCATAGAATAAACAATAGCGTGATGTAAAACAGTTTGTCACATAACAGTTTCACAGGATCATCATTTCCTCTAAACTTATCTGATCATTTTTTTGATTTTCTTACACATTTTTCAGTCAAGACGAAAATACAAATGTACGGGACATATTTGAAACAATGACACTTTGTGTGATGATTAGTTTAAAAGATTTTATTTATAGGGTTCCGAAAAGTATATAAAATAGCTCCCTTGAAGGATTATGTTAACTCCTTTTTATTTATTCACTTATGCTTGTGATAAAAACAACAACAAACTTCTCCATAATAAAGATACGAATTTAAAAACAAATAAAATTGTAGAATTATAAAGACGGTGTAAAAAACGATTCAAAACAGTCGTAAAACTAAACGTTCTTATAGCACATTTGAGAATTACGTAGAGTGTAAAATATTCGAATCGTTAATAATCAAAAAAAATAAATAAAATAAAACAAGTTTTATCTTCTCATTATGTCATATAAATAACAAACACTTTTGTTAATAATTCAAACGTGTGTGTATTTAGGTACATTTAATTAATTTCATAAATAGAAATATATTAAAGAAGATATATTAGAATTCTAATTAAAGAAATTCAATCGATATTGATACGAACGACTAAATGAGATTTATAAAAAAAATGTTTAATGAAATGAAAACTTAGTTAAATTTGTATTCCTTTTACTCGATAAAAATACATTTTATTAAATTCGATCGAAAAAAGAATACCTTCCTCTCTAACCTTGTATGCTTTCCGATTAAAAAAACCATGACGTCTAAAAATAGACGATTATTATTAGTATTGATTCACAAACTTATACCTGATAATCAAAGAAATAGGCACTTTTATATGAGTTCTTCAAAGATATTTTATGAATAAAAGTGATATCTTTGACCTCGAGTACTGAGAAGAATTAAAGTTCAAATAACATTTGTTTAATTTCATAATTTCAAAAAGAATTTTTGTTAAATATAAATAATCTAAATTAAAATGTATTTATATTTCAATTGTAACTGAAATACAGATAGATATTTTTTCATTCATTTTGACACCGTTCACTATTTTCTGTTATTTTCTTAACTTTCATTTAATTTTATCTACATTAAGTACATTGTAAAATACTTAAGATGTAAAACAATAAGGATATTCGAGTATTCACGTTTATATATATATATATATATATATATATATATATATATATATATATAAACATTAACTTTTGCAGTCGTATAAAATATTGTAAATGAGTACATATCGTAATATGAATAATTCTCACCCGAATCTTCTAAGTTTTTAATTTCAAACAAAAAAATGCATTAATATAACTGACATATCGTTTTTCTTACTTTATATTTTTACCATGTTGATTATTGGAACAGAAATATGCTGGATACAATCAACAACTAATCAGGAACAAGAATCAAAATACAAAGAGTATATTTTAGGTGTGTATGTGCTTGTCCTGTAAATTCTCCTAATATGTGGTATTTACTTTTAAGAATTTATGTAGTTTTGTATTTAGATTCTTGCTTATGATTTTCAATTGCGTGTACACAGAATTTTATACAGGTGCATACTAATGAACGACATGTACAAGTACAACAGACATTGTACAAGTGAATATTCGTTGGTATGAACAACAAACCAATACCAGCAATGAGAATATCCAGATATAAGAATGGAAATAGAAATTTAGACAAAAGCATAAAAGCAATTACTTTAGATTATACTCTAGTTTTTTATCTCCAACAGGCAAGATGTTACATACTTAGACAGATTGCAGAAAATCCGACAACATGACAATTGTCACTACTTGATCTATGGTTACAGAAAGAAAGAAATTTAGCTTAGAAATACTGCATTATCTAGCAAACATTTTTAATATGCCAACATCATATTATTGTTTATTTAGATCCATGAACAATTTTTCAAATAGAATCATATTTACACTCTTCCTCAAGTCTGCAAATAATCCTTGAAGTAGTTGTCTATTTCCAAGAATAAAAACTGAATTGACAAATAAAAATGGTAAGAATCACAGTTTTTCTATTAAATTATTATTTTTATTTAAAAATAATATAACATGAATATTTTATCGCACGCTATGGTAAACTTCAAATATGTTTAATGTGAAAGTAATAAAGATATCCGTATATACTGTAACAAACTAATAATATAAACGTCAAGTTCAAACAACATACATATAAAGATAACCGAGTTGGTAACTTATGAGACTAATTTTATTGTACGCCTTATACGTGTTGATTGCAGGTGTTACCTGTAGAAGGATGTTCTATACATCGTTGGAAGTGTTCCTGTTAAAACTTTTACTTTTCAACGATAGAGAATTGAACTAATCATCGCGAGTTCGTTATTACGACTAATCACACGAACATTAATAATTAAAACATTATTACTATAAATTAGGTAAACATGGTACATACAAAGTACATCATTAACGTATTTAATAAATAAGAAATTTACACGAGGAACGTGTATAAAATCCGTAACAATTTCATGACCAGCATAAATATTACTAATAAAGTTTTTATGTAAGAAATAGAGTTTTCATACAATTTCTTAATTGGACATGTTATTAGGTTGCTGCATTAGAGTCTTGTCAAGTTGTTACGTCGATAAATTAAAACTGGATGTAAATATCCTTTTAATATCTCCAATAGAAAAATACAGCCTTCTCTAGATAAAGCACGTATCGTTTTTTTTTTCAGTTAATTTAGTTCGAAGTGTATTATCATAAATTAAAACGAATAATGGATCTTAGTAAAATTTGTATTACTTTCCTATATAGAGATAAACTTGGAAAAAATGTTACAACACTCAGTACTAATTCGACCGTTGAGAAATGTAGAGCTAGTAAAACAATGGTATTAATTTAAAAAAAAAATCAATCAAAAGATATGATTTTTCAACAGTAAACCGGAATGAGCCATTGATAGTAATCAATTAAAAGCTGTAATTGAATCTGACACGCGAAACTGTGTAAGATATCACAGGAAAATTTGTTATGCATTATTCAACAGTTTTCCGGCTCATAGAATCCGCTAGAATAGTAAAAACTGGGATAATTGGTAAAGCTTCTTTTACATAGAGTTGTAATATATATAAATGGATCATCGATTATTAAGTCGATATCTTCACACTAAAGAAGCTCAAAAGTATATACCGAAGCTGTTTTCGGTCAAGGAGAATTCATGGTGATGATTTGGTGATCTATATAGGATGTTTTGCATAATTCTTTATTAAAATCATGTGAAAGTATAAAAACAGAGAAGTACTAGGTAAATCTCGAACAGATTGCATGAAAAATATGCAACAGCAACATAAATTAACATACATGAATCTAATTACATTATAACAATGCTAAACTATACGACTGTTCTCAAAAAAGATCAATTTTAGTATAAAATTATTTTTCACATCTCTTGTGTGATATACCAGACCTATTACACACTGATATAACCATTGCTGGAAGAATATTAACTACTTCTTAAGAAAAATATTCAATAATGAATCAACAACTACAAACGCCTGCGAAAAATTCATTGATTTGAAAATTTGAGATTTTCACATACAAAATATACATGCAGTTTGATTTATTAGTAAAAATATAGTAAAGCTGTGTTTATTTTTATTAGAAAAAATATGTTTACTAAAGCTATAATAGTTAAAAGATGTTATTAATAAATCATCCATTTCATATACAATAATTCAATATATTAACAGTTTAAAATGTGTATAGATAAATAAAAATATTGATTTTTCTACACGAGTTCATTTGAGAAAATTGTGATCAATACGAATACAAGTCTTTCTAATTAATCAATTATCTATCTGGCATCAAATTTCCTTCGAGATTAAGTACTGTGTTGTTTCTACGACGACATGAGAAAAAAACAAGGTCTCTTATTAACTACTGGTCATTTAAAAGAGATTAGCTCTGAGAGTTAATTCTAGTGAATAATATGTTACTTACAATACGATATTAATTATTAATAAAAAAATAAATTATTTAATATTTATTAGTTCAATTTTTTTTAGATACATTCATTTATAATATATCATTTCTACAAATTAAAACATACTATTTAAATTAATATAAAAATAGTTTTGAGCAAATTTTAATGAAGAAATAATTAAAATATAATTAAAGAAGTAATTACTATTTTAACAGCGTCAATTCAATTTTTAAGATAAAAAATTTATTATTAGTAAATAGGAAATTTAATTAATTTTATCTTATTTTTTATTCTTTTTTTCTTATTTTTATCTAACGAATAAACTTAATATTCAATATTATCTTCACACATAATATACGAAGATAAGTCAATATGTAAGGGGATTTTTTTAGAACGAATGGCATCATTAATTGTCTCGGTATAAAATATAATCTCTCTCTTTCTCTACATTCTGTTGCTAATAGATCAAAGCTTCAAAAACAGAATCACTCTGTGATGATTGGTAAAATAATGCTGATTGTATTTTGGGATATGGATGGATTAGATGTGATTCATTTCTGACTTTAAAGTAGAATAATAAATAACAGCTTTCGTTTCATCTTCAAGAACAAAGTGAAGCCGAAAATCATGTCATAAAAAAATACCAAACTCTTGAAGAATTTGCTTTTGTTTCAGGATAAATCGCATTTAAATACTACCACCACAATGAGTACATACAAAAGCTAGAAGTTGAGCTATCAGACCATTCTCTTTGTAACTCCAACTGCGCACAGAGAAATTATGATCCTTTCTGTGCATTAAGACAAGCATTACAAAGACAGAAATTTTCTTCAGATAATAAAATCATTGTAACGGTACATAACTGATTACATACCTAACCATATTTACTGCAGAGCGGAATATAAAAGCGTGTTAAACTGTTTATCAAGTACATCAAAATTATATCGAAAAATAAGAAAAAAAATGTACAATATGCTTTCTTTTAAAAAGTCCATTTACTTTCTAACTTGCTCGTATATTATCATATAATATTATCAGCTAAAGTTATATTTTATCAAATATAACTTTAGCAGAGAAAAATTTGATCGAGACATCTAAAATATAGAATAGAAATATGCAGATATATGGATTAAAAATATAATGGATAATTACTGTTGGGCCATTAAAAGGAAGATATTGAGGAAAGGTCATTTCTAGAAAAATAACGTTTTAAATCAAAATTTTTAAAATATTTATTTAACTCATCTAAATTTAAAAAAGAAATATTAAAAAATTCTAGTCGTAGATTTACTGTTAGAATTTTTTAACAGAATCAGTACTAAACAACAAACAACATGTACTCGATTAGTCACTGAATAAAACTATAAAACAGTTCAAATATTTTATTAACCAAAACAGACATACTTTTTGAACTAAAACCATATATTATTTCAGATATGAAATACTTAAATAATATTTTAATTTACATTCAAATTTCACTTAAATTTTGTATGATGATTGAAAGTTAGAAGTAAATATAGAACAGTATATTTATTTATTCTAAATATGTAACTTTTGATCAAATTTTATACAAATATTTAAAATGACTTCTAACTCTGTTTACTAATTAAATAAATTATTAAATCAATACACAAGCATAAACGCATTAAATAGACATAAAAAATGATGATAAAATATAATTTTATAAAATAAGTTTTAATAAAAAAAACACATATATGATGAGACTGTAAATAAAAATAAAATATCTAAAACAATTATGACAGTAACGTAGTATACGAAAGACATCAAAATTTATTTTGTTTGTGTATCCAGCAAGTGTATCTGTGTGTGTATGTGTCTGTATATATATATATATATATATATATATATATGCATAAATGTGTGTATAATAAAGCCAATGGATGGTAAGAACATAAAAGACAAAAAAAATATACATTATACAACAATGTCAGGTGAGTACAGCTGTTACATTAATATCGATAATTTCGATGCGAATGACCTCGCCTAGACAATTGCTTAAAGGGTGGTATTTTTTTGGTAGCAGGGTTGATGGAAGAATGAGTGCAGTGTTTTATATGAACACGTCAATATTAATTTCAGAGATGGGCACGCAAAGTGGCGCCTTGTATTAATACATAATCATTTATATGTTATATACTCTATAATCTTTGATTACAAAAATACTTTATTCTCTCTCTCTATACCTCTCTCTTCTTACACACACATATATGTATGTATATATTCCTGCCATTGTTTATTCAACAATAACGATTATATTCGTACACTAAGCGCACAAATGAAAATAGGCAAGCAGAGAGACAAGTTGAAATGTTGGTTTATAAACTCATCATAATTATTAAAAAGAATCCCTTTTGGATTCAAAAAAAAATATATTTTTTTAAATGTACTTAACTGTAAAGATCTAAAAATATATTATAATTCTTTGAAATATCTTCGTTCTGATAAATATGAGATATAACACCAACTGAAAGTGAATAAAAATAAAAAATACTTTATAATGATGTTAAAATAATGATTGTGTTTAAAAGAACAAAATATTAAATACATTGTTATAGAAGTACGTTTAAGGGAACGCGTTTGACATCTTCTGCGAATTGTAATAATTAGACTGGTGCCACATAGTCAACAAATGAGTTACTTCACGGTTTGAACACAATTCTAAAGCATTGGTGCGATTCTAATAACTGTAACTATCTTATTATTATTAGTAAACTAGTAATAAGATACCTCTACTGTTAAATAACTGAATTGTTATTAGAACATCGTATTAGTTTATTGGTTTCATTCATAATATATATATATATATATATATATATATATATATATATATATATAACCATATCAATAAAAACTAAAATGATATCCACAGACTGACATACAAAAATTAATAAAAAGACGACCAACATCTAATTAAAAATGTTTAATAATTGATTATTTTTTATTGTTGCTTATGTAAATTTTGGCAACAATATAATCATCTTCAAATGTCTAAGATACAGACAAACTTAATCAACCGACAACTATTAAATATTTTATACCAAAAAAATGTTCTTGTATTTTATGGGTTGAATGAAAAATTCATTTGTGAAACTCTCAAGTTGCATTATATTTTCAATTTATACTTTAAGCTCTACAAAATACTATTTTTGAAGTTTCTTCTTTATTACCCGAATACAAAGTACATCACAAGATATAAATAATAAATGGAATAACCTTGGACGATTCAGAAAATATGAAAAAATATTAGAATTAAGTATAAAAACATTAGAAAAATCACCTGATTCAAGTTGTTTGACAGAAAAAAGTATTTATTTGTGTTACATTAAGGTTTCTGTAATCATAAATAATTAAATATGAATAAATTTAAGATTACGTAGAAAATATTTGTAATAAATCAGTTAAAATTCATTTGAACAATTCGTAGAACAATAAAATAAATATGATTGAAAATAATACATTTTTGAATAAAGATCACATGTTATACTACTCATTTCCCACTTAAAATTCCTCAAATTTATTACATAATCCCATTGAAATCATTATTTAAATAATCAAACTAGTTAATAACAATATTTTTATACAAATATAGCAATATTTAATTTATTAATCGACTAAATTTTCTTCAATATAAACTTTATATACATTTTTAAAATAATTAAGAGTAAAAAAATATAACTTTGAATAAAGATTATTTCATTTTTAAATTAATGATTAAAATAATATCTATATGTTTCAATGAAAACTTATCGTATTAAAAAAAATCATGATAAATTCACGCTAATTTCCAAATTTATAATACATTAAATTTATAAATTTTCCTTGAATTTAAAACGTTATTTTGAGCGATTAATATAATTAATTTAATTAATAAATATGTACTACAAATGATATACACAATAGATTACTTACAAAAAAAGGAAAACAAAAACCGTTTTTGAATTCAATTTGTATGAACATAAACACACACACTCGCATATATATATATATATATATATATATATATATATATATATATATATATATATATGTAAATTCCATTAGCTCTTTTTACTAACCTGAAATTGATAAATCACACGAGACCCACATTAGATCGAATACATTCACAGGAAAACTGTTCAATACACATACATTAAAATTACTACAGCAATTTACATTTAATCCTTTACACTATATGTATACATTAAGTGTATGTGAATATCTTAACGTTTTTGTTCTTAATATATAAATAAGATTTTAATTCACTTCGTATAATTTTATTTAGTTAAAAAAAACATTATTTTAAAGTTATTTAATTAAAATACATTTACATAAAACAATTATAAATCAAACTGGAACTAACATCAGATATTCGTTTTTAAAATATTCATATATATATATATCATAAAAAAAGTTCTAAAGAAACTATGCAAACATACGTCAATTTTTGTCAAGATATTGCCTTAAAACATTCTGAACAATAAAACAATTAAATCGGATTAAAAATGGGTCAAAATAAAATTGGCCTGTGTTGAAATTATGACTACTTTTTGTTACAATGACTATTTATGAAATCATGGATTATACAGACTATATGATAACCTCATAAATACAAAAAACCATAACATTTTTGATCAATTTTATAAATATTATACCACTAAAACAACATTTTTTAAATAGATTTTAATGTTATCATTTCTGGAGTACTAGTTGACAGTGTTTTACAATTTTTTTAACATAAATCAATTGAAATATAACTTAAATAAATCGAAATTGTAATAAAGTAGAACGTAAAAGTATTAAATCATTTACTAAAGCGAAATGCTAAGAACATTAGTCGATTAAAAATTAAAATAAAATATATTTTAAATTACTTCAGCACCTTCTTTTCTGAACAACAAATTAATAATATGAAAATATATGAAATTATAATTTATTTATAAGCTACAAATTGATCAGTGTATATATATAGACAGATAGATAAATAGAAAAGCGATATTTCCATTCAATTAAAATCAAACCCGTTGCAATTACTGATTTGTTTACAATTAACGAGCATCACAATATTTCCTCCATATGTTATAAATAATTATTCAATGAGCTAAAATATTAGTGAGTTGAAATTACAGAAGCCGTAATGCGACTTTTGTTTAAAGTTTGTATCGAAAATTGCTATTACTAAATGTTTTAATTGTCAAGTTTATATATATATATATATATATATATATATATATTATATAATTTATATGAATTTATGTATCAAAATAAATCCTCTGATTTTTACACCCTAATATATTTAAAATGACGACTTATCGTATTTATAATATCAGAAAGATAAGCCAGCACTTCATTTATGATAAAATTATTAAAAATCAGGTGTGATAACTATTTATAAATTTAGTAAAGACTGAAAAGATTTTTTAAAATGTATTATATATGTTGTTTGTTCTATGGAAATAATAATTGTTCATAAAAATGTTTTTTTACTGGATTACTAGAACAATAACAATTTGAAAATACAATGCTTATCACATTTCAATAGTCTTCCAAGGTATTATCCTTGGGTTGTTTTTCTTAGTAACCATATATTACAAGAATATCAATAGACAGAGTGACAGTGATGATAGGAAAATAAGTACCGTGTGAGGTAGGCTTAAAATCATTTCTTTATACGTTAGTATAGCGAGTACAATCGATCCATTTTATGCTTTCTCTTCACACACACCCTCACTTCACCTCCCTATTTCCATCCTACTGTTGAAAACTAGAGACCCCGCGTAAGCTCGCCCTCGCCATAACCCGCAACAATCCACTCGCAAGCTTGTCCAATATACATTGGCCGGTTAGGTCGACTCGTGGCATCGGAAAAGGTCGACCAAGATCGTGCGTTTACGCTTATTCTGTTCCTTTACTACTTGAAGGAGAATTCGCGTATTTACTAAGAATCATCATGGGAACTCCCGCAGGACTCGCTGTGATATGTTTCGGGATTCCTGCTGGAGTGTCTACTGTTACGTTAGTTAGTTAAGAAACTTTCGAACGATGAAAATATTAACTTTAAATGTAAAATATTTTCATACAAACCTATGCACTCGTATTGCAAAAATTAATGTAAAACATTGTAACTATAAACAGTTCATCTTAAAAAGACATTTTTAGTATTTCAACATAATTTAAAGTGTCTTCAATTATTTACAATTCTACCTGTAGAAGTTTCTTAATATGCATAGATTATATTCGGTGACTATCTACATTTTTTTTAATTCACTTAATATTTTCATTTCATAATTAAAATATTAATGAGAATCGCAGGAAATATATTAAAATATTCAACAAGCATTTTGTAGCATGAAACGTTCGTAATATATATATATATATATATATATATATATATATATATTTCTCGTTCGTAATATAAACTAGGTTGAATACTAAAATCATGAAGGGTACGTTTAGGTTTTCAAATAAGAAAAGTAATAAATAATAAAACTTCTGAATGAATATAAAAAAGACTGGAAGATAATAATTTAAAAAGTTATCAAAAACTGCATATGTAACTACAAATTACAAAATTATCAAGAATTAGAAACTGATCTAAATATACGTAAGAATACTGTGTTTGCTTTTAAAGTACATGTTTTTGGATTTGTATTCGGATTGTTTCCAAAAAACGTCTGAACACTGAATAATGGATAAATATGAATTCATATATGAATTCAGTATAAAATACCCTCACACCTCAATATAAGTTAAATCATAACATAATAATACATTGCAAGTATTCGGATATTGAGAGAAGAATAAAAATGAAATATATTTGAAGATCATTGTTTTGCAAAATATCATTACGCAAAACTACGAATTTCAATAAATTATCATATGCAGTGACTAAAAAAATAAACAAAAATATATAAGAATTCATATAAAACATCAACCAATGTTTTAAATTTAAAAAACAACTTCATTAATACAGAAACATGCTATAAAAGTCTACATTCAATCGACTTAAAAATTCTAAATCATACGAAAGATGATTTTCAGTACTTAATATATTATAATCATACAGTTCTGTTAAAAAAATATATAATACTATCTCACACGTTAATAAATGATAAGAAAGTATTTATGTATATTAAAACATTCAAATAATGAATGTTTCTAAAGTTTTTGTAACATTTCTTTAATACTCTCTGTAATGTCCTTACTTTAAATCGTATTCTTAGAATGACAAGATAAAATACCACAGCATCTGAAAACCGAATTCATTATAATCATTGAATTTCAATAGAAATAATCTCTCAAACAAATGTTAAGTCCGCTACTTGGTATTTACCAAAGCGCCAAAGACCTTTACATATCTCATTTCCAATACATTTTCTTCTTTGAAATTTTAGTAGAATGTTAACTGTTACTCCTATGTCACAATAAGTCGATTGGTGATTTAATATCTAATTTCACTCTCAAAAAATCTATCGATTTTTTCCCTATCTAAATAAAACTATACAATTTGTTTATAAATGGTAAATAAAGAAAAAATACTATTTTAAGACATTTTGTATTTGTACTAGAATACTCTAAATACCCCACACACCTTTTATTCTATTTACAATATTTTCAATTTGATTTTTGAACTTTATTCATGATTAACTTTTTGAATCCTAGCATTTTGTTTGAATACAGTCACATTTTTATTTTTATTATATTATGGTTAACTTTGACACAACAAAACATGTCCTACTCTCTATAATTATATTTTTTTTTGTAGAAACTGCAAAATCATAAAAGATAGATTAGTTCTAGTCTACTTAAATTAATAATATACCTAATATACAATTCTAGTAGTAATATATATATATATATATATATATATATATATATATATATATATATATATATATATACATATATATATATATACGATTTAACATTTTTTGACAATAATAGCATGACTGAAGATAAATGAATTACACATATAATGTTTTCATGTAGATAAGATTATTATCACTAATACGTAAAACGTATATTATTCCGTATATTACGTAAAAACAAATATTTCAAAATATTTTCAAATAAAATATAAATCGTTTCAGTGGTTAAAAAGAACCACACGCTTATCTCAAACGGTCGATATAGGGTTTAAATAAAAATCACGAAAGAAAAACCGAGAGTACTCATTAGACGCGCCACTGTTTCGCATGTAAATGTATAAATATAGAATTAGAGGTCAAATATAAAAATCTGAGAAATAGTATACGAGGAGGCTATAATAAAATATACAGTGCTGTACAAATATATTTCATAACGATATTACATATGTATTATGATTATTGTATGTGTTATGTATGTATGTGTGTGTATATATATATACTACTTTTATATTCTGAGAAATTAATCATCGTTATATTATTTGTTTCTATAACGCGTACAAAAACAATAGAAGTAATTCTGTCAATCATTATTAAATTAGTAAAACATTATTCTGTATGTGGGCGTTTACCATATGAGCGACATTATTGATATACATATATAACCATCAAGAATGAATAAATATAGAATTGATATTATACTGTGCATAAAAATTAAAAGATCTGTACAAAGTTGGTAATCTTTTAAAAAAATAAATATTATTTAATGTGGATGCTTCATTTCACATGTATGTATAAGTGACTTTCTTTTCAAATTATAGATAACTACACTTTACTATTCTTTGGGTCATAATGTGTAAAATATAGAGATATACTAATGTTTTAATTGCTGACTTGCTTTACAGATGTGGTTCGAATACATAATAATAAACGTCATAAACATTCAATCACTCCTCCTGAAAAATTATTATTTTATTACTTAACACACGTGTGAACTAATGCATCAATCTTTATAAATGAAAACTCGAATAAATCACTTTTACAATTGAATTTATCACTTTCTCTCAAACCATAAATACTTTTTATGATCAAAATCTTGTAAATTCATTATTAATCTTTTTAATTTTTTTCTTTGAGATTTTTCTGTATAAGGATGAATCAGCATTGAAAGCGTATAAGAAATAATTAAAAAAAAAGACAAATAATCATTTATTGTACAATAATCAGAAAAAAGGTGTGATTTGTCAGAAAGTCCAAAATTTATTTGTGCGTGAGTGAATTTAACAAGTGTCCAACCTATATAACAGGTATATAAAATTTTAAACACAATTATATTAGTTTCTCTTATTATAAATAATATTCTTTCATAGAACACAAAACAAATTTAGAACTTATTTTAAACAAATACAATCTGAATGGAAATGTAAATCGACTTTTTTAAAATACCTTTAACTGGCAAGAGCTTAAAACGTTTATTTCAAATACAACAAACTTCAACACCACAAAATATACCGAAATATTTTGATTCCATGTACTTAAGAGGATACGTTTATTTTATTTTTGTTTGTTCAACTGTGTATAAATATATATATATATATATATATATATATATATATATATATATATATATATATATATATGAGAGTCGAATTCCATTATAATGAGCACTGTAGGGTCGACTATATTTTATCGTTATATTAAAAGCAAACAAATCTACCTACCTAATTTTTTTTTACATAAATCGCAATAATATGATCATAAGTTCTGTTAGTGAATGATACTCCTATTAAATAACAAATAAATGTACATTTTAAATAATACATTTGTACATACCAAGAAGGAATAGGCATATTCGTCACTTTAATGAAGATAGAGACACAGTTTATAAGACAATTATTAAAATATTGCATGCAAAAAACATAAAATACCCAATAATAATACACCAATCATTTACATTAAAAAAATATGATTAAATAGGTTTTAATGACTTTTTACAACGAAATAAAGATTGCCACAAATCAGACAAATAATAAAATTCAATGAGAAAACCAAATTTATTCGATATATTAGTAAAACGAGCTTGTTATAACAGGAAATGGCAAGGTATCCGAATACCAAAATACAACATGTGAACATTTGCTCATTACAAGAGTGAACTTATTATGTACATGTTCGCTATTACCAAATTAAACTGTATATATACATACATATACACATACATATACACACACATACACACACACACACATATATATATATATATATATATACACTTAATAAATCCATGCAAAGATGTACACAAACTAACGATTTTATACATAAAAAAACACTCAACTACAAACGATAACAAACTGATAAGCACGACATAGATACTAAAATAATTAATTAAGAGTATATATTCTTCATAATCGTTCAGATATATTAAAATACTTTCATGTCAATACCAATTTTCGTTTTTTAAAAATATCAGCATATATATATATATATATATATATATATATATATATGTGTGTGTGTGTGTGTGTATACAATAACAATATTGTACATTATTAAAAATTTATCTTTTTCTACAATTACCAGCCATCACTTATGCACAGAATTCATGCCAGTTTCAAACAGTTTGTGCATTTTTTGTGTATCAAGTTTCCTGTCAGATAAACAATAAATATATAGAGAGAATGACGAATTAAAATATAATAAATTATCATTTAAAATATTGATTTTAATTTATACAAACAGGAAATATAAACGTAAAAAAAAATAGTAGCATACAATTTTACAAAAATATAAAATCATTCAAATATTTTGATTTCAACAAAAAAAATGTTTTTTTGGCGTTTAATGAAATAAGACAAAATAGTTTCATTTTATAATTTTTATGGTCATTGAAGTAAAATTTTAAAAATCGATTATATATTAATTTATGTGAACACAAATAAATATCATAAATTATTCGGCTGCAGCGACATTGAAAAATATGAAATGAAAAACAGTCTTTTAATCCACTGGTGTTTTTAATTTTCGTTATTATATGTATTTATTTCTCTTATATTCTATTTTTTGTTCGTTGGGAAACGCGTAGTTAAGGGTTTTACATTTTCCAATAAAACACAATTTTTTCTCTGCCATCCTTACTGACTGCTATTAACACGGTTATTATTTCTATTGACATCTTCATTACAATACACTTCTCGATTTTAAATCGTATGTTACAATGTATTCATAAACACACAATGTGCGTAATTATGTTACAATGTCACACAATGTATGTATGTATGTATGTAAGTATATATATATATATATATATATATATATATATATATATATGTACACGTATATGTATGTATGTATACACAAAGACTTTTTTTCATAAATATAAATTGAATTACACGAAAGAACTCAATATAAAAGAATTTTCTTTTTGAAGTTATTGCGTTATAGAACTTTTATAAATAAATGTAAAGACTTTATCACTTTCTTAAAAGAAAAAATAAGAAAATATTTTTATTGAAATAAAATATAAAAGAATAAATTTAAAAATGTATTTTTCTATAAATATAGAGATATTCTGAACAAAGTTGTACATCATGACGTGTATAATTATTTAATAGTTTATATCCCATACAAATAAATCAAATTAAATATACTAATATTATCGCTTTAAGCCGTAGTATATTTTTAAAATTGTTGTTTAGTGTTTCATATTTTTTTTATAAAATATAGAATTGTATATAAGCGTAGTAATATTTATTTTTTTATGAAGCAATAAGACACTAATCCTCAATGACTTTTTACGTCCAAACATTTTCTTTTTTTTAATACATTTTTTTCAATTTTATAAAACATACAATACTACTCGATAATTTGAGGTATCCCAGTACTCGGACATAACTTTAGTTCAAACTAGACTATAAACAGTAAAAAAATATTTTATATTGAAGCAAGTTAAAAATATAACAGTGACTAAACAAAGTTTTGATTCTGTGTACGAAAACTTCCCTTTCGTACTCGACAATAAAAGAATGAACTAAATTATTGTGTTTAAAAAGATAATCAATCGAATAAAGCAAACCATTAGTAGCGACCGTTGCCGGAACACTTGATTTAATGAAGATAGATATATTCCAAGATAGAAAACTAAAAACAAAATAAACAGTAGCAAGGTATAGGCTTCAAAAAAGAAAACTACATGTTCCGTGTAGTCATCTTTGAATGAATAAGATCAATGAAAGATGAGTACTAAAATTTCTTTATTTTATTAAAAGGAACAACGCATTAAATGTTGTACTAAATGTTTAACCTTCTGTAATCAAAAAGAGTAATCAGGTTCATTGTTACGAGTGATTAAACCATTGTTCTATGCAATCCTTTCTATAAAAAAGAATTAATGGAGTAATGACATTCTATATCACCACACCTAAAGAAAGCAAAGGTAACATAATCTCTAAAAAATATTATAGCTGTTATTTTTTTAGTAACTTAGAAAAAATTTGATAAATCGATGACCTAATTATCAATATTAGCGTTGTTAGAAAATATTACAAGTCTTTAATACAATCACTGAGAGATTCCATCGAAGAAAATAGTAGATGAAAACTTTCTTGTAGTGTTGTACGACACAGCACCAGTGCATACTTCAACATTTGCAAAGGTATTATATCTCTTTATTTTGAAACTCTCACTCATTTTATACCAGTGAAATTCGTAATCAAACTATTATGGCATTATGTACTCATATTTATATTCATAAATAACATTACTACAGCATGACTAAATGAAAAATGTGGTTTTTACAACACATTATTTAGTAATAATAAAATATTACTTATAATTAATCAACACAAACAATGAATGTTGAACTCTATGATTAAGAAGAAAATTGTGAGTGTACGTAAACATATATCAATTCTTAAAGTTTATAAATAAAACAATTTGATTTATCCGAAATATCATTAAACAAATATCATGTCACTCAAAATGTTTATTTGAATTTAAAATACGAGTTGGCATTACCATCATTTCACAAAAGTTGACAGAAATACTGATGCACATCAGTTGATTGCCTTTTTTTTATTAAAATATGAATTAAGAACTACCAAAAACCGAACGTTAAATGTTTAAATTATAAATTCAAACAAACTTTCAGACGATTTTTCAGCTGTATTCTTATTACACGAATGACATTTGTTTAATAAAAAAACATGTTTGATATTCAAAATTATATAATCATTTTCTATTGAAGTTTATAATGACAATATATATTTTAAACTAAAATTAAATGAAATAAAACTAACTAAATACGCTTGAATCAAATACATACAGACACAAAAAAATAATAATTACTCGGATTTTGTTGTTCAAGTTTACAATATAGAGAAATTGAATAATATATTGGCAAACAAAGTACAGTTTTGTTACAAGAACAAACCGTGCGTGAAAGCGGCTTACAGTTTCTAGTAGTTCAGCCTGTTTATTTCACATTGGTAGCGAGTAATATTCAACAAAAATAAGATAAGTTCTTGAAAGTAACATAAAGCAGCTTTACAAATGATGCATTAACGTCCGGTACTTTAATAGTACAGATAAATCAATTTATCTGCAAGAATATAACTAAATTATCTGTTAATGTGTACATCCAACTCGTAGATATTCGTCACTATTCATTTCCAAATATATATATATATATATATATATATATATATATATATACATATATATATATATATATATATATATATATGTATATATATATATATATATATATATATATATAATATTTAATTCTAGAGCACTAATGTTTGAGTAATAAGTAATACATACTCAAATAAAATTATGTTCATTGTGTTACAGACTTTTTTCGTATTTAAGCAAAAAAAAACGTACATATTGTTTTTAAATGTCAATGATAATAATTGCAATTAAACATACATTTTCATAAAAAATGAAAAGAATCTACTAACTGATTTAATGCATTTGACTGGTGACTATAAAAACTTAAAAAATATTACGATATTCGCTGTTTTAATGACATTGAGAGATGTTATCCTATCTGTCCAAACGCAATGATGTATTTAAAAACTTAGTAAAGAACATACAGAGCACATAAAATAAATGAAAACACTGTATCATTTTTCGTTTAAAATAAAATAGTGCAGGTACAAACTGCAATGAAAAATAAAAGCATACACTGAGTAGTATTGGTTTAATCCTCTTAATACTGATGTGTACTATATTGTATAAAAAAAAGATCATTAACAATGAGTTTTTATATAAATAATCATAAACGATCAAATATAAAGTTCATAAAAATATCAAAAAAAATCGAAACATTTTGCTACGAATTAAAACAATATACTTTACACACACTTTACCCACTGATACTTTACCCAAACAATAAACGATAGTGAAAACCTACATATGAAGCTCAAATATTAAATATAATTAACACGGTCAGATTTGACTTAAAAGGTAAAAATATATACACATGAATTCATACTCATGGTATCTCTGTGTGTGTGTGTATGTACGTCTGTCAACTCATAGTTATGAGATTACACAAGAATAAATTAATTTCTGTAATTATTTTTGCTAGTTATAACATAAATGAATCATTTGGGTCGCTCAAGGTCACAATAGCCTAAGTCATAAAAACATCTTTGTAGATTTTTAATCTGCACGGTGGTCTAAGTATGTAGTAATAGTTTCAGAATGATATACAATAACCGTACATTTTATATACGAATAGCAAATTATCGTCCTTGATAAAATAAGAAGATTCAATGTACCTTTTTTTCTATAAAAATTGACAGACATAATAAACATTCGTAGTTATATTCAGAGATTTATTCACACATACATCCCATGCATAGAAACAAGTATATAATTTTTTATTAGTGACTTTTCGACATCAAATTTCTGTACAAATCGTAACTGGTTATTCTCAACAACAGAAAAATCAAAGAAATATTACCGCTACTAATGTAAAAAAATATTTCAATTGTTATAAACTACTGAATATAAATATTCTGAATAAAATACAACACGGTTATGTAAAATTCAGCATAATTAAGAACGGAACTATATATTTCATGATATTCTTTAATTCATTCAAATTTTTGTACGAACTAATTAACATGTTTTGTATAAACACACAAAAATGTCATTGTGTTATGACCTAATATACTATAACAAAAACTACAAAAGACTAACAAAAAAGTTGATTTTATAAAATCTTACTACGAAATATTTATATAAATCTGTATTTGTTCGTATTTTTATAAATATGTTCTTAATTTTGGATAAATGAAACATTTTAAACTTACATATATAAGATATGTTAATATTATTTATCGATACGAAAATCTCTCAAAATATTAAACTTAAAGCATTCATTTATCTTTAATTAAACGATAAATATTTTTAAATGTTTCTATAATAATTTGTTATATTGTTTTTAAATCTCAAAACAACCATTAAATATATATGAGTAACAAACTGTTTAATGGCAAGAACCATTCAAAATTATGATTTTTGAATTTTGAGATATTTAAATATTATTTCTAGAATGTTTACCACTTATTTGAAAGAGTTATAGTAGCTTCAAATAAACTACACAAATCAATTCCATAAAAAAACTTTTTTGAAAATGTTTATAGCTAATCAGCACTTCATTTACTTATCTGTAAACAACACGGCCGAAGATAAAAAAATAATAAAAAAATATTTTTTTGAAATTTATTGTATGTTTCGTATAACATACGACACGATGTGTGTAAAATACATATTGCAGAGTGACATTTTTATAATTTCTTGATTTTAAATCTATACATACAAACATACATGCATATATATACATGCACATATATATATATATATATATATATATATACACACACATATATATATATATATATATATATATATATATATATATATATATATACTTCTAAATATATTTATTGGTTTATAGATTTCTACAATTCACTGGAACCTTTTCATATGAGGTAAATATTTTCTTAAAAAAACAGTGTTAACTCGTAGAAATTTTGGATTTCTTAAAAACTAATTATAGTGAAATATGCTATGAAAAATACTTAAAAAAACTAACACCAGAATATAACTCTTTTATTTGTATCATGATTTATGTATATGTATTATTTGAAGACTCGATTTAAAAATGAAATATATACTGTTTGAAATTCCAAATCAGATACATTCATAACATTTCAAATATGTTTGGAAAAAAACACTTTTCCAGTGCTTAATTCTATTTTTACAATACGTATATATTTTTATAAAATCAATTTATTTTATATAACATTTGGAAATATTTACTTCTTCATTTGGTTTTTATATTATTTGTGTATTTTCTTTAAATATTTGTCGCAAACTTGCAAAACCCATATTTAAATAATATATATTCTTTTGTAAATTTTGAATTTATAAAACTCATTGGTATATAATATAAATGATAATTTAATCTTTTCACTTAAAATTATGTTCATATACTTTATAGACACTATTTTTATCTAGCAATTTAATACAGTTAATATAAAACATACAAATCCAAACTTACAAATGATACTTTTATATATAAAACTGATTAAATTAAAATTTATACTTTTTTCAATTCATACAAAAAAAAAACATAATTCATTTGATGTAATTTTTAAAAGAATTTCTATATTCAAGGTTTATTAAAATGGAATAAGAATGGAAGAATAAATTAACAACCAAATGTAAAACGAAGACAACAATTAAATATTGAAATTACAGTTTGACGTATTAATAATTAATCGAAATTAACTTTCAATTACTTTGAAAACATTAACCAGAACTTACGACATCGACAAGAGAACAAATTAATATTTTTATACTACATCCATTGCAAATATCACAAATTTATTCTTGAAAAGAAAATCAACAACACCGCAATGACAATAAAAAAAAAACTAACAAAATACTCTACTGAACGTTTACATTAAGAACTGGATAATTAATTATTTTTTTAATACATCAAATTATCAACAAATGTAAAATGTAGATTTATCGATTTTAAAGTACTGAATGAAAATAATTATATATATATATATATATATATATATATATATATATATATATATATATATTACTTGCTCTTATAGTATTTTATGTATTAAATAAAAATTTAAGAATCTTGAACAGTGGACTGGTTTATAGCAAACAGAAGATAGTAATTAGAATCTTTAATGTCAAAGAATGGCCAAATCACTCGAAAGTGATTTATTGTATAATGGATTTACAACAATGATTTAATTTCTGATCAAAGGACGATAAAGAGTAACCACATAATTGACGGTAATGAATAAAAAAAGGAGAAAAGTGACTGTTTTACTAACGCATGACATAGGTATCATACCTACACCATCACAAAACAGGTCAAAAAGAAACGACAGCATTCTGTCTATGGCATATCGCGTTGATCGATTAACAGGGAAACACACATACTACTCACACACTTACACATATTCACTTACTCACTCATCGCTTTAAAAATTACATTCGCCAAATCGAAGACTATGCAAGTGCGCTTTATAGGTTAGAATTAACACCGGGATTAAGTCACTGGATGTATTTTAAGAACGTCTGCTAAGATATGCTTGCATTCAGTTTATTTCTAGTAAACATTTTGAAAATATGGCTTACGTCTACATCAAACTCAACGATAAATACCTTTTTTATTTTCTCCGATTCGTCGTGATCCTTTCAAAAATGGACGGATTTAATAAAACAGGATATTATTCAATAAAACAACATTATTTAAGTACTGACAGCTGAATATTGCGCGTATTGAACTATAAGCTACTACAATCCGATCATTGCAAACGCGTTTTTTTTCAATTTCGGTTACAATGCATTCTTAAATACTGTCAAACTTAATTCGTCTATAGCTGTCATTTGCATGACTTAACTTAATTCATAAAACTGTGCCTACAGTAGTACGAATACTATCATATAGTGTTATTACAGTAGTTTAACGGCGATCGATTCACAATTGAAGAGAATCACATGAATAAATCACAATTTATTTTATAATTAAGAAAGTCGTCGATTTAAACTCATTGACAACCGACAGAATTGTTTGACGTCGTGTATTCGCGATAACTGATCTTACTCGCGAATGAAAGACGGTCACTCACAGACTGATTTGTAATTTATACATTCGTATAGCAAACAGCACATGAAGCACACCGTCGTTAAGAATCAACTATAGTATAAAACAGTACAGAAGAAGAGAGAAGAGCTGGAACTAGTATTCGTTTCTTCGATTTTTATAAAAGAAAAACGGCGGTATGCCGACCGACAGCATTATGTTTTGCTAGCACGAACACGAAAACACATTCACGGCAAGCAGCGGGTCCGTGCAGCTTTGATTATTTCGGTAATACCTAAATAAATTTAGAATAGAGTTGTGTTTCTCTATATAGAACATAGTCATGTTAATAGTAATAGTAGAAGATAGTATACAGTATACAAATAAGTTGGTAAAAGTTTGCGTGTGTCTGTCTCTACATATTCATGCCGTATATATCTGTATGAATATATATATATATATATATATATATATATATATATATATATATATATATATATATATATATATATAGTGTGTGTGTATATATATATATATATAAATAAGTATGCATATTTATATATGTAGTACTTGTGTAGTACATGTGGGGACATGTACAAACGAAATGCGATTGATACTGATAAGCAGATAAGAACTAGCGAATAGCAAGTTGGCAAAATATATTAAAAGAATATACAGTACGATAACTAAAGCTAGCACCGATCGGTATGCGGCCGTTTGTCGATCAGCGCGTCTCGACGTCTCTACTTCAATTATAAGAGCGCCACAGCCAATATTAAATAAACAACTTGCGGTGGGGCGGCGCACACGTAAATACTTACGTGGAGTCCCGCCGAGAATGGCGCTCTGTGGTACAGTCGTCCAGGAGATGTCCAGTCTGGGGCGTTAAGTGCACATGTGTCTCGGCAGCGACGAGCACTAATCACTTCACTGGCACACAGTTGTAGTGACTAGGAGGACAACTGACGGTGGCACGACTGACGACTGGCACTGCACGACGCACGGCTCACGACGCTCGCACCGAGCTACAAACGGTCAGCCGGGCGCGTGCGGCGATGATCGTATACGCACCACACCACTGTCTCTGCTCTAGCCGCTGCGATGCGCTTCGAACGAAGACCCTTTCGCATCCAGAACAAGATCGGTCGGACATCTGCCTGTACAGATCTGGTTTAGAAAATCGAACGACACCAAACGCCGTTCTCACTCGCCTCTACGTATAAATCATTCCCATTTCAATTTACCCCAACACAAAATTGATTGTTGCAACTCACAATACCATCTACTGGTATATCTGTTTAGTAACTTCATTGAAATTATTTTGTTGAAAAACAATAATTATAAAAATATCGTAATTCGATTTCATCTAAAGGCAACGATTTCAAAAAGAATACACATTGTTTTCAACTCTTAGTATTCTTCAAAATAGATAGATTTACTATTTCAAATATCAAAGACAGTTCCTACTTCATCTCTTCAAGTTGCTTTCCAAAATAAATTAATAAAGCACTTCGTGAAATATTAGAACTTTTGTTCAGCATTCACCAACCTCTTTGAAATAACTAAATTTGAATTTAGTAATTTAACAAACAAATCGATGAAATGAACGATTTTTTCCATCAAATCAAAAGTAATATTTAGGTTTTAAAAAATACAGTATTAAATTAACAATAATCCACCAAATTTTAATATAAAAGTAATGATTTGTACCGTTAATGATTATAAAAAATTATATTCAGCAGGAGCGTATATAGTAAATCAGTATGTGAAGCACAATTTAAACAAATTATTTGAAAAAATAACTGCAAAACAATGACTGCTAAATATCATAGCATTCCATTTTTCATCATTAATTTTTTCCTAAAAAAGAATTATAAATTAAGCTTATATTAAATATTAAAAATAAAAAGTACTTTTCAGATTTCATTTTACTATTTGAATACATTGTTAAAAATAAGTCATTATACATTCAAACATTGCTTTAACTATAGCAAAAAATTAATATTTTAATTATAGAATACATACTTTTGCATCAGATCATTTAACAATAATTATTCATGTTACTTAGTAAATATACACAGATATGTGCATGTGTGTATATGTATATATATATATTTGTACATACATACACACCCACAATTACTTACACATTATTTTTAGGTCCATGTCTCTGCTTTCACCTTTGGAGGATTGAAGTAGGTTACATTTTTCTTAAAATTATATATATGTATGTTTCAGCATCTTAAACAAGTAAGGTAAAAATGAAAAATAACAACTATTTAAGAAAATCCTTCAAATAAAATTTATTTATAATTTTTGTCTACAACAGTATGGTACTGGAAACATAGAATTGTCACATTTTCAGTACGATGCCAATAGTGACACTGAGTTTTGCAGTATTTTTTATTTAACATAGCTGTACATATTAAACATTTCTTGCCTAGCCTATGTAAAACTTATTTGAATAATTTACGACCTTAATGAAAAATACTTACCTATATATAAATTATACACCACGAGGCATTTTTCATTTATGATCCATCAAGCAGCCCATTTATATGATGGCATTGAATCAAATAAATGTAATTGTTTTAACTTCATCGAAATTCTATTTAAAATGTACAATTAATTATTTGAACATGCATAGAAAAAACTAAAATATACATATTCAGGTAGGAAACCCTGTCCTCTCCTTTAAATAATGGTCTCAAGAAAAAATACAATATTTTTTAAAAAATTGATAATTTGTAAATTGGTACATTCAATTAAAAAAAAATATTTATGTATATATTATTTACACAAAATTCAGCATTCAAAACAAGAAAAATATCAGTTGAGAAAACCGAACAAAATATATCAGACATTCACAAGAAATCTCCAAATTGCTGTCACATAAAAGCATAAATTCAATTGATGTAATATTAAAGAGTTAAAATTATTTCTAACAAAGTATAGTATGTATATATTTTAATTGCATATTAAAATTGTGTAAACATATCAAATTTTAGCATTAACACACAACTTGAAAGTGAAATTTTGGAGATCTCTGTGTACACACACACACACAATTATTGACATGGCTATTCCAATGAATTAGTCATTGCAGAATCAGTAAACTTTTCTTAAAAATTTTCTATGAGTATTAAACACACGAACATATTTTGGTATGATGTGTGTATATTTTTATTTTATTATTAACAAAACATTACTTACGAATACATTTGTTCAAAAACACTGAATAAATATTAGAATTTACTAATAAAAATGACAAATCAAAATAAATAACTTTAATTATTCTTAAAGTAATTTGAATGAATATTTTCTACAGAAAAAATATTTATGATAAAATACTTTTAAATGATTATAAATCACATGATTCAACTGTATTGAAAGTAGTTGCCCATTTTCACAAGCATGTACAGCATAAATTAAATGTTATTATTAAGAGAAGACAGCAAATATCAAATATACACAAATATTTACTTAGATCAATATACATAAAAAAAATTATGGCCACTATATATAAATCTCACATTTTAACATAAATACATTATTAAATAAAGTATCATATACTCTTTTTAAGATCTTTTACATATCGTATATGAATACATAATACTAAAATAACACCATAAAATATACAAATTTTTGATTACTTGAAACAATACTTACACCCAATACTTCTTTTAATAAGAATAATTTACAATTAAATATGAAGACAACAAAATTATGAAACGAAATACTGTCTCCTCTTATAAATACTATTGTCATTACAAATAAGTTTTTTTAGTCATTATTGATTAGTACAATAATAAATATTATATGTAAAATACTGAAAAATTGGTGGCACTAACTTTTGTATGAGTCTATTTTAAATAGCTACCACATATTTATAGCATTCATGGATGTTAATCATCACTTTTCAAACAGATACCAAATCGTATTTATAGTGGTAATTATAAAATAGATTGATTTAATGTTACAATAAAGTTTCATCTGACAGAATGCACCATCATTGCTAGTTATTAAGTATTTAATATAAAATGTTGAATATTTGGTACAATAAGAAATAAATTCTCTTTGTACATTAAATTGTTTGAAAACTAGAATAAAGTAAAAAAAATGTACTCAATAAATTAATACAGTAATTAATGGAATTAATATCGTACTTCTTAAAATAAGTTGCATAACATTAGTTTAAAGATCGTTAAAAATAATGCACTGAATCAGCCATAAATTTTAAATAGAACATTTAACAGAATACGGAAAATAAAATATTCATTCATCAATTTACATAAATATGTGTATATATATTTGATATATAACTATAAATTTTAAAAACTAATATCTTAATAAATCGATTTAGAGTTTTAACAACTAGAATAGATTCAGAGCATTTGCACATATTTCAAATATATTCCTCAATACTCTATATTTAGGGAAAATTAAAAATCCTAATTGAAATTCTCAGATGCAGTCTCAGTGAGAAAAACTTAAGTTGGTGTAGGAGAGGTCGAAGAGTTGTCCAAATTAGTGAAAAAAGCAGATGCAGTCGATCTTCTTGAAGAAGCTGCATTATGTTTCGGTGAGTTGTTCGAGTTGCTTGTGGACTGGGTGTTGGCAGCTGGTGGTCCAGGCTCATCTGTAATTGCAATATAACATCCCAAATTGTATACAAGTTTCTATATCACATTAATCACTCAAAAAAGTCTCAAGTATAAATATGATGTTCATATATGTTATTGTTACAACATTTTTCTTAATAACTTTATTTCAAAATGATTATTCTATTACGAGCAACACTTCTTAAATATCAAATACTTACCATTATATCAGAAACAAGTTCTTATGAATACATCGCATTCTGCCGATAAAAAACTTCACTATCTTCATTTGCACACACAATTAAATCTGACATTATCCAATGAAGAAAATCATAATAAAAAAAAAAACTTTAAAAATTATATGAAAAATGTGTATAAAATCTTGCACACATTTCTGTGAATTGTTCATAATTATACATACATATATTAATAAAAAAACATATATACATAAAAAAATGAAAACTCAACCATTATAAATTTTCAAACATTTTTTTTATACTTAATGAACATATACATATATAATGTTGTATTGAAAGTAATATTTTCTAAACATGTAATTTTTAAAATTATAGTTAAAGAATTGAATATTGTTACTTAAACATCTTTAATGTTTTTAATTGCTGTGTCAGTGGAAGTTACTCATACAAGAATAATTAGGTAGCTATGTTAAATAAAACAATTAGTAGAATAATCAGAATTTGTTTATTATAAAGATTTTATCATGAAGTTAAAACCATCATAATACAAAATAATATTAACTAAACAGAACACATGCACTACTATCTTTTAAAACTCAAAATAAGAAATGACCTGCATAGATAAATTTTGTAGTTTTTTTATAAAAGTGCATGGAACAGTTAAAAACAACTAAATTTCAGTATTATAATGATTTCAAAATTCATCCATTGTCAGTACATATTGTAGGAGCCTGTTTCATTATTTGTAAATAAATGTAAAGTTTATGCATTTTTAACAAAATTGAAATAACTAAAATAATAAAAATGTATATATAAGCATATGACTAGGTACTTAAAAAATGATTAAATGTTAACTAAAATTATTTAATACACACTATGAAAAAACGAATATTTTTTTTAAAAAAAAAATGAGATCATGAACAAAAAAAAATAAGAGTACGATAATGAGAATGATGAATTTGATAAAGGCATAAACTTCACATTATATATAGTCAGTAAACATAAGTTCTCCACATGTATATAATTTGTTAATAATAATTTTAACATGGATAACTTAATAATAATTAAGTCAAAACTAATTGTTTACACACTTCAGTGATTTATAAAAAAAAAACATATCCTTTTAAAAAGGAATATACTTCTTTTCAGTTTCATTGTCATATATATTTCATAACACAATACTGTTTAATATAATAAATGTATCAAACATACAGAAATGTTGACTTTTAGATAGCTGCTGTACAAAAAATATTTTGTGTTATATTGAAATATAAAGTTATTAATACAGATTTCAACCAATAGCTATATAAAAGTTATCAAAGAAGGCGTTTTTCATACATATATACAAATATATGTATATACATACATACATACATGTGTGTGTATATATATATATATATACACACACACTTGCATACATACAACAGACTCCATAATCATGTACTTTATCAGGTGAAACTCTTCTTTTTGTGAATATTACATAGTATAAAGCATATACAAAATTTATTTTTACTTTCATATTTAACACTATAACAAATATACATATTGTGTAAACAAAATATTTGCAAATATAAACGCTGTCAATTTTCCTTAAAAAAATTATAACTGGAACACTCTTATATCGTATTGATTTTTTTTTAATTATCGTCGAACAAAAAAATAGTTTTAATTTTAGGCAAAGGTTCAACTGAACTATAATAAATTAAGTGATATAAATCAATTTAGTTTGCAATTATATTAAAATTTTACTACATAAAAAAACACCACTGAAAATTTCAGTACCATTCGATATTTAACAAAGGACATGTGGAGAACTCTGTAGGTGCCGCCATGTTGGATAATTTATATTACAACAATAACAAACCAAACGATATAGCTCTCAATAGAGTATAACTTTTATGAACTATGTTAGCATTACCTTTTTTGCTACTCACCTACTCCGACAGGCATGGAACCTGACATGGGAGTAGGGGACGAGACAATGTTATGACGGTTTTGCTCCTTTACCACTGGATCTGTAACAAAAAAAAATTACATCAATTTATCACTAACAGACATTTTCAATATTCATGATGTTCAAGCTGTAATTATTAAAAATACCTATTCAGGTAAAAATCCTTTACACACTTATATAATTTTTAATGGTGTTTATGATAAATGAAAATGTACGTCTGTTCCACTTTATTATATTATTTCCAAAACAATAAAACATATGTAATATCTTTTTAATATGACAAAAAGAAATAATAAAAAAATAAATATCAATGTTACAGATTAAGTAATACAATTACATGATTAAATGTACTAATAATTTAATAAAAATTACACTAACAAAGCAATATCAATTAAGTGAAAAGAAACATTTTTACTTACAAAAATACCTATGCTCCATCGCTTCACGAGCAGTAAGACGTTCGAGATGATCATAACGTAAAAGTTTATCAAGAAAATCTAGTGCTTCTGGAGATACAAGATGTTGGTTATCACTATGCATAAAACGCTCCCATCTTTTTCGAGAATGACTACAATACAATTCAGGGATAGGATTAAGTTCAGCACATTTTTATTTAAATACCATAAAAAAATTTCAAAAGCACCACAAGATTTATATACACGATATTAAAAAAACCTTCTTAAAGAAAAAGAAACAGAAAAATAAATGCAGCATAACATACCGGCCAAGTATATCGTTAAATCTAGGGTCAAGTTCAATATGATATTTATCTAGATATTCAAATAATTCTTCTGTTCCAAGCACCTTTGCAATACGAACTAGCTGATCGTAATTGTCATGTCCATGGAAGAATGGTTCTTTTCTAAATATCATTGATGCTAACATACATCCCAGTGACCACATGTCTAAGGAATAATCATACATTTGATAGTCAACTAATAATTCCGGACCCTACAAAAATTATAAAATATTTATAATTTATGTATGTACGTATGTGTATATGGGTGTGTATATACAAATACACAAATACAGTTCTTCAGATATAATAAATAAAGCAGAAATTTCAATAGCTTAGTTTCTTTTACCTTAAAATATCGAGAGGCAACTCTAACATTATACTCCTGACCAGGATGATAGAATTCCGCAAGACCCCAGTCAATGAGACGTAATCTTCGGTTATCATGATCGATCATCACGTTATGGGGTTTTACATCACGATGCATAATTCCCATGCTATGGCAATAATCCAGCGCTTTCAAAAGCTCATATAGATAATATCTAATATCAAAATCTGTTAACGTTTGGTATAGTTGCTTAAAGTCCGTATTATTAACGTGTTCGAAGATTAATGCAGGCGTTCGAGAAACAGGATCCTTTACAACCGCTTGTAAAGTTATAATGTTCGTCCCGCCTCTCAAATTTTCTAATATTTTTATCTCGCGCTTTATTTTTTTCTTCTTCACAGGCTAGAATAAAAAAATCATTGTACACAAATTGTTACACCATATAAAATTTTAAAAAACATTTCATAAAATACTTTGAAATATATATTACTATTTCTAAAAACAATTTGTTCATGAAAAAGGTAACGACACCTATTATTTCATATCAACAAATATAAATTTAATATTAGATAGTAATCAATGGCATAAAATCTACAAATATAATTTTCACATTTTTAGAAAGGACATAATACTAAAAACAATAATTTTACAAAACTAACATTTGAAACAGGATAATTAACAGAAGTCACTATTATGTATTTATTTTCTACTTTTATCTTGAACATGTTGTACATACTACTTATCTACATGATTATTTTGTAAGTTACATATTAATTTGGTAAATTATTTAAGCGTTACAATATAGATATATACATTCTACAATCTGCAGTTCCATTAATATCGATTTTTCAAACATTTTCATATTTTTAATACACAACAAATATAAAAATAATGTACTTCTTATAAAGAATACTATACTTCAAACTACTTAAAAAATGACACTATATATCATATAATTCAATACAATTATACAAAGTATATATATCGACAAAGTTAACATTAATTTTATTTGAAAGAATCAATCTCGAATGCAAGTTTAAAAGGCAAATTATGTATAAACATTTATAACAAATTAAAAACTTCAATATAAAATCACTTATTTTGAAGATTTCATTAAGAAACAAGTACATACATAAGTGACAAAAAATTGCAGAGTAAATGTAATACTGTGATTGATGTTAAATGATGAAAATTCCAGTACTTTTTAACTGCTAATACTTGAATGACAACAATGCCACTCCCTATAGTACATATTTTTATTTATAAATTATTGGGGGAAAACTGGTACTATAAATAAAAGAAATTAAACTATGATGGATAATAAAAATGTATATAAAGCAGATAATTATAAAAAGTACTCAATAAAAACATTTAAACCATTTTTGCCACAAGTACATTGTACTTATTATACTACATACATAGTTCCATACGTAGCATATACACACATACCTACACACGCACGTGTATATATATATATACACACACACACACACCTGAGTGATGATACGTTGATTACTACATGAAACACGTAATCAAGATTTTACTTACAAAATTGAATCAAATCTAGATTATGCTAATAGGTCTATTCAATACTTAAATTTATATTTTTATACATTTTATTTGAATATTTCAACACTTTCTATCAACATACAAACATATACTTAAGAACACATGCTTTATAATAAAAAGGTATCAACATCAGTTTTGGACATTTACCTTTAAGATTTTTACAACACACTTATCATTATTTGTTATATTAATTGCTTCAAAAACTTCACTGTATTTTCCACGTCCAAGTTTACGAACCAGTTGATAATCGTCTTGCTGTCCCCAATCAACAACATAACTTTCATAATCCCAATACTCTCTTAGCTTATGTTGATTAACATCCATATAAACACGGGCTCTACTTGGAAGAGCCATGGTTTGGTAGCCTCGACTGTGAACGACGGCTAATATGCAATTCGCCACAGGAGGCACCAAAAACTTGAATAAATTTGTTGTAAACAAAGCAAAGTGCTTCAATCTTACTGGTAAACTGATCAGAATACTAATCAGTAAAACTTCTTGTAGTAATGAAGACTGCTCCAAAGACTCCAAAAACGATTTTCACAAAAATGCATGTGTATTTCGAAATAGTTGACTTTGAACATCAATTCACAGCACCCGGCTTAAATAAAAACTTTAATATGTACAAATTTCTTAAATAAGTTACTTTCACTACCTTAACACAATAGTGTTTACTTAGTCGCGATATGAAGCAAGGAAACACATTTATGAATCAATTTTTGTCAACTAAATAAATATCGTATTATTTTTTAGCGTAGCACGAGGTCGAGAATACTCTTTGTAGGGTTTAAAACCACGCGGCAAACGTTTGTGAAGAGTATCGTGTCCAACAGTTTAATCTGCTTATCAAATGTATAGGAAAACGCAAAATAGCACGTAGTACAACCATTATGTTACGCCATACCTAGTTTATCCTTTGTATACCGCACTTTAAAAAAAATCGAACGCCACTGTGTAATAACAATTGTACGTGTAACTATACTTGCAACAACCAAATTGAATGTTTGAATTCTCCGAGTAAAGGAATGAACCGGCTTCTGTACAGAACAAATTCAAGATGGTTGTTTGACTATATCCCTGTACAAAAAAAAAAAAAACCGGAAATGGGGATATCCTCCAGTAATAGGCGACAGCAACTCGGTACGCACTTCGTCTACTGCATAAACTCAAAGCTGAAGCAGCGTTTTGATAACTTTGCAAGAACGCTCGTTTTGCGCATGTTCTTTTATATTTAACAGAAACGATGATCACTTTTTAACACGTTGACGAGGAATTCTAATTCATAACTTGCAAGATGGTTGCATGACTCAACATCATTTTATGATTATACATACGTCCTTGAATTAGTAACAAATTGCTCATATTCGCTTTAATATAATGAGAAAATATTAATAAAACCCCATTTAAAATATTCATTGCATGAATTAAATAAAAATCACATTTGTTAGAGAACTTCTGACAACGCAATAGAACAATAGATGTTATTACCTTTTAGCACTTGATGTAAATTAGTACATTTAAATACATGTACATAAAATGTAAATACATACACTACACGAATTCAGTCGGCTTCTTTATATTTAAATAACTTTTGCATTCTTTTAAGAATTAAATTTTGTCAATCATGTACATACTGGTAGTATTTCATTCAAATATGGTCACAGATCATACAGTGAAACGTTTCATAAAACTTATTGTTGGCATGAAATGAAGTATATCAATTCAAAAATAAAATTTAATTGCATTTTTCAGTTTTATTATTTTTGTTTTTATACAACTAGTATATGAAGCTATTTTCATTACACTTGCAAATAATGTGGTTCGAAGACTTTAACATGCTTTATTCTTTGTCAATAATAAGTTATTTAAAACATTCACATACCACAAACAAATTAAACACAATATATTAAAAAAAAAGTTTAAAAAGTATATGCTAAGGTCTACAAACTTATTATATTCAGTACCGGTATTAAGGAGAAAAAACAATACTACTCATTTTATTTATTTGTTTAATCACATTTATAATAAAATATATAACAGACTCCACACTCAAATATTTGAATCTCACACATGTTACATGAGAAATGTTAGTAAAACGATGTTTCCTTCTAAGTTATTTTTTTTTACCTATCTATGTTGATAAGTTGTCTGTTGTAATGATAAATCTTTATATTTTAAAACTTCTTATGCTAAAATCACAACATTCAGTGATGTCTTAAAAATTATATGAAATTACACTTTTTTTAAAAAATTGTAAACTGGAATGATTTATATTACATATACATTTTTTTTCAAGGCACTTTATGATCAATGATTAAAATAATATATATTTCAAAACTTGCCAAATATATATACTCTTTTATAAATTATTTTCTAAATTAACAGCTGTTGCTAATTTCAAAACAGTTTCTTTCATGTTGCAATCCCATAACACTGAAGAGATTTGTCCAATTGTTGCTCTTTTAGGGTTCACTCTCGTCCAGTCAAGAAGCATTTGATAAATAACCTAAAAAATTTAACATAATAAGCTTATTAATATTCAAGTTACAAAGTATATTCATAATACACTTACTTCTTTAATTTTCATTCCATGAAAATTTAAGTAAAATTGTTCAAGTTGGCCATCTGAATAATCTAATTTTCTTCCTAAATCTTTCCAATTTTCTCCAACATGACTTGAAATACAATCCAATTCATTATTTGTTAGTTTGTTGCCATTAGAGAACATTTGCTCTATTTCCTTTGTTATTTGTATATTTACATTTGTTTTAACTTCTTGTGATTTATTAACACCAAAATTATAAACTGTCGTCGGCCCTACTTGGACGTGAGATGAATTCGATACATTTATTACATTTCCGTAAACTACAATTTATAAAAGTATATGAGAAACGGTACAATAGACATTTTGCAAATAATACTATCGTTCAAGTTCGCAAATAGTTTATATATTACTTACTTTTTGAACTACCAGCTTGTGAAACTTTTTTTTTCGGATCATCTTTTTTTTTTAATAATGTCTTTTTCTTTACTTTATTTTGTACATTATATTTTTCATCAAATAAATGCTCGTTATTAGGTTCGTTTTGAGAAATACTTTCTGTATTTATTCCTTTTTTAATATTCTTTATAACTTCTTGTCTTGGAGGTTCAGCTACAGCATCAAATGTGAGATCTGATAATTTATCCTCTAAATCGACTTCATCAACTGACACCATATTATTGTATTTACAAAATGACAATTACTTTGTCAACTGATAATGGGTATTGTCATACAAACACTTGTTATAACATTAAACAATAGTATACCTTCATAAATGAATGCACATATTATTCAATAATGTACATCAATAAATTAAACATAAAATTCATTACAAATTTTCTGGAACAAATGTATTTTTTTTAACTTAAAAACACCACGTATACCTCATGTACATTGCGCAAAACATACATTCAGTCAACATAATTGATACCGTGTGGAAATAACTACTTATAAATGTGTATTCAAAGGTTATTACTCCGGGATAAATATATTTTGCACATTAAATAAACATGCTATGTCTCACCTATAATTATGCATTACAATGTTTTATTATATATTTTCTGACATGTCATACATTCTGACTGATGGCGACATCACTGTCAATTACTCGAACTATAATTTCAAATTAGAGCTCCTCTATAATTAAAAAAAAAATTTAATTGTTAGAATATCAGATTAAAATTTTGAAATGTTTAACTTGTTTGAAAACATTGCTTGAAAGCGTAGAATTTTTTTTTGATTAATTAGGGATCTTCACTGCTATAAAGTTTACGATTTATTTTTGATAATATATAATATAATTAATATATTATTTTGTGTAAGAGTACAATTTATTACAATTACTTAAAACACGTATAAAAATCAATTATTATTTAATTTTAAGCGTTCCAGTTTTTCACAGAACTGAATATTTTCAAAATTGATAAATATATGATTAATGTGTTTTTAGAGGGGTCATTTATTTCACAAATACCAATAAAGACTTTAATTATATTAATTAAGAAATAGGTTTCAACCGAAACAAAACTATATAACTACACGAAACTATAATTAATACGCTTGTTTTTAATGAGGTTTAAATGTCTTAAGCAAGAAAATCTTAAAAAGTACGTTAATATATTATTATATAAATATTGTATGTATATATATATATATATATATATATATATATATTTATTATATATAAATCATTTGAGGAAAATTCATCAATGAATTAAACAAAACAATTATTTTCTAATAATCATGCTCTAAATATTAAACTAGAAAAGCATAAAAATCTGGATGACGAATGTAGTGGTATAAGTACTGTTTGGAAATACAAAATAAGTATAGGGAATAATTTCTTGTGTAAAAGTAAATTAACTAAATTATTATAAGAGTTATATATATATATATATATATATATATATATATATATATATATATATATATACGGAAGAATAATAAAAAATAGTAAATAATTCACTATAGGTATGTCCAGTTATTTGGTATGAATCTACATTTCAAAATATTTCTTTTATATTGCAGTTAAATTTTAAGGTGTTAGAACAATAACAAAAATATATGGGAAAATATTGATTTATCAGTTTTTATTATTGAATTAAAACAAATATATCAAGCCGCAAAAGAGTCCAGACCTTGAAGGAAATCCATACTTTATCTTCATGGTAAATATATCCTTAAATATCTGTTTTATATTTCACAGAAAAACTGAAAAATAATCGTATTCATTGAAAAACACTTATAATAATGTTTATGCATTAACGTATTTAAGATCATTCAGGTTGAAAGTTCGTAGATTAATATTTCTCGAATTATATATTAAAAATATTAGAAAAAAAACACAAATAATATTTATATATATATATATATATATATAAATATATATATATATATATATATATATATATATATATATATATGCAACGTCTGAAATATTTATAATAAAAAGATGAAACATAAATGTATATGAGAATATTAAAATAGGTATTTTATCTTTTAAGTTCTCGTATTAATTACTTCTCTTTTAGATATTCTATTTAGAGTGTTAATTATGAATATTGATTGAGAGTTAATTTATTGTTTCAATTAAAATCAAGGAAAATGTCACTTACAGGCAAATATCATTTTAGATTATTTTACGTATGCTTTTAATTAATTATTAAATGATAAAAATTAATAGTTCTAGTTAATATAGCCATTGTGGATGTCAAAAATTTAAAAACATTAAAAAAAAGAAATGAAATAAATTTCTGTTTTGTCTTAATTTTATTTTAATTATATTAATTTATATATATATATATATATATATATATATATATATATATATATATATATATATATATACAGGGGCGGATAAACCCAGCTGAAGGCCACTGGCGGTAAAATTTACGGGGCTCCCAAAATTTATCTGATGACCAAAAAAATGGCTTAGTGGAAAAATATATTTTATAACATTTTTCTTTATATCTATAATTTTATCCTATGAATATATAAATTACTTCAAAATAAAATGTTCTAAATTATTCTTCAGAAAAATAAAAAAAAACAAAGTGTTACCGCGAGGTCCGACACCTGCTTGACCCGCCATTGTTGACGTATTTTATATGATAATTTAAGTGCGCGTGTTATTTTTGAGATCTTCAATGGGGCACCGGGCGACCGCCTAGTTCAATCCTCCCTTAATCCGCCACTGTATATATATATATATATATATATATATATATATATATATATAAAGATATAATGTTTTAGTATTTATACAGTTTACATAAAAGAAAGATTAAAATAAAATATAAAATAAAAATATTATATTTGTAAATAAAACTAAAGAGATGGAAACAAAATAATAAATTAAAATAACATATATATATTTTTTTTATTTATTTGTTCTGAAATATGATTATATTACATTTCAAAATGAACTTAATTAAAATTATTTTTCTTAATAATACTAGTAAAATTATGTTACATGAATTTTATTTGGTAGAAACACGATCAAACATGTATATATTATTTATTTTTCATAATCAATAAGTCATACAATAGACGATATTTATAACTGGAAAGTGGAAAATATATGCATACCATTTATTTATTTTATTTCGTTGATTAATTAATAATAATACAGGTAAGATGAAGAGAAGTATGTATTTATTTATTTATAAATGAACATAGTTTTTAACGTCTGCGGCCGAATCTAAGGAAAACATGTTCGACATCTTGTCGTTTTACATCACCATCTGCAAAAAGAACAAAACAATTGGTACATGCTTTAGGAAAATAGTATTCTTTTAAGATTAATAATTAATATTATTTTTAAGTCCATTGATCTCAGTATTGAAAAGTATGTGTGTGTGTATATTATTCATTTTTATTTTAATCATATTGTCATAGATGTTTCAAATATAACAATCGTTTGTGAACAGCTATGATCTAAATAAAGAATAAAAAGATATATTAGAATATTTTCTTTCCTGATCTGAATAAAATACAGGTTGTATGGCATAGCGACTAAAATGTAACATCAAAGTTTGAGAGAGTCGTAGAAAAGGGTATCCAAAATAAAAACTGAACTTTTATTAGATAGTGTCGTATATCCAAAAGACATTTCGGGTAAATTTAAAAAAAAATATATAAAAAATAATTTATCTCGAACGAAGACAGTCGTCTACCTATGGAAGGCATGTGGATAGTCACAATAAGTGTTTAATAAAAACTAGGTTAATAAGATTTTTATTTTTCGATATTTTGTTCTCTTGGCAATTTTTTATTTTTTTATAAAGTAAATATAATAACAAAAAAAATATATATTATTATATTCTCCACGTAATATAGTTCTTGTCTAAGTGTGTGATTACGCTTTCACAAATTAATTTTTCATTCCTCTATAAACCACCAAAAATACTGATCATAACTGTTTAACAATTGAATATTGATCATTTCAGATTCTAGTTTTGTACGAATTTCGATGACGATCCCATCATCGAAATTTGATTCCAATAATGTAAAAAAGGAAATAAATAAATAAATAGTTTTTAAGCTTACTAGGTAAAAGAACAATGTCAGCTGGAACACCATCAGGGTATGAAGCAGCGGCTCCTTGGCCAAATCGGCGCATTTCTGATCGTTCTTTGTCATAAGCTTGTTGTTTGATGAGGTCATTGTAAATAAGACATAAGTTGCGGTATTTAGGAGGGATTCCAACATCATCAGGACCGCAGTTAGCTGCAAATGATGTACTGGCAGCTGTTCCGCATGAGAAAAGGGCTACTAACGAGCATACGGCTAAGAAGACAATGGTAACGTTCTGCATTCTATAAAGAAATAAAATAAAATTATTAATTATATTCAGTCTCAAGTTTATATATTAAAATTATAATTTGATATTCATTTAATACTTTGTAATTATATCATTTTCAATCGATTTTTAAGAATGTTCAAAGAATTATCTTTTCAAATATTGTAAATAAATAATATTTATAAGATGATTATTTATTCAAGTATTTAATATACATTTAAAATAATTAAAAATTCAAATAAAAATCCTATCGTATAATCTTTAATAGAAGTACACTTGATTTTTTTGGAGCATAAGTTATTGGAAAATGTAAATATATTATTTTTTCAAACACTTTCATAAACTTCGTAATTTAAAACATACACTAAGTAAAGTTTTTTCATGTCTAGATTATAAATAAGGTAAAGTTTACACTCAGTTTTGTATAATTTAATATATGTATATATATATATATATATATATATATATATATATATATATATATATATATATATATATGTACACTTGTTTATTCATACCAATAACATTTAAAATAAAATTATTTATTTTAAACAAGAATGTCGAAAAATGTAGTTTTTCACAAATATATATTTCAGCAAACTTAGATTATATTTATATTATTCATTGTATTTTCGATATTGTGTTTTGTAAGTCAGATATAAAATAAATAATTATATTAATTGAAGTACCTATCTATCTTATTGTTGCAATTTTTTACTTTTTTCAGTGTTTCAAGTGGAAAATTTACTGATTTTAATTAATAGTCTGTTTTAAAAATAAATTCATTTAATAAATGCTAGTAAACTATAGATTTTTTTTAAAAAAACTTGTAATTAAAACTACTGATATTAGTATTAAAAAAAAACGATTAAAAATCGAATTTGTTAAAAAAATACTCAGTGTAAGTGTTATAAATTTGTAATAATAAATTTTAAACAGTTTTATTCATATTTTTATTGGAAATTTATATCAATTTGCTACGAGTATAACTGAATTGTGATTTTCTAAATGATTGTTTATCTGTAATTTTTTGATTAATAACAATATATTTTCGAATGATATTTGATACGACGAGTTATATTGTCTGAGTACATGTGTGTACAGGGGTGTATGTATAAACGTATGCTTGTCAATATAACCGTAAAAAAAGCTCATACAAGACAGGTAGAAGTATATTCTGAAGTGCCTATCTACACATATTGTGTTCAATAACTATAGACAAATAACATCCGTTAAAATACTATACACTGTAATATTTTCTGGTTCAGAATCTCGTTGAGTGTAATTTCCGTTGTAACGAGTAAAAAAGTGGATCATTTCCTCAATTGTTAAGTATAAAGAAAATTATGCACTGTTTTCAATCAAGTATTATTGAATTGTTTGAAGGTAATTGTATATAGGCTCAAACTATTTAGGTATAACTTGATAATAAAATGCTCTGTTTTATTTTTCAGTAAAGTGGTAAATAGTTATTTGATCGTTTATAAAATATCGTTTACTGGATGTGTTTATTTCTTTTCACATATCAATTTGAAGGATATCTTATATTCAAACATATTTTTATATCAGGAAAATGTGTTATATTCTATTTATATTCTAAAATTGTGACAAAAATACGTTTTGAAAGGGGATATAATACAATATATATATCATCATCATCATCATCATCTTCAGCCCCTGTCAATCCACTGCTGGATAAAGGCCTCTTCCATGACTTTCCATTTTGTTCGTAAAAAATATATATATATATATATATATATATATATATATATATATATATGTATATATATATATCGCAGAAGTTAACGATCGTTTATCCACATTTTCTAAAAATTTTCTTTACATATTATTTTAAAGTTCTACCTTGACCAATTGAATAAAATAAAGAATAGAATTCTTTATAATTTCTGACAATCTGATCAGAAAAAATAGCTGAGAATTAAATTAGTTTAGAACAATTAAAAATATATATTTTTCGTTTTCTGTAAGGCATGATAAATGAACTAATGGAACTTTAACTTCTGATTATTTAGATATCAGAGAGACAAGGTCTGTTATTTTCTTGTAATGATAAATAATTATAACACAGTATTAGAAATTGTTAAATATAAGACATTAAAATAGAGTTTAATTTTATAGAAGCGAAAAATAAATAATAATTTATTTTATTTTAATAGTAATATTTCAGTTCAAATGTTTAAAAAAAACATATATTTATTTTTAATAATAATGAAATGTTATTAAAAAATGTATATGAAATACAAGTTTGAATATTTAAGAAATAAAGAATTACTTATTGGTAAGAAAAACATAAATAAATGTTATTTAGGTTACGAAATCGTTTTAAATACGATAAACAAAAAATCTGTATGCAATAACATATTTTTAAGTATAGAAATTCGATAATGCAGATATTTGATCTTTGTCAATGTCTAATAATTGAAATGATATATGATAATGTTATAAAAAAATATGTATGGGTGCAGAATAATCATAAAGTTGATATATCATCAAAGAATACACTGTAGAAATGTTTAGGATGTTGTAAGTTGTGTTGTGCACATAAGATTAGATTTGCTAGTTACTTTGAAGTCTTAGCTGTTGTAAGAATTCGAGGAATATCATATACATATATATATATATATATATATATATATATATAATGTATATATATATATATAAATATAAATATATATATATATATAAATATATATATGTATATATATATATATATATATATATATATATGTATAGATAAATATATATGTATAATTATATATATATATATATTTGTGTGTGTTGTGTTTTATAGACAAACGAAAAATAAAGCTTTCCATCTGTTTTACTGCGATGATAAAAATTAGGTTTACGAAGCATACATGTTTTGACAAATTTGAAACAGAAATTTTCATATTAAATTCTCGACACGTAATTGAAAATACATTTAAGATCGAGTTTATTTTTTATGTATATATTCATAAGTTCTGCGTATTTCTTTTTGAGATTTTCACAGACCATAAAAATTGTATAATTTTCACGTATTCGAATAATTTTATTCTGAAATATTTTGTGAACTGTTTTGAATACAATAAATACATATTCTTTATTCCTTAGAAAACTATATTTTTTAATTTTTTTTGTACTTAGTGAAGTTTTTAGTGATATAATTTTATTATTACAGTTTTTTATAAAAAAATCTATAGTTATTAATCGGTTTTTGATTAATACATACATACTTTTAATATTCATTCTGTTTTTAATATTGATTTGGATGTACTCGGACAATAGTTTTTTTTACTAATAAAAGAGGAATATACTCTATTTAGAAGAAAATACATTTCATTAAGGATACTTAACATTTCAGTACTTATAGTGTAGGCGTAGAACGAAAATTTAAGAAGGAATATTTTTAATAAGTAACAATTCTTACAACATAGTTTTATATCAAGTTTAGGAATCAGAAGAGAAATCTATAAATAGAAAAGTAATAATTCTTAACTATTTATACTTATTTTTTTTTGTAGTGATATATTTTAAACTTTTAATATATTTTATGTTATCTTTTGCGCGACTAAAGAGTAAATATTTTTCTTATTTTTTGTTTAAACTCCATATATTATACTTATTAATTCAACACTAACCTTTTGGTTCTTATAGTTTTTTAAACAAAAACATGTATGCTTCGTAATTTGATGATGTCAGTAAAAAGATAATTATGGATATTAGACATGTTACAATTTTCAGAGGAGCTTTCTTATTTTATTTTTGAAAATAAATAAAAAAGATCGATATATTAACCTTAACACAGTAAAAATTAAAATAATATTTATTTATTTCATTTAACATTCATAAAATTAATAGAAATTTATAAAATACTTCAAGTATTCTTAATTCAATTTTTTGACAATTTACTTTACTTAAACATTATCTGAGAATTGAAATATGTCCATCTTCTTTAATAATTTCTATTATTTATCAAGAATTTGATTTGATTGAAATTAAAAAAATGTATATATTTTTTTATTTGTATACATTTTATTGGAGACAGTTCCCAAATTCTTTTGAATACGTCCCCTCAATTTTTAATAAGATCTGTTGAATGTTGGTATGAAATTAATTTTATTTATAACAAATTATTCTTCTACTTAACTATACATATATATATATATATATATATATATATATATATATATATATAGTAACTGTAAGATATAGTGAAATCTTTTCTAATTTATATATTAAATTCTAGATCAATATAATAGAAATAAGAAAATTAATTAATTAAGAGAATAGAAGTACATTAGATTGATTAGGGATCTTAAATAATTTTTATACGAAAAATATAAGTTTTTATATAAGATTGTGAAAAAAAAATGTAAATTACGTTTATTTTTTTACTATTTTAATAAATATTTAAAAATTAATGCTGAAATGTTAATACTAACAATATCTGTGCTAAATTTGCATATTTATTTATAATGCTTTTCTTCAGTAATATTAAAAAGTATTCAACGATTTATTAAAAAATATTTGACGAAATACTTCAATAAATACTACTGTTGTAATTTTTAATAAAAGACACTCTCAATATTACTGTTATTAGAAACGGATTTAAACAGACGGAACGAATATCGATAGTTTAAATATTCTGCAACAAAATGCAATATATTCAAATGGTATAGAACCACTGCACAAAAAGAAAATACCTGGGTATATTACATGCAGTTTAAAAAGAAAACGTCGTATTTGTGTCTACACAATCTAGTGCATTTGTCTCGTTTTATAGTATCTATTTATAACTGAATGTTGTAGATACCTGTGTTTCTAATATTGAAAAGAAACTTTTATGAACATCAAGTCATGTCATTAAACATTTTTATTATTAACTGCTAGTTGTTTAAACGGAACTTAATAAATATTTGCTACCATTAAGGATAAAATTTTAGAGGGTATTACACACAACTTTGTATTTAAATGAAAGTTATTTATTAAAATACTTGCAATAGTTGATACAATATATATATATATATATATATATATATATATATATATATATATATATATATACTATTTTTATATCTTCGTTCGATGATAATTAATATTAAAATTTATTGTAGTTTTCCTTTCGGCTGATCTATTTTGTACTATTTTTTAACATTAACGGTTTTGACACTAGTATCATTTTCAAATATATTTGTATTATTTTTCAGAGTTTAATGATTTTTCGAAATTACACGATATTGCTTGATAGTTTCATGTTTTAACTGATTGTTAATTGATTTAATATTTTTATGACGATGATATAGTGTATTTATTTCTCTAAAAGAGTTTTTTTACGTTTACTTTATTTTTTTTTCAGTATTAGACTATTTTCATTTTAAAATCATTCGGTATATCAAGCAATATCATTTGAATAATATTAAAGTATTTTGAAACATCATTAAATTCCAAAAAGTAATTTAAATGTGACTGAAAAGACTTACGTGAAAAAAATTAATACGAAAACATAGTATAAAATGTATATCAGTTCAAAAGAAAACAATAGTAAGATTATAAATAAGGGAAATGAAGGATTGAATATAAGAAAAAAAATATTATATTAACTTGTTAAAATATACAAATATTCAATAAAGTAGGTGTATTTTTTTGAAAAAAGAAACAGATCTCTCAAAGAATCATTGATTATTATTCTGTACAAATGTCGAACAATACGTAAGAGTTCGGTTCTTCTACGACCGAGATACTTGTATTTTGAAAGAATTTAATTCAATCTACCAAAAATCAAACCCCGTCGTAGAACGGAAAACATATATGGTATCCAGAGTTCGTACAAAATAATTATTTACAACAGGTATACAAGAAATAATTAAGTTTTAATCTTTATTTTTCAGTAATAAACGTTCTTTTTTGAATAAATTTTTCAAAAATATTTATATATGATTTAATATTTATTGATTTTTCTATCGTTGTTAGATATTATTCTTTTTTTAAAGTTTGATAAATAGTAAATTAGTGACATTATTTTCTACAAAGTTTGAAGAAGATAAAATATTAATAATAATATAACGATCAAAGTATTTTATAATACGTATGTATTTTTAAGAGGTTTTTTAGAACATATAGGGCCGACGATAGCACATCAACATGACCAATGAACCGAGTTCAATTCCGACATCTCATGAAATCCGCCAGTAACAAGCAAAATACACAAACAACATATATATATATATATATATATATATATATATATATTTATATATATATATATATATGTGTGTGTGTGTACAGATATTTTATGTTTACATTTTTGAATCCATCAGACATTTAATGCTCTTCAAAAGTATTTTTTTTAATTTATATTGATATAATATATAATTGTTATAATTATATTTATATTAATATAATATATAATGTATTTTTATTGATGTTCTATTTCTACTGCATCAAATTTCACTTCTAGAGCTATTTTCAAGTAGTTACTTAAAGTTAACTCAGGATCTCAACTCGGGCATAGTGCAAACCGTCAACAGTGAACCAATGGAATAAAATTGAACAATAAAAGTGCTAACAGAATTAAAAACAAATAATTGGATTGTACAAGATTCCATTTGTTTAAGTTAGTTTTTGATCAAATTCTTTTTTTTTATTTAAAAATTTCGAAGTATAAATAATTTTACAGATATCAAAATGAAAAGCCAATAGTTTATAAATGATATACAAAATATAAAAGGAATATTTATGATTTTTATGAAAATTTTCTATATTTATATTAGAAATGTATTAATTTTGGGACGTCTCTGATATAAAAATACACTTTTTATACATTTTAGTGCTCAAATTTTTAAGTGAGAATTCATTGATATTTTTATAAATGATGATTTCAAATATTGGATTTATTTTAGTTGTACATTCAATTTATATTAATAAATATTAATCTTTTAAAGTATTAGAGATTTATTTATATATATATATACATATTTGGGAAAATTTGCTTGAAAAATATATAAATAAGCAATATAACATGACTGTATTTCGATTAAAAATAATAACAAATGTTTAAATCAAATTCAGTTCGTTCTTTCATTGAAAATATGGTAAAAAAGTATTGCATCAACTTCACAATTTCATGCCAGGGTATGAATGCTGATCAGGAAACGAGAAATAAATATACGAAGAGCTTTAAGGGCTGGATGTGTTCAATATTTCTAAATCTCTCTGTCGAAACATATGATTAGATCTGAGTAAATGATTTCAAAGATTTTTTTGAAGGTCTAATAATATAACATTCAAAATATCTATACATATGAAGAATATAATATTTGTTAAGATATTATTATTTAAAAAAATAATATTTCTGATCTATTGCCCTTTAATTTTACATATAATTTTTTGTGTTACTATTTGTTGAACATTATACTCTTATTTTGTTATTAAGAATAGTTAGAAAAATATTTGTTTAATAATTACATATATATATATATATATATATATATATAAACACATTCAGAGTACTATTTCTAAAAATAGTAATATATAAAAAATCAGTAATAAAATAAAGATATCGCAAATCAGTTACCAAATTTGCAATAAATAGCTTTATAAAATAAGTATTGTATAGCAACAAATAATATAAATCAAAAAATAAATACATTAGATTTAGTTTAAGTACATTTTTATTTATTTGAAATATGTACTTTGCAATTTTTTAATCGAATTGTACTTTAACATAAGTAATAGCATTTTTAAAATAATAATTTTGGAAGCATTTTATCCACAAGAGAAAATACATGTATTGAGAAAGAGAAAAATGGATACATTTTGTATGGAACACTGTAATAAAATTATTTTAATAATATTTTCAAACTGATTCTATAATTATTTATTAATAAATGTTTATATTTTTATTTAAATAAAGATGTAAAAAATCCATTTATAAAGCTGTATATTTGAATATCTGTTTTAGATATATTTATTTATTTAAATGTATGTTTTTACATGTTTATAAAAGAAAAAATCGAATAAAAATAGAAACAAATAATTCACAAACTTATTTTTGAATAATATATTGTGTTTATTAACTAAGTATTATTACTAAATAGAAGTTTATTAAAATTAGTTCAAATGAAAGTTTTTTGAAAGTATTTGAAATAATTTTTTATTTTATTATTCAGATATGTTATAAATATTTTTGAATATATATATTAATTGTAAAAATTACAGTGTTCTTTAAATTATGAATAGATAAATAAATATTACTTACATGGCGTTAAAGTAATGTGAAAACTCGCGAATGAATCGAAAACTTAACGAAATATTCGTTTATATTTCGATTGAGTATCACTTGCACTGGTAGGAACAAAGATTTATTTAAGGGTAGAAAGTACTGTTCTAGTAACAATGTTTGTTCGTAGTTCGCTGATTGTTATATGTGTTATATTTTGAATTCGGCCATCTTATATAGCTGGCTTTTCCTGTGCGTGCGCTTTCAGATCTTGCGCAATTATTTGTATCTGGGGGTGGTTATAATTTTGACATTTTATGTGTAATATGAAAAAAAGTTTGTTTTTTTTTCTATATGAACATATATACATACATTAACGTTTATTTATTTTTTCTTATCGCATATATTTCTATCAACAATATCAAAATTGATTTTTTAATACATGAAACGTTAAATATGTATTTTATTTTTATAAAATATGTTTATATGATTAACTTTCAATTAGTGAGATTAATAGATAAACTATAATGAATAAATTATAGATTTACATATTTATTTGTGAATTATTACAGAAATGTTAATTTATATAGACAAATAATCTTTTTAATATTATTCTCCCTGACAACAAAGCTCAATCTTTTCTTCAAAGATCGAATATTCATTTTACTCTAATAACTATTTCTCTAAAATCAAATTGATCTTTAAAAATATAACATGTATATTTTTTTAAAAAAAAAACTTCCAGAGTTGAAAATATTTAATATAAAGTATTTATTATACTATACTGTACTCTCGCAGAAGTACATTTCTCTGGTATATCTCTAATTAAAATTCAGCAGTAATTTAATAATATTCAAGAACTATATTTGCCTTGATACCATTTTTCTATGGTGGCAATATTCTGATAAAAGCTCTTTCCCTGTTCATCACTAGGAGGCCTGGATTTTGAGAAAAAAATCCCTAAATACGAATGAATGAATTGAATTCTCAAAAACGTGGCATAATCTACATCTTTATATTATTTAAGAAGATTATTCAATGTTTTATTAATTAGAAGATTTGTGGTTCTCTACAAAATGAAAAGATATCTTTGAATAATTAAAAATCTACAAGAAAAATGTTTGCCTCACTGAAATAACTTTGTAACGTTTTTAAAACTTTCGAATATAATTAAAAGTATAAATGTTTTTATAATTTAGTATTTAATTCAGTTTAATGAATATCTATTGAAATGAATTGAATTAGAGCCAAATAGTGATTTTTTCAAGTGCTCATATATTTATTTATTTTCCAATCAAATGTAATAAATAAAAAAGCTACTAAAAATTGAAATAAATTCCTTATTGGTATTATTTGTTATATCATGAGTGACAAAGTAAACAAGTAAAGCTTTTAAGAGATTTCACAATAAACAAATACATGAAAATTATACTTTTAAATGGTATCATAATGAAATTTTTGACGTTATCAGAATACACAAAACCAATTGAGCTGTCAATCGTGTTTAAACTTATTGTCATCAATTTTATTTTATTTATACGCGTGAGTGCATTTGCTCCTCTACTGCAGTTTGACATGACACAGATGTTATATCGAAAAAAATTAATATTTATTTGAAAATATGACTTTATCGTATGTTTCTGATTGAATTTGAGTGGGAAAAAAGGGGCTGACACATGGATGTTGTTGAATATCTTGCCACGATATGATGCCCTTTATGAATGAGAATGACATGTCGTTAAACAAGATGGTGGCTTGTAGACATGTGTCATGTATATTTATTACTACATCAGTCAACTACCATGTACTGAATTATGAATATGCCTTTCGAGAGATAACACATAGATGTGCGTATATAATTTTGTTGAACATTTGGTTATTTTTATTATTATAACAATATATATATACATATACATATACATATATATATATATATATATATATATATATATATATATATTAGAAAATAAGTTATTATTTTGTACCTAAATCATTTTGATTTTAAATTAGTCACTTTCTTCTGAAACCACCCATATATTCATCGATTTTTATCAATCTCAAATGATAACTAATTTCATTAATATTTTAATATTTCATTTTTTTCATAACTGTTTCCGTTAAATTTATAAAACATAATGATTGAAAATATAATATAACTAAAATTGGTCATTTTGATCTTTTTGATAAAATATCTGACGTATTTTAGTTAGAATACCTTCTCTTACAATATTTTTTTTTCAATAACAATAAACTTTCAGTTAGTTAATGAGAGTCATTCATTGAATTATCAGGTAAGTGAAACAAAAAAATAAAAAAGTACTCTTATCATTAACTGAAATAAACACATTTACTGCATTCTATAATTCGATTAAAATCTGATATTTTGTACCAAATAATATTAAAAAGTTATAACTTTTTGGAAACCTGTTTTAATTTTTCTCAATTAGTGGTGATTTTCATACATGTAATATATATATATATATATATATATATTATATGACTGTATAATCGTGGTTATGAGATTATATCAAGCAGACACATGGGGAGTTCTTCATGTAATTGATGTTAAATTGATATCATCAGGTTTTATTTCAAAAAATATATCGTTTACCACTGAATATGTATAATTATATACCAAATTAAAATTTGTATGAGAATATTATAAATATATAATTTTTATAACAGTACTTCGTCTACTATGTAAAATTATCGACATAAACCCAAAACGATATTCTTTAATTTACTTGAAAACACTTTTATATATAAAGGAATGAGAGAATAAATAGGAATACAATTTTTGTTGCACTTGGAAGAAGCTACAATATAAATATTTATGGAATTTATAAAATCTGAGCTTTAGAAAAGATCATTTTTACTGATAAATTAAAAAAATAAATTGTTATTCAAAGATTTTGCACGAACAGAAGAACCGCATATAGCTCTATTTTTATAAAGAGTTCAAAATGATCTGTGAGGCAGAAAATTATTTAAATTTGACTTAAATTTAAAAAAAGGTATATATGTTTAAAAATCTATAATAAAAGTATGTTAAAAAGTAATTAAATAAACATGTAAATGTATTTTAAAATTGTTTCTACTTTAAATGATTTAAAAAGATTACATAGTAATCGAATAAATTTATTTATTGTCACTTTAAATTGAATTTGAATTTTATTTTTGAAAAATCTGTATTCCTATTACTGAATCTAAATATGTGTATGAAAACAGATATATGAAAATTATTAATTTTGTCAATTAATATGTATTTAAATTGAGTATCAGTACGGCGCAATGTAAGTAAAATAAACAGCAATTAACTTCTCATCAAGAGAGTTTGTTCATTTGGTTTTTTAACATGTCATTCATTTTCTACTAGCTGGAGTGTTTCGAGCTGATACATCGCTATGTTTGCTGTGTATGCTTTGCATCACAATTCATAAGATGAAGGACAAGAATAATAAGGCAACAATGTGCTGCGTTTCTCTATTCTGTCACCACCATAACAACCATTACATTTCCATGCAATTTTCTGTAAAACGTTTAAGATAAAGGGCCTGTCGCTTCAGATTCAAGCAAGGATGTATTATTAGTAGTGTATTTTCTCCACATCATCGCCCATATACGGAGGTGAACTTTATGTAATGATATTGCGAGAAAATAATATCTTGTTTTATTCAATAATAATAAATGTATGTACGTAATATATATATATATATATATATATATATATATATATATATATATATATATATGTATATATATATATATATATATATATATATACATATATTTAATGAAATGTCACTTCAACAAACACTGTGAAACTGAAATTTTCATAACGAAAATATATCTAAGTCTTGAGGATTTGTTATAGTAATAAAGGCTTATGAATTTCATTAAAACTTAATTAATATGGAAACAGATTAACAATATTCAGTTTTTTCCAATCTAAATTTAATATTGTTTTGATGATTAATGTAAACGATCATTTAGTTCTAATTATTATACTATTACTTTCTTATATAAAAAATATTGTTTACTAGTTGATTATGCCACAACTACATTTTTAAATATCTGATAATAACAGAGTAATTACAATTTTCACGATTTTGAAAGACGCTCGAAAGTTTAAACTCTAAAAATTATGTATATATATATATATATATATATATTTAATTTTAAATATACAATTTAATAGAGATGAAGTTGATTGTGTAGAGACTATTACTTCCAAAAATTCCAGTACTGGAAAAATCCAAACGATCAATGAATCAAAGCAATGAAAAAGAGTTAAAAATATAGATGCAGCATTTTAAAATCGAATTTCACGCAACACTGTATTTTTCATCTGAATGTATATTTATATTAGTGAATAATTCATTATTGTCAATCTGAGGTAGAAGTTACTAGATGGTAATTGAAATTACATTTTTTCAATATATTTTTATAAGTCTAATTTTTAAATTCGTTGATCTTTCTATTTATAATTAATTACTTTCGTTCACCAATTTAAGATTCTTTTAAAAACCCATATTCAGATGAAGAAAAATACTTTTCATTTGTAAAAGTATTTTCATTTCTATGTAAAAAAAAATTATAACATGAAAATATATATGAATAAACTTAAAAAAATAATAAAAAAATCATTTTAAACTATTCAAAAGGGACAAAAAGTAAAATAATAAATAAAAACAAACGAGTAGTCGCTTATAAATTATTTAATTATATGAAACAGGTGGTATCAAGGTACAAATTAATTTTATTATTGAGAATTTGTTCTCTATAAAGTTGCTCGTGTCAAAGTATGTGAGCATTCATTCGTATATATTTGTAATTTAAGTATTTATTTTTATTCGGCAAGAGACGTCTTTACGTCATTAATGTTAACTGAGTTTATATTCTTTTTAATTCATTAAAAATTAATTATTTATTTTTCATTTTATACAAATAGCAAAAACATAAATTTGAATAATAAACCAACATATTTACCAGATTTATTATTTTAAAGAGTGGTGATTAAAATGTATAGAATTTATAATCTAGTCGATTTTTTAAGCAGATTATCAAATAATTTATATATTTAAATGATAAAATAGAGATTTAATAGTGTTTATTAATAAAGAACAATACTATTTTTGACATAGAAGAATTTTTTTTAATTTTTTAACAAGCTACTGATCATAAGATAATAAATAGAAACAATTCAATTTCAAATCAGTATCTTTTAAGTTTTATACCTATTCCACCAATAAAATAGAAATGGTCACTGCTGATTTAAATAAATATCTGGTTATGATATTATTCATCTTTAGCATGTGAAGGGTATATTACTAGTATTGTGTAAATAGATGAAATTTATATATTTATAGAAAAAGTTAAATAATTAGCTACACATTTGATACTCTATGTTAGCCATATTTTGAATTTTGTTCAAGAAACTTGCATTTTAGATCACTATGATATAGTATAAATATTAATAAGATTCATAAAATAAAATATATTATAAATAGTAAAATTATCGTCAGTTAAAATTACGATGGAGTAAATAATATAAAATATAATCTCGACATTTTAAAACTTACTTTTGTGAATGTTTAATTATTTAATTAATAAATACCAATAAAACAAAATGTATACAATACTAAAAACTATATATATATATATATATATATATATATATATATATATATATATATATATATATACTGATTTTATACACTGTACAACGTACTTGATTTTATCTTATTGAGTTAGCTCAAAATCTGTGCGTAGAGTTTTATACGTGTTCTGTATATTTCTGAAGTTATATTATATGGCCAAATAGGTGTTTTTATGTATGTGTGTATACATATATATATATATATATATATATATATATATATATATATATATGCATAAGTATGTATTTGTGTGCGTAAAGGTATGAGTAACTGTATGTGTGTGTCGTCATGATCACTGACAGTGTGGAAAATGTATCGCACGATTCACTCTCTTGAATACTTAATTAAGCTTTCTCTAAAGTCGATAAACAACAATTATCCACTAATAGAAACACAGATGTGTTCTCTAGCTGTGATACCTATACGCAAATAAGTCGAATCCGTGAAATGTTCGTAGTCTAGATGCAAAGTTGCGCCCTTTAATATGTTTACAATGTCAGAGTACAAATCGAATTTCAGTAGGTTTTTCGGTATACACGCCTACAATGATTTTGTATTGCTTTACTCTACGTTGTTCGATAAAACTAGGTTACGATACGGAGTTCATCTTAAAGTAAATACGAGCAATTTCGAAATAAAAAATCTTTACGGCACCCATATGTATATATATATATATATGTATACATAAACACAAATTGAAAAATCATGGGAAAATAAAATGCAAGGTGAAGGCAAAATACAATATATTGTGCATTTATTTTTATAAATATTCAATAGTTGACTGTTTAGATAAATAATAAAATTAGCATTAGTGTTACTATTTGATTTTAAAATAATCAAATAGTGTTTTATTGAACATATTTATATTTTGAAAGGAACTTCACTGTTACTCATTCGAATATTAATTTGTTTTCGGATATTAAAGTTTTTTGTGTAAATAACATTATTATAATACTTAAAGATAAATAAATAAGAATTATTATAAACTGTGATCTATTCATTAGCAGAATTTTGAAACAAAATGTTTGAAATTATATTTTCTTGTTTTGATTTACATCTTTAAATTTCCAAATAGTCTCATGAGTGGATTGATTATCAAGTTCGTACTTAATGAAAACTCTATTAAAGAAATAAAACTGAAATTTACATTTTTAAATATATTTTTTTTACTGTTTTTGTTGTCTCTTTTAGAAAATATCCTGACATAAACAAGGAATTACTGGATTTATATATATATATATATATATATATATATATATATATATGTATATGTATATAAATATATATATATATATATATATATATATATATATATATATATATGTTTGTGTATGAAGATTGTTTCAAAAATAATTAGATATATCGTTGTTGATAGTACTTGTTAGAATAAGTGGCTTCAATATTTACAATATTGATGAAATTATTTAATCACACCTTCTATTCTTTAAACAATGTTCTATTATTTTATAATAGAAATACATAAAGAATTAATTTCCATTCAGTACGAATTATTTTTTGAATTTAAATTACTAGAATACATGATAAACAATAGTTCATTTCGAACAATTATTTATTATAGTTCAGATCTGTATATAGAAAAGAAGTACTATTTCGATATTTTAAATATATTTAAATTCTAATAAACATAATATATTCCTAGCTACGAAGAAAATTAACTTTTTGAGTGAGAAGTTGTATCACGTAACATAATTAATTATTTTTCATGAGAATGATCAAAATAGAATTTATCTAACTCGCTATTTTTCATCTAACAAGTTTCAATTTGATTTCAGTCCAACTTCTATACATACATTTTTTATGTTTAAACCAATGAAGATGGTAATATGTAGCAGGATGTTTTCATACTTTATGGATATCACAAATAAGTTCCCCTTACAAATGTAGAACACAAATAAAAAATCTAGACAGAATTATTTCCTTTTCAAAGAGTATTTTTCAATATTTCTATGTTTTCATATCATAAACAATTCAATTCCGATTTTTAATAATAATGATAATAACCATATCGTTGTATAGAATATCTAATAACGACCAACTTTAACAATTTTTTTTATTGTTTTACACTTTTCTTAGTACTGTATTTTCCATTCGTTATATTGCATAATTTACATAAGCATATATATATATATATATATATATATATATATATATATATATATATATATATTTATATTTATATATTTGTACGTGTATAACTTCTGCAATAAATACAAATCGATCATCAAAGGTAAAAGCATAAAGTTATGTGCATGAAAATTGAATTCTACTAAAGCATGCATTTACCTTATAACGATGAAACGTATAGACAGGTTTGTTACCTGTTTAATAGAATCTTGTATTACCAGCGTCGTTCATAAACAAATAAATAATAAAAATTCTAGATTATATTGTGTTGTGTATTAGTTGATACTTGACTATTTCATAATAAGGTTTAATTTATTTTGTATAAATATAATTACAAATATTTAATTGTTAAATATTTTTTTGACAAAAAGAATCTTTTTTATTTTCTAGAAATAGCATAACTTAACTCTCATTATAAGTAAATTGATGGGATTTAGAGACATCAAAAGAACGTCTAACCAGCTTTCCGAAACACTAATATCGTTTACCAATGAGGCTCCTAGTTAAAAAGCTATGGATTTCTAGTGCTATGTTATAGACAAAACAGTATCAAATGGGATTTTTTTAAATTGATACAGCTTAGTCACAAGTGTAATTAAAGTAATTATAATAAAAGTTATAATATATTCAAATCGACAAAACATTCGGACAAATTTCTAAAATACATATTTTAATATATATAATAAATTATTGATGCTGTTATACACATTTTAAATGTAAATATGATCATCGATAAGGCGAATGATTCAAATTAACTATTAAATACATTATTATTAAATTCTATGTATTATTAGCGTTATAGTTTAATTTGAAGCAAAACTGATTCGAAAATGGTATATACGACGTATGCTATTTATTAGCCATTAATCCATCTATCTATATCTATCTGTCTCTCTGTCTATATATACATATATATATATATATATATATATATATATATATATATATATATATATATATATTCTTACGTAGACATACATGAAAAATATATTATATTTTAAATTATGAAATATGAAATGTAGCGATGTATCAGAGTTATTTATGTATTTTATAGCTGAAAAATACTCTTAAAAATATTAAAATCTCCAAATGATATTGAAACTGGATTTTAAAAAATACCTATAATTTTTTTTAAAAGAAACTAAATACTCTATATCCATTATTCTTATGACAAAGGAATATGAATTGTCCCGCAGTGATCTTTATAACAGAGTTCGACAATATATGGATAGATATAGAATACATGAATTTTTTTCAATATCATGAAATTATTATATTATACTACTCTTAACTGATAATAAATATTTATTAATTTACATTTATTTTTTATAATATTTCTTAGAAATATTGTAGTTTTTCTTAGATGTAAGTTTTATATAAGTATGTAAATTATTATAAAAATACAAATTGCATGCTTTTTGTTACGTTATTAATTAAAAAAGAACATACAATAATTAAATTACTACTAAATGATAATAATCTTTTAGTATAAATTATAATTAATTGACACATCTAAGAAAAAACATTTTAAAAAGTATATTATCTAAAAGGAAGAACAGAAACATGTGAAAGAATTTATTTAACATAAATATGCATTAATGATAACCCCCCCTCGTTAAAATTTAATGAACATTGTTTAAAAATCATTTCATTGAATTCGTAGCTGCTATTCTAGTAACGTTGTGTGTTCTAATAAATATTGTTTGTCATGACAGTGACCGGTAATTTTATCATTTTTACAAAACATTTTATTTAAGTATTTACTTTTGTTTAATAATTTTGCCTGCTTTTTAATAATAACTACATGTTCTTTCATTACTGTTGTATGTATAAAATTTAATTTAAAAATTATTACAATTATTGGCTTCTTTATCTATAGACACACACCCACAGACATATATATATATATATATATATATATATATATATATATATATATATATATATGTATATATATATGTGTGTGTGTGTATGTACGTGTATGTGTGTAATAATCAGTAATTTTTTATTTCTTTATTAGATTTGAAATATTTTAGTGTATATAATTGCTATTTAACATATTAAAAATATTAGAATAACATATTTATTCTATATTGGAGTTAGTGATTATATATTTAAAAAATATTTATATTGAATATGTACTGAAGTCCGGTACTAAAATCATTTGTGCCTATATAGAATAGTATAAAGAATTCGTGTTTTGAATATAGAGTCGTGATAATTTAACCATTCATATATTCAGTTCTTTGACATAAATTTAATTTGATTTTTCTTTCTATAGTCTAATCGCTGCACTTAGTAGTTTTAAATCATTTCTAATATATGTTTAAATCATCAAACTACGCCATAAACTGTAAACTTAAACAATATCTTGTTGTGTACTTTACATCTATGGGTATACAAACACATCTATCTATCTATCTATCTATATATATATATATATATATATATATATATATATATATATATATATATATGTAGATATAAAATAAATAATTTTTATAAAAAATAATTCGTTTTAAAATAAAACTGGATAAGACCTTGTACCTTGAATTTAAAACTATTTTAATTGACAATAACGGTGCAAATAACAACAAATTATCATTACCTTCATCTACATATATATATATATATATATATATATATATATATATATATATATATATATATATGTACATATATACACTCTATATTATATTTTACTAATTTTGCTATATTCTCGTTTTACATATTATTTAATTAAGATATGTTCCTATTATATCACAATTTGTAAAATAAGAATAGTTCACTATACACAATATCAAGCTATATTTAATTATATATATATATATATATATATAAATATAAACATATATATATATATATATATATATATATATACATAAAGTAGAATTTCAAAAAAACACACTAATTAAAACCTGTTCACTTTTTTGAAAGGGTGTAAAAGATAGAAAGTTTCAGTTGTTTTCATGTCCATATTTGGTTAAAATTCTTTTAGTTATAAAATAAAATGTTGCTTTTATGTACTTATCAATTAAACATTAAAACATTCATACATTGAATTGTCAACTGGGAATATTTTCTGTTAATGCATTTTTTCGTAATCTCTACTACCTTTTTTCCTAAAAAAACTTTTACTCAACGTCCTATTACTTTAAATAATTTAAATTTCTTTCCAAACTCAAAATAACCAGCTTCTTAATTTAATTTTACGCTACTTTACCGATACTGTTTTAATGATTTATAAAATATTTGAATTAATTACGTTATTTTTTCTCAAAAAAATGTTATTTTTTGTCAAAAATAGACGTCAATTGTATGATGTTTTGATTTGTTCATGTTCTAGAAACTGTTGTATGTATATACAACAAAATTCACCACCAGAGAGCAAAATAAAAGTCTTATATAAAAGTGACATAAAAAGTATAAAAAATGTAATTTTATAATATTTAAATATAGACATGCCTTTATATAAACATTCTAATAAATTATTTATTACATTATTGAATATTTTTATTCTTGTAGTAATACAAATATAAGAATATATTATTATTCAATAAAGTAAAAATTAATTTATTCGTTCTCAAATTGCAAATCTACCAATGTACTTCTTTTGGTTCAAAAAATCAATTATATATATATATATATATATATATATATATATATATGTATATGTATGTATACATTGTATATACAGGTCTGTTACTATAAAATTATTTTCCTATTATTGTAATATAATACGGGAAATAAAATCAATTAACATTTTCATTGAATTAATTTTGTCCATACAAACACTCAAATAGTGTATTAACATACAAATGATTATATATACAATAGATCATAGAATATTTATTTTACTTTATAATTATTCATTTTCACAAGTAAGGTGATGCAAAGTTCAAATAACGATACCGTTTTATATAGATAATATTTTTCAGTTTAGGTGTTAACTTAAATGAATTGTCTTATGTACATATAATATAATATATATATATATATATATATATATATATATATATATATATATATATATATATTGAGAGAGGGTTTGAAAAAAAATTAAAATATTTTCTTAGATCATATATTTCACACACTTTAATTTAATTCATTGTTTAATTTATATTAAAAGATTTCTTCATTAAAAAAGAACACACGAATTTTTATAAAAAGTGTACTGATTTCATTTAATAAAAAAATAAGAAGTGATTTTGAAAAACTGTTATTTCGTGATAATAAATACGGAAAACAAAAAGAAAATACATAAAAGAAAAGAATAAATAAATATTTTATTTAATCTAATAATTTGAATAATATTAAGTGATTTGAATAACAATAAAAATATTTAATTCTTGCATTTTATAAATAATATAGTTATATTTATACATAAAAAAATATTAAATAAAATGTGGACTCGAGAAAGGGCAAGCGAAAGAGGAAGAGCTGAGAAAGGAAAACATATTTTCAAAGATGTTAATTCATTTGCTGGTCAAATTCAAAGAGCACATATTGATGCAAAAAATGGATTTTTAGATTCAGATGGTACGTATTATTTTTTTTAAATATTTAATTCGAATAAAATTGTTGTTTTTACAACCTTTCTACATTTTTATTCGTCTAGAAAAAAACATACGTTTCAATTGACATTATACATTTTTATAATATTATTTCCAACAATTACCATAAAGGAAGTATCAATTCACTAATATTTTTACCGCGAAATGTATTCAAAGTATTATTTATTATTTTTTCCATATATTAATGTTTAATTACGCAGGAGAAATATTGGAAAAATACATAAAAAAATACAAACATTACTTAAATTTATTAACAATAAACTATTTATTTAAATATTTTTCTCTGTTTGAATTTTGATTTCTTGTAATACAATTGATAATTTATTGAAATTTTATTGTTGTTTAGGAATATATTCCTATAATAAAAAGTACGAAATAATAAATGTTTTATATAGATCGATAATTATTTTACGGAATTCAAAATGAAAAGTTTATCGTCAATTTGAGACCATATATTTTTTTATTATATGTTAATTTATTTTTTTATAATTCCAAATCGATAAAATATGACATATTTGTTGGTCGGGCTATGTCAGACGTTGAATATACCAAAAGCATTGTTGCCTTTCTCTACCATTTATTATCATTCATTCTATATTCATTGTCTATCTAAAACACTTATTCTCAATCTTGCTACCATCGATCTTCTAATCGCATTTATTTCTACAACCTCGAATTTCTTTACATTTCTTTTCAAAAGTCTTCTTGTTTCGAAGCCATATAACAAAATGCTTTCCATTGTCTTTGTTTCATATGTTTTATATTATTTGCTTTTTGTATTATTAATCTTTGATTATTTTCACTTAGTATTCTTCTATTTAATTGCATTTTTTGTCTTATTTGTCTTATTCTATGTTTTATTTATTTTCATCATCTGTACCATATATTTTAATGCTATTTCTAGGTAATCGTAGTGGTTACAAAGAGTAATTTATTTGCCTGGTTTCAAAATGAGGTTGTTAGTTTCCGCCTCACATATAAATTTCAGGTTTTCTCAGCATTAAATAAATATTTATAATACTTTATTACATAATAATATTTGACATATTTTTCTTTGAATTTTTAATTAATTTACTTTTTACAACCATTAAGTATTTAATCGAATATTATGAATAAAAATGAACAAAGAATACATTTAGAATATGTTTTCAAATAACAGAATTTTTTATTTTGATTTAATAAACTAATTTATATTTTTTGATTGTGAAATTTCATTTCACAATTCGTTATAAAAGTATTTAACTCACTTAATATTAATGAATGTAAAACATCAATAAACTTTTAACCTTTTATGTATTGTAATATAGTAAGACGACACAATGTAATATATTCTATCATTTTTGTTACTATCTATAGGGTGTTATATTCATTTTAATAGGAATTATTTATAAATAATCTGATCTGATGCATATTTGTATTCTATGATATTTAATTTAATTTAAAGATGTCTAATCGTTATACAAATTGTAACTTTTTGGTTTAATGTATAAATTGTAGACTCATATATAATAATAACTCGTACTAATTTGCCATTTAATAAAATGAACATAAAATATAATAAATAAAATTAATATGATATATTTAAGTAATATCTGAAAAGATGTAAAATGTTATATATATATATATATATATATGTATATATGTATATATATATATATATATATATATCGTATTTTAATTAAAAATTAATAAGAAAATAATTATTAATACTTATTAGTTTTTTAGTGCAAAGAGAATGTAATTTAAATATTCAGTAAGTTTTTAAAAATACCTGGTATAAAAGTACTTAATACTTTAATATTAGAAAATATTTAAATAATAATATTTATATATATATATATATATATATATATATATATATATATATATATATATATATATATATATATATATATATATGTTCGTTATATTTAAGAAGTGAATGCTTAATAAGGTGTTAAATAGCTTTCTATTTTTCTGTAATAAAGATAACACTGTGGCATTTAGATACAATACTCTATCGTGCATAAAAATTCAGGATATAAAATTCACAACATCCAAAGTCAACAATATTGTCCCAAATAAAAGACACCTGCTATATAAATACGTAAAAAAAATAATAAATCACTAAAGAAAACATACAATTTCTATTATAATTCTATGCTGGACGTATTTTTATTTAAATGAATGACAATTGAATATTGACTTGCCTCTATTAAGTACCTATGTATTTTCGATTATTACATTTTTATTCAAATGACTAACATTTACAATTTATTCTTAAGATAAATACTTCATAATTGAAGAATAAGTAAATAATGTTTCTCATTTAGTTTTTTTTAAATAAATGATATAATTATTAATATATGGTCTGAATAATTGTGGAAATAAACATATATATATATATATATATTCACACCCACATGTAATAAAAGTTTCTGATTGCTTTTTCTAGCTATACACTCATATATGAATGTATGTATATATATATATATATAGCTAATAAAATCATCTTTCAACTTTTTTAAAACTCATTAATATCCTGATTAAAAACGGATATGATTATTAATATTCATGAGTGTTTGTTCAGTTGTTTCTATTTCATCAAAGACGCAAAATTAATTTATACATTCTTACTAAATGAAACTTCATTGAACACAATTTAATTAATAAATTATTTTTTTCTTATTTACTATTCAGATATTATCATCAATCCTAATTTATACTACAGTCCACAGTATGAAGAAGCATTTCGCTCATCGATAAAAAATCCAGATGTATTTTGGGCTGAAGTTGGTAGACAACTAACTTGGACAAAACCATGGGATAAGGTTTTAGATAATTCAAATGAACCTTTTACGAAATGGTTGGTTTTTTTTGCTATTTTCATATTTATTTAAATTCATATCTAGAATATTTTTATTTAATAATTAAAAATTAATACAAAATTATAACAATAATGCAGTTTTTATATTTTATTCAATATATGTTACTGAAATAATGAAAAATATTTATAATGATTGAAAGCAAATTAGCAATCATATATATATAGTTAGATAGATTAATCGATATTTTTTAATACACAAACTCAAACGCTTCTAAATACGTCTTGTCTTACAGTGAAAACATTTATTTACAACTGAAGTTACTTAATGAAAATATTTTTAAAATGTAAAATTGCAAATCTATCAGATCTCATATATATATATATATATATATATATATATATATATATATATATATATATATATATATATATGAATGTATGTATTTTTTATATTTTCTTAGGTATGTTGGAGGAGAACTAAACGCGTGTTATAATGCACTGGACAGACATGTAGAATCAGGAAAAGGAAATAAAGTAGCACTTATTCACGACAGTCCTCTAACAAATACAATACGTCATGTAACGTATTCAGAACTTCTGGACAAAGTAATATATTAAATAAATATATTATATATATATATATATATATATTTATTAAAATATATATAAATATGTATATTTGTGTATGTACGCTCACGAATTTAAATATATATTTTCAGACGTCACGTTTAGCTGGAGTTTTAGCCTCTTGTGGGGTGAAAAGAGGTGATCGAATCGTTATTTACATGCCGTTAATACCTGAAGCCATAATGGCTATGTTAGCTACAGTTAGACTTGGAGCGATTCATTCGGTTGTTTTTGGTGGTAAAAATAATGTTATTAATATAAATCGTTTAAAAATTGTATCCATAACTCATTATACTACATATTGACTTTTTAACTATTTAGATTAATATAGAAAATCTTATAAAAAAAAAACATTACATATTTGCCTACATATGTCCTTTATAGACAATAGTTCTATTTATAGTTTCTAATTGACAACTGCTTCTTTTTAGACAATATGTAATTTTATAGTTTTTTACTTCAGAGGTTTATTATATTTTATTATTGTTTAATTGCACCGAAAGCATCATATTAGCACGATACGTGAATTATTTTGACGTAAAATCACTTTATTAATCATATAAGTTTATATAACCAATCTATTCATTATAACAAGGTGACAAATAGTACAGCAAGCATGATTTACTATTATTAACAGATTTTTTGCAAAAATATATCTTCTTATTTCAAAAAATTGAGTTTTAAAATGTATTTAAAATGCTCTTTTTATACATATGTCCTTTCATGATTCTATATATATATATATATATATATATATATAATTTTCTACAGGTTTCGCAGCTAGAGAACTTTGTGCACGTATAGAACATGCAGAACCAACAGTAATTATTTCTGCAAGTTGTGGGGTTGAACCTGGAAAAATAATAAGGTATAATGCTCATCTTGATCGCTCTGTAAAGTATTATTATTTATATTTATTTTCCAAAAATATACAGAAACCATGAGAAGTATTTGATATATCAATAGGTTCCTCCATTCATATTATTGTTTTTATTATAATTAATACTAACAATTTAATTAATTATAAATATACAATTAATTGAGTTAATGTTTAAATTATAATATTCAATACTTTTAAATAATTCTGTATAGTGACGACTGCTGGATATAGCTAGGATACAAATTTACAATATATCCTTATAGATTTTTGAATAGAAATATATCGATGTAAATAATACATTTTTCAATCCAGAATCATATATTATTAAAAAAAATGACGGAATCAATGAAATTAACTTTTATAAACATTTGTTGCTAAAAAATAGTACATTTTAAAAATAATATGAGTAAAATACAAATCAAAATAGAAAATATATTGCAAGAATAATAAAATCTGCTGAAATTCTATTAAAAAGAACAACACTGTATAATATATTTTAAATTTGGAATACTGTCTATTATTTGAAATACTATTAATATGGAATTGGGCGATTTTATTACGAATTGGATATTTGTTCAGAAATATAAATTGAATTTGAGTTCATTGAATATATTTTACATTCATCTATCTGAATACTCTGACTTATTTGTATATAATATATAAAATTAAGAAAGTAATACGGAGATAACCTGCATACAAAGTAACCTATATCAATCTTTCTACTTTCTTTATATATCCAAATCGGTTTAAATCAAGTATTATATCCAATATAGATAGTTTCTTTTGTGGATATAGCAAAAATATACAAATATTTTAAATTCATCATTAAGTAATTAATTGAACACACTAAAAATATGTCATTGTATAAAATAAACACTATTTTGTAATATTTATTTCATTAGACTAATAGAAATTTCCATTTTTCAAATTATAGTAAAACAGCGTTTAATAAGAAAAAATACGACAATAGTTTTATATTTTTACATCAGTGTTATAAGAAAATATCATATTATGTTTAATACCTACATCGTTTTATAAAACCTACGTTTTTTCACAACATAAGTCAATTTATATTACATAGACATATATATATATATATATATATATATATATATATATATATATATATATATATATGCAAAAGACAAATATGTATTTGGTAACATTATTCTTTCGGCAATTCAATTAAAGGTACAAAGATATATTAAACGAAGCCGTTCAGATATCAAAGTTCAAACCTCGTAAATGCATCATCTTTCAACGTTCTGAAGTTCTTGAGGTGCCTTTGAACGCATCAATGGACATTGAATGGAATTTAGCTTTGGCATCAACGAAACCACATCCTTGCGTGTCTGTGGAGGCGAATGAACCGTTATATATTTTATACACGTCGGGCACAACAGGTGAAAAAATGTTTATTCAAAAATAAATCGAGTTTATTTTTTTACACATATATCCAATCGATCATATATACATACACACACACATATATATATATATATATATATATATATATATGTATATATATATATATATATATATATTATAATGCTGCTAGATAAACCTAAAGGTATACAACGTCCTGTTGGAGGACACATTGCAACTTTAGCGTGGACTATGAAGTATGTTTATGGTATGGAACCTGATGATGTTTGGTGGTCTGCTAGTGATCTTGGATGGGTAGTAGGTCATTCATATATTTGCTATGGTCCACTTTTGTATGGTATTACAAGTGTTATGTATGAAGGAAAACCAGATAGATCACCAGATCCTGGGCAGTATTTTCGGTAAGTAATAGTTTTTGCATCGAAAACAAGTGTTTTCTTTTTAATATTATATTGAAAATCAGTTCAGATATAATTTTGTACGAATTATTGTTTTCTGTCATTTTTATTGACAATTAATAATTTGTTTAAATATGTAAATATAGTAGAGGAATAACGTTTAATCACTTAATAATTTAAGGTATTCAGTACTTCGAGATATCTTTAATTTATTCTCTCTGTAGCTTGAATACTCTAATTAATAATTTGATATCATACCAAAATTGTGCATTAAGCTGTATTGTTCATCAAATCATACCATAATCGTAATGATAACATTTCCTTATATATCTGTTGCTCATTTATTCTACGAAAATAAGTAGAAAACTTTGAACAATTGAAGTTCTTACTTTTGAAATAGGTAAGAGAGAAACTTTTTGAACTATTTCTGAATAAATGAAATGAACAAAAAACAATGTGTTTTGTTTAAAATATTAAAATATACGTTAAAATAAATAAAAATGCGTATAAAATACTGGCGTTCGTAAATCAATTTATACATTTATGTAAATCAACAAATGGATAAATTGTGAATAAATAAAAAAGCTAGTTATATTTTAGTACGTGTTTATTATGACAATATCGATGCAATTATCTAAATACTATGCTCTTATTGTATTTCTATTTAGTAATTCAAGAAAATAACTTTAAATTAAATATCTGTACTCTTTTTTCTAGGATAATAGATGCTCACAGAGTAAATGCTATATTTACTGTCCCAACTGCATTTCGAGTAATACGTCGAGAAGACCCAAACGTTACATATGGAAGTAAATATAATACAAATACATTAAAAAATATCTTTGTTGCTGGTGAACATTGCGATAATGAAACAAAAATGTGGGCTGAAAACGTGTTTAAAGTTCCAATTTTAAATCATTGGTGGCAAACAGAAACTGGTCATTCTATTACAGCTACATGTGTCGGTTTAGGTCATAGTACACGACCTCCTAAGTATGCTGCAGGAATGCCTTTTCCAGGATATGATGGTGTGTATAAAGTTTGAATAGTTAAATTGTTTTTCATGTATTTAGACTTGTAAAATATAATTTGATAAATAAACCTGTGATATAAATTACTTTATAATTACAGTTTTTTTACACTGTGATCGAATCTATTTTTGTAAATTAATTTTTCTTCCTAAAAGCCACATAAAAATCCTAATCAGTTATTGAACATTTTGATCAGAAAAAAGTGTGTGGTTTTCGACAAGTGAAAATTTGTTTATGAAATTTAATTAATTATTTATGTAATAATATCGAATTAAACTATTAAAATGAATTAAGTTTATAGCATAATAATCATATTTTACTATTCCATATGCATGTATCTAGTCTACTTTTCGTTATTTTCCTTCAATCTCTTAATCTTATAATAAAAATGTATGATTTTTTTTAAACAAATATCAATAAAATCTATTAAAAACTAACAGTATTAAGTTGTACTATTTGAGTGCAAAATGTGTATATCTTATATCGTTAATAAATATTTAATCGAATAATAATTTTTCAGTTCGAATTTTACGAAAGGATGGTGACGAAACTAAACCTCATGAGTTAGGAAGAATAGTTGTAAAACTACCCTTGCCACCTGGAAATATGTCCACCTTGTATAAAAGTCCTGAATTATTTTGTCAAATTTATTTTTCTACTTATCCAGTAAGTACAATTATTATACTCAGCCATATTAGTGTTGATATCAATCAATTTTTCATAACTGATTTTCTTCAAGTTTTTATCTATATTTTAATTTTAATTTTATAATACATTATATTGAACTCAATTATAGCGAGAATGACTATAACGAATTCACTGATATATTGAGCAAATAATTACTTGAGTTATTCTTTATCTAATTGGGGGCAAATTCCATTTCATCATTAGATATTTAATAAAATTATATTTTTTCAGGGCTATTATGATACTATGGATGCTGGTTACAAAGATGAATATGGTTATATTTATGTAACATCGCGTGATGACGATGTTATCAATGTAGCTGGTCATAGATTATCAACATCTGCTTTAGAAGATGTTGTTTTAAAACATCCCGATATCGGAGATGCAATTGTCGTTGGTGTTCCAGAACATACTAAAGGAGAAATTCCTTTATGTCTGTTTGTTGTTAAGAAAAGTAAGTTAAAGCTGTATAAGTTATTTTCGAATCATTTTTCAATAGATTGGAAATTTCAAAGTTAATTAACATATTTTATACAGTTATTTATGTTTTATTTACATACTTGCACTATTATAGAATAATATTTGTTTCATTAAGTTTATGCATTTATAAATAACTGTAAATATGAAAAATTATATATATATATATATATATATATATATATATATATATATATATGTTTCACTATCTTTTAAAATATCTGCAAACTGAAAATATTGTACGTATATTTTTTACTTGCGATAAAAATACTTAGCCGCAAGAATAAGCTTAAATTAGAAATGAATAAACATTTACTCTTTCAAACATTAGTATTGTTTCGAATTGGAAATGTAGAACGAAAAACTATTTAATTTTAACTTGACGAAAATTATTTACTGTACAATAATATCTGATCAAATAATATAAATAAAACCTTTGGTTTCAAATTTTCTTATTCCAATAAAAAATAATTTAATTAAAATGAACGTCTATAAAGAGAGATTTTATGTATTTATTTTCATTTCGGCGAACGCTAAGCAAATGACAAAAATATAAATTAGGGATGAAATCTTTCCTATTCGTATAAATATCTGGATCAATATTTAATGCCATGTAAGACCTTCAATGTGGGGGATCATATGTCAATTACAGACACCGTACTCAATTCAAAGTAACAAAGCGTTGTAGAACACGACACGCAATGAACTGCACTGTGTGGTGTGAATTTAAAAGCAAATAAATGCATTCACCTAATTAATTACATCTCTATGTGACGTCATTACTAAGCGACAACAATATGCGTGTCAGTTATAAAGTAAGATACTGACACAATTTATTTTATTTTAGCTATTCGGTTATTTGAAATGTTTCAATTTTTAATACATTCAGTTACAATGAATGATTCTAATGTATATTATGAATCACATACTTCATATAAGAAACATATATGCACTGAAAATTGTTTATGTTTTTATATTAAAAAATAAATGTAATTTAATAATATTATGAACAGGTGCTATTTATTGATAAAACATGCAATAAATAAATGAAATTATTTAAAAGAAATCTCTGTAATTTTGATTATACATATATTTTACAGATACTATAAAAAATGAAGAAGATATTAGTAAAGAGCTTGTAAAATTGGTCAGAGATTTGATTGGACCAATTGCTTCATTTCGATTAACGGTCTCTGTTCGAGGTTTACCAAGAACACGATCAGGAAAATCATGTAGAAAATCAATTGCAGATTTAGCAAAAAATAAAATTGTTAAGGTTTGTTCAATTATCATTAAATTGAAATAGAATAATTACATATTATGTTATTTTTAGATTTCTCCTACTGTCGAAGACCCCAGTGTTTATACTGATATCAGGAATGCTTTACAAAAACTCGGTTACGGTTTACTGGCACCTGAACCTCAACTATAATCAATTTTAGATACAATATGAGGTTCTGCTCAAAACAGAAAAACAAGCTATAAATAATTATATATATATATATATATATATTCCATACAAATATTTATTTTTCTTTATTACTTTAAATTATAATAGCTATTATTATTAACAAATAATTTTCGAAACGGATTAATTTAATTAATTAAAACTGTACACTATAGGTTGATATTTTTTATTGCCGTCTTTTTCAAAATATGTACATATATTACATATTAATGTATATATTTTTGAAATTTTTAATATTAAATTACAAAAAGTATGCATTGTAATTGAAATATCAAATAAATATAATTAAACTTCTGCGTAAGAAATATACAATAAAAATGTACACAAGTATTTATGATTCTTTAAATAAATTTTATCCAAATAGCTGAAATAATATTAGATATTTAAATGCATGTACATCTGTTATTCCTTAATTTTCCAATTTTTTATTATTTTGCAATAATTTCTTCAGAAAAAGGTGTTAATTAAATACTTATATATAGTCAACATTATTACGTATTCTTTTAATTAAAAAGGTGTGAATATATTTAAAGATTATTAAGTATTCCTCAGTCTGCCTTTAAAACTAATTATGATAATTTACAGGAAAAAAGGAATCAATAAAGGAAAAAAGATATCGATAATTATATCCAGAAACGAAAAAAAACAACATACACTTATTTTCTTGACATGTTTTATATTACAGGTATTTTAACATGTTTTAAATTATTTCCTTATGTTAATATAAATAATTGAATTTATTAAATAATTCTCAAGGAAATATGATATAATAATTATAGCAATATTATATATAAATGATTATCATTTGAATAAAAGACAAGGATAAATAATATTAATGTATTTCAAACACAATATACAAATCAACACTATTATGAAAAAATGTATCAGTTTAAATATAATAATAATAAGTAAATATCATTTATAACAAAAAATATATTTAAATATATATGTAGAATATTATAAAAGATTAAATATAATAGTATTCAGTAAAAAAACATTAGAATAGAATATATTATGAGTAGATAATTAAATAAGTTAATCAAGCTTTTATTATAAAAATATATATAATTTTTATTACTTTTATAAATTATTTAAAAGTTCGTAAAGTTAATTATTGCAAAGTAAATAATTTATTGAGATATTTTTGAATATATTCAATTTGTAAATAAATGTATTCTGTGGAATTTTTAATTATCTAGATACAAATGAGTATATTTATAATTTATATATAGAAATTCTATTGGGATTATATTTTATTTAAATGAAACTGTTTAACTTTTGGATTTAAAAATAAAATATATAAAATTTGCCCGAAAATAAATGTATGGAATTATAATATTAATGGAAATTTTTACTCCACTATTAAATGATTCAAATAAAATGGTTTTTTTGTTAGTTTTCTGTACATGAAGGAAAGATAATGACAATCATTTGCAACTAACTTTGGTTTGAAGCTTGGTTAAGATTTTTATTTATTTTTTTTGGAGTTAGAAGGAGCTCTTCTGTAAATGGTTGTATGAATAAATAAATATTTGTTGTTATATTTTTTAAATAGTAATATATTATAATTTGTAAATGATTACATTTTTCCCTTTTCATTAAAATGTTTTCAATATAAACATATACCACATTAATTATAAAGTTAACCTAATTTATTATATGTTTGTACTATAAATGTATATTATTATTGCATATTTTGAAACTATTCAAAATTTGTCTAATACGATCCTAAATTATTTTTGTTTTTAAATGAATCTTTTGTGACAATATATTGAATTTGAAGAATAGATGTTTTTTAGACATGACCGGTCAAGATATATTATCTACTGAAAAGTACACTTGTAGGTATGGAAATTATATTTACAATAATAATAATTATATTTACAAAAATAAAACATCTTAATTAACTAACTAATACACCTTTTGCATATAACGATTGAAATTTCTTAGCGTATTAAATGTGTACATTGTTAATTTAAAAACATATTAAATGTATTTTAACATCATATTAAAAATCATTTGGTTGAAAATGTTGAAATGTATTAATGTTGTTTTAGAGTAAGTAGTGTACTTAATAAAAATGCATCCCTTTTTGGAAAGAAGTTTTTATTTGATAATGATGAATCTACATGTTGGAATTCAGATCAGGTAACGAAAAATGTGAATATATTTGTCTCAGATACATATATACATATATATATATACATTTAATATAATTTATATTTTAGGGTAATCCACAATGGATAAAAATTGATTTTGAAAAAACTATAAAATTTTCAATATTTGAAATGCAATTTCAAGGTGGATTTGTAGGTACAGATTGTTCTGTTGAAACATTTTCACCTGATAAAACTGAAACTGAACCATTTTATCCTGAAAACAATAACTTTGTACAGACATTCAAGTTAAGTCAACCAAAGTCGTGTACTTCTGTAAAATTTATATTTAATAATAGTGAAGATACATTTGGTAGAATTATAATATATAAATTAACAATATGTAAATAATGTTTTTTTAATAAAGATGATAACTGGTTTTTTTAAACAGTATAGATATCCTTAATTTACTATAAATTATTTTATATTTTCATTTAAAACACAAATGAAAACAAACTTACGTATAGTAATTTGTCTAAAATTGATACATCAATATTAAAAGTATATAACACAAATTTATGACAGTAAATATATTAATAACATATTTCACCTTTGATAAATTATAGTAATATAAGTTTATTTACAAATCAATTATAAGAAACAATTTGATCTCTAATCAACATAACTACATAAAACATAACCTCAAAACAAATGTCAGTTATTTTATCGATATATAAATTGTTTATATAAAACAGCTGTTTGGATATCTTTAATTTACATTTAAATTCAGCCACTATTTTTTAATATGTATTTTCTAAAAAAGACTAATTCTGTATCAAATTTTATGGTGTCAATTTATTACCTATAAATTATATGTATGTATATATATATATATATTTATATATACATATATAAACATATAAGTATTTATTTATACAAAAAATTAATTGTCATTTATTACTTCTAAAAAATAAAATACATCAAATCCAAAAACATATTGCACATAAATAGACATTCTTAAACGAAAGTTGCTTGTTAGGTACAATACCTAACACAAAAACCCTAGTACGATAGCAAATAAAAATACATTACTAGTATTTGTACAATTTCACACGTATTTGTCTCTTCATAAAAGTTTTTCGTCTGAAATAAAATAATATTTTATTCCATATATTTTTGTTAATATAATTTATTACAATATCGTTTTTTTAATATACATATATCAATATTTTCTACTATGAAAAAGTAATTGTATTGTGTTTTGTGTACACTGTTCTAAAAATGACGTGAGATATGAGGAGACAATAAATTCATGCTATAGATTTCTTTGTGACAATATTTTTTTCTTGAATTGCATTACAATGGCAGATTTTGATGCTATTTATGAAGATGAAGAGGAGTCTGAGCCTAATTTTGAAGATACGGAATTTACTCTGGTTCCAGATCCTATTGTTATTAGAGGAGCAGGAAATATGACAGTGTAAGTTTAATAATTTTAAATAAGTATTTATAATTCAAGCACATAAATAATATTTATCGTGACTACTAAATCATATCTGTGTTTCTTTGTGAAATAGTAATTTTTAGGTAATCTATTTGTCTTATTATTAATTTAATTGTAAATTATAGGTTTGGGTTAAGTAATCGTTTTAATACAGAATTTCCAAATGGACTTATGTCTCGAGTTGCTCCCGAAGAATTTAAAGAGACCGTATTAAGAATCAATAGCATTCTGAAAAAAACCTTACCTGTAAATGTAAAATGGTTATTTTGTGGGTGTATGTGTTGTTGTTGTACATTGGGATGCTCTTTATGGCCAGTAATTTGTCTTAGTAAACGAGTAAGTAATTTTTTATTTATTTAAAATAAACTGTCTAGTAATTTTTATTTAAAAAGGTCGTTATATATAATTCATTTTTATATAACCTTTCTCTAATTATTATGTTCAGTGAATGAAATGTATAAAATAGTATAGTTTATTAAGTTAATGTATGAATAAATTAAATCAAAAGTGATAACGTATTGAATGAATAATCCAAACATTAAGTTTTGAGAAAAGAGTAAAATTATTTATTTTATTATTGTAATTTTTACCTTACTGATTTGATTTGTTTATTTTCTAATTCAAAATCAAACATACTTTTATATTGCTGTTGTATTTTGATTTTATAGACACAGCACTCCATCGATAAACTTTTAGAATGGGAAAATTGTCACTTGTACCATAAACTAGGACTGCATTGGCGACTATCAAAACAGCATTGTGATTCTTCGTCTATGATGGAATATGTAATTTTGGTTGAATTCATACCAAAAATACCTATTTATAGACCGGATTAGCCCTTGTATATCACTTTTTTTACTGAAATATTGTTAATTATAAAGTAATAGTTTTTGTAATTATGTAATTTCATTGATTTGTAAGTGATTTTTAGTTAAGAATTGAGTGCTTTTTTCAGTGTGGAAAAATATTTAACGTTAGTCTATTTTAAGTACATTTTTTTTGTATCTGATGATCTCTGATAGAAGAAAAAATACAACGCTAATATTTTTTGTAAAATAATTGAAGTCTAATCAGAAAAAAGGAGCACTTTTTTGCTTGAAAACCAAGAATAAATGTTATTATTGCATTGTAACTTAATAAACAAATTGTATTTGTTTGCAAATAAATGTACTGATAAGCATTCTTTTAGTAAAAAAGAAAGCAAACTTTAATGGTAAAATTAGAAATTTTTGCACAAAATACAATTGTAATTATTCCACATTTAAATTAGTTTTTCGAGTTAAAGTCAGTATGATAGAAATTCAGATATTGAAACAACGTTTTATGAAATAATACAAACATCATCAATTTAAAAAAAGAAAAACAATATTGAACAGGAATTATCAATAACTAATATAGGATGGAATAATCGAATTTTTATAATAAACCATCATTTAACATGGCCTACAAAACTGTTTGCTCCATTAAAATTAATAATAGTACATGGTGTGTTTTAGTAATATATACACTCCATTATATTGGTGCTTATGAATTACCAGGTAATAATAATAATAAACTCATTAAAGTAAATGAGTATAAATTAACTGTTATGTAGTTCAGCAACTGATTGGATTGCTTTTTTTCATATAAATTATGAAGGTGATTATATTTCATATTGTTAGTGTTATATAACATGCACTGTGAATCATTTTAAATATTACATTTGAAAACAACTCGCAAGCAAGCATGAATTCAAGTAGAATACACAGTTATCACTGTTAGTATACTGTGCTAAAAATATGTATTTTTTAAGTCGTCACAATGTATGATTTATTATCAACGCTGATATTTATATATATATATATATATATATGTATGTATGTATGTAAACATGTACATATATATTTATACACACTTGCATACATGCTCTAAAAGAATATTTCAGTTTCTTTCAGGTACGATAATAAGTTATCACATTTATTAGTGTTAATTATTTAGTTTATTGATATTTGATATACAACTATACATATATGCAAATAATAAATACTTACACACAGTACATATATGTAGTAAAAGGTTTATGAAAAAAATCAATAATTTTACATATACTTTATGTGAAATGCAGTGATAGTTTTATTAATATATATATAATTATTAATATGTACTGCCTTAAAGTGAAAGCTACTGCCATTTATTTTATTGCATTTAAAAAGTAATTGTGTGTATATGTATTTTTGATTATGTTGTAAAATGAAACGCTAAAAAAGTATATTATTTTTGAAATAATAAACTGTCAGTAAGCAATAACGTTAAATAAAAGTGATTTTATTTACAATTTCAGTTCCAAAATAAAAAATATTTAAAGTAGTATTCAAAAATAAGTAAGTTACTATTTAAATTATAACTTTATTTATAAATAAATTTATAAATTATTATATTAGAAATAATTTCATATATATAATTACTGTATCTCATATTTAGTATAAATTAATGAAAATTATCTTTATTCTTTTTAATGTTTTAGAGTAATTCAATGATGTTTATTTATAGACAACACTCACTGTAATCAGCGTATAGAAAATATTTTAAGCAGATAACAGTAAATAAGTTTATAAATGTGATTATTTATATGCACAGAAAAATATTTGCATTTAGAGTATGATTGATATATATATATATATATATATATATATATATATATATATATATATATATAACATTTGATTATAATAATATGTTTATATATAGTTTTATATGCATATATGTTATTTATATATGTAAGTTGTGTATAATGAACATATAAATATGAATTTAGCAAGCAATTTTTTAAGTAAAAGTAATTGAAAGTAAACAACAGAAATTTTATTTGTTGTTTTGTGTTATATTCTGTGTGAACACAGTGTGAAACATTGAATATATATGTATACAATGTTTTTATAATAGTTTATCTTACATGTTGTGTTAAAATATATACAATCTTTGTAATTAAACTTGCTGTTACAGGATCAACAATGTTATTTATTATTTAGATTCGAATAAAATGAACAATTTTCTATTAAGAAATGTGACAATAATCATTGAATATCGAATGCTGATATTTATGTTGTACAGTTAGTTTTCACAAGTCTTCAGTCTTGTATTCAGCATTTAATGTAAAAAATAACATAAAAATAATATTATATTTTGTTGATCTATATGTGGCAATGAATATTATGTGATAAACGCATATTAAGTTGAATTTGACAGTATAATATGTAGAGGTTGTTGGTACCTGCAGCAGACAAATATAAAGTATAACAATTTTTTGTATATTATTATAAATTGTACTTTTGAGATTAGTATTCTTAAATTTAATTCTGTACCTGGTGTGTTAGTGTCCTAATGGCTTTGTAGACTGTTAATGTAACTATTAAGTTAAGATATACATTAAAAAATTTGATAATTTTTTAACTGCCAGAACATACATTGAGTCTTTGGTTTTTATTGATTAATTTACATTTCATGCAATAATTACTATTGTTGAGTTTACTTGAAAAAAGAACTAGTATGTACTGTGTAGTTCATTTATTTTACACTTCATAAGTGTCTTATTGTAAGTTTAAATTATCATCAATAGTTAGACATTAGCTCTTTAATTGTCGATATTTATTATTGCTGTACAACAAAAGTTGCTTATCGCTTTGCAGCTATGACATGTTTTCAGATATAAATATAGCGAAATGTATTATTATTCATTGTTATCATAATATCTAAAATTGGTATTGTTTTTATTTAATAGATATTTTACTTTTGCTCATTGTGAGATAAAATGAAACATATCATTACATTTGAACGTTTTTCTTTATATTTTTGTGCTTACTAAATGTGTAAACAAAATATGTATTGTTTCAACATTTGTTTAATTTAAAAATGAATCTAATTAACAGAAAATTAAATAAATTTATTAAAAATAACATTACAGGAATAATGGAAGGACATCTAATTATGTTATTTAATGTTTAGGTAATTACCTTTTTGTTAAGAGTCTATAAACTTTTAAACAACTGTAAGTCATGAATGGAATTAATAAATGATATTTCATATTTATATTAATAGATGGGCTTTTAATTTCCCTTGTATTATTAAATTTATACCTTTATTGTGGCTTTATCTCAAAATAAACCTAGTTAAGTAATTTATTGAAAGGAATGTTAATAATTCAATAATTATTTATCACTTATTAGTATATAAAAATGTCTATTATAATCTTAAAATAGATTTGTTTTTTTTTTATTTATACATTTGACATTATATTGATAAATAATCATTTAAAAAATGAATCAGGTATTTTATGTATTTAAGAGCAAATGTTTTTGAATATACTTTTCATAAAAAATCAGGATATTAATGTAAAATATTTATTTTTAAATTATTAAGTACAGTACTTGATTGATGTAACTAATTTAACCTGATACAGAAGAGTTTTTCCTGTATTTTATACCTATACATATTTGAAGTCAAGTAAATAATCCTATTTTATTTTTGGTATTTATGAACATAATTGAAATTTCTTATTCTAGAGATGAATTCGAATGAATGGTAACAATATTTTATTTTTATATAAATTTCAAGAACATGTGATATGTTTTTTATTTTACGAAAGTATGATATTAAAATATTATATTTGTTGTACTAGCTGTTATTTTTTCTTGTTCAAAACATCAATAATTCATATTTAAATATTATACTGTGCTGTTTTACAAAATTGTATCTATAGGTATTTATTCTAATTGATGCTTATTTTAGAAAGATATAACTAGTTAATACTATTTTTAAACATCTGTATTTATTACACATTTAAAGACATTGTTTTAATAATAAATTTAATGAGTATTCCAATACTTTTATCTACACGATAGTTATTCATAATTGGCGCCATTGTTCATGAAAAAAATAATATTAATCATGAAGATATGTGATAACAAAAACACAGATGTTTGACATGTTACGTTAATTTAGTGGTTATATTTTTTAATTAGCAGTGGGCATAATTTACTTTTTTATCATTTGCATATGAAATAATTATTCATATTTAAATGTTTCTAATTTAATAAAGTGTGCGTTTTATATGTATAGTTGATTGTCAGATTGTTATTACCAAATCTATGTGATATTCTTTTATATATCAGAAAATTAAATTGTATTGTTCATAATATTATTGGTTCTTTAATGTTTTAACGATAAATATAGGTTTTATCAAATGCAGATCATGGTGAAATGAATACATAATATTTGATTGATTGTTAATAATAATTTAGAAATGGTCATAATCATAAGTGGAGTGTTTTTCTGTAGATAATTTGGGTTGATTTTTTTTGAGATGTCTGCAAGAAGTACAATAACTACTACTGAATCAGTAGCATCTTTAGATTCAAATTATGTTAATCTAGACTCACCCTCAAGTCTACATTCTGCTATTGTAAAAGATGGAGTTACGTATGCCGTCCGGGTAGGAAACTGAGAATTCACTTTTGAAATTAATTTTATATTTTTAATTAGTATTCTTTTTAAGAATTTTGTTCTACTTTTAGTACATTGGTTGCCTTGAAGTAAAAACGTCTATGAAAAGTTTAGATTTTGAAACAAGATCACAAGTTGCAAAGTAAGTGGCTCCTTAAACACAAAATGTTGATGCAAATGTTACATATTAAAAAAATGTACTTAGAATTTTAACATTCCTTGTATACACAAACTGATTAATGTTAAATATTTTAAGGGAATGCATACGCAGAGTATGTGAAGCAGCAGGTCTTAAAACCAGCGGTGGTCGTTCTTCTAGTCGTAGTTCAAATAGCATATCGCGTTTATTAGGTGAAAGACCTCGAATGGAACATGCCGGAGCAGATGTAAGCCTTACGGTTTCGAGTGGTTGTTTAGTTCTCAGTAATCTTCATAGTGGAGAAGTTATTGTACGTCATGATATGCCAAGAATATCATTTGCATCAGGTGGTGATACTGTAAGTTGTTCTTAAATGTATTGTTTTATTTTGTCTACATTCAGTAAATAATTTTTTTACAGGATACTTTAGATTTCGTTGCATATGTTGCAAAAAATTTACAAGAATGGCGTGCTTGTTACGTGTTAGAATGTGGAGGAGGACTAGCTCAAGATGTAATATCAACAATAGGACAAGCTTTTGAACTTCGTTTCAAACAGTTTCTTACAAAACCACCAAATATTGCGTATGTATAATTTTTCGATGGCAATTAGTAACATTTATTAATACATTTATTTGTAAAAAGTTGTAATACAAAATATATTATAGTTAGTTTTTAATGTACAAAAGTGCGACTTATTGTTGAATATTTTACATAAGTTGATTTTAAAAGTTTTACACTAATTGAACTAATATTTATAAAATAATTTGTTTGTAGTTTGGCTTTATCTATTGTACGTGGTCCTACAGATAGGGATTATTATAATGATTTGCCTGGAAAAGTACCACCAGAAATGGGACCGCCACCTGTACCACCTTTACCAAATAATGTGCCACCACAGTCTAATACACCAAATCTTATTGATTTACATTCTGTTCCTACTTCAATCCCACCCAGACCTGAACATAATTATGTAAATGATAGTGTAATGGATGCAATTTATACGGAACGTAGCAGTTTATCAAGGGATGTTTTTGATATGCGTTAGTATTATTTATATGAATCTATCTGTGTGCATTTGAAAAAATGTGTATGTTTGTGAGTATATATATATACATACACACACATAATCATAATATATTTTTATTTAAAAAATTAATGTGTATTTAATATATTAAGTGTGTATTTTTAAATAAAGAAAAAGTACATTTAAATAAAATGAAGGTATTGATTAAAATTCGAATTGCATAGAACCATTTACAACTACAAAAGGATTTCCTGAAGAAGAGTGTAATGATCCACAAAAAATTCAATTATGGAAAGAAACCTGGTTTCATGGTGCAATTAGTCGGGCTGAAGCAGAATCATTATTAAAACGTGATGGAGATTTCTTAGTGCGTGAGTCTCAAGGTGCTGCAGGTCAATATGTATTAACGGGGATGCAGCAGAATACAAAAAAACATTTACTACTTATTGATCCAGAAGGTGTGGTAAGTTTCATATATAATTTTGTATTGTTTTGTTTATTAACAATTTTATTCATCTTATTTGTAGGTTCGTACAAAAGATCGAAATTTTGAAAACGTTAGTCATCTTATAAACTACCATTGTAAAAATCAGCTTCCTATAATATCTGCTGAAAGTGCACTTGTTTTGCGTACTCCTGTTCCACGAACAAATACATCAGTAAACTCGCATTTAATGGGGTAATTGTACATCTGATAATTGAGCATGGATTAAATTTGTATGCCATAAATAAAATAAAATTATTAGTGTAATAATTTTATATTTTACATTGATATAATTTTGAACAAATTAAATTTAAAAATAGGTTAGTTTTAAGTAGATAATTCATTGTTTTTATTTAGCAATAATGAACATATATCGTCTATCTACCTTAATTATAATATTTGAAATTTCTTGTATAATCTCATATGAATATTATACAGAGTTGTAAAATTCATTCTTTGTATTTTCTTTTTTTCTTAGTAATATATTTTATACGCTTATATTTTATTGTATTATATACATAATACACTTTATCAATCTCATCAAAAAGATTAGATCAACATTACTGAATTTTATTCTATATTTATGTTATGTATGTTTTGATTAACATATGTGTGTAATATTTTTAAATGTTTTAACATTTTACATTATTTTTTCTGGATCTATAGTCTAGTAACAAAATATTATAGAATGCAAATTCAGTTTAGATGAAAACCAGGCAAATCTTTATTTTTTCATAGTCTTAGTTTTATTGTATAGTCCATTTACTTTAATGAATGTCGTATATTCTAGAAATAAATAAAAGTTGATATGTTTATTACATTTTAGTTGTATTTAGCTACAATTTATTTTGATCTAATATGATAATTGTAATATATAAATAAAAAAAAGTTAACTGCATTAAATTCAAATCTGTAACCGATATTTGAAAAGTCTGCAACTAAGGTTTTTAAAAAACAAATGAAAATATTAAAGTTTTTTAATTGTGTCAATAAAACCAGAAGGTTTCTTGTTAAATAATGTTATTTTTGTCAAAAAAATAAAAATTTGGTCTAACAACATTTTTGAGAATGAATATATCCATGCAAATGTATAAAACCTTTGAAGAATTGATTTTTATAGTAAACTGTATGTTTAATATAATAAAAAAATCTTAATTCCATTTTACAATATTAATTGTTTTAATAATAATTTGAAAATATGAATATATTTTATGGAAATGTTTTAGAAGATGAATCTACTTATTGTTTTTAATAAATAATTACTTATGAATATAAAAATACATTTTTTATTGGATATAACTTCAAAAAAGTAATTAAAATGTAAAAAAGATGTACTTTTGTTACATAGATCATTTATGTCAGTGATTTGTTTGAAGAAAATTCAACTGTATTATAAGTTAATATATATATATATATATATACATACACACACACACACATATATATATATATATATATATATATATATATGTGTATATATATATATATATATATATAAGTAATTAAATACTTTTTATAGTATTTTATAATATTAAATTTTATCAAAATGTATCTAACGTAATATTCAACAGGGTTTCAAATATAGTGGGATATTCACATTAATTTTCATGAAATTTATTGTAGGCTGATTTTATTTTAGACTTGTTTGTATGTGTAGTGAAATAAAATATCTAAGTCTTTTATTTTTATTTTAATAAGTGTTATTTATTATTCATTATGATCGATTATCATGTGTTTAAATGTGAAAACGTAGGTCACAGTCTTTTCATATTTAGAATATATATATATAAATAATTTTTTGGTGAAAATGAATGCCTTTGTGTAAAAAGAATGTATCAAAATATATTTACGTAAGTTTCAATGAAGAAAGAATTATTTTGGTATTACATATTTTCATTAAAAATATCTGTAAGTGAAAATAAAGTAAAGAAATGTAAGTTAAAGAATTTGATGTATTCTTTAAGGTGCTACAGTATTAATGTATATGTGTACATATATATGTGTATGTATGTATATATATATATATATAATTATTAATTTTCAATACGTTCTATTTTTATACAATTTATAATTTTCATAATTTAAATATATTCTAATTTTCACTATCAGTACATTATTAAATGAAATTATCTTTAAGATGACCATTTCTTGATATAAAAAAATATGGTAAAGATTGTTTAGAATGATTTTCAACATTATAATGTTTGTGTTAACACACAACAAGTGTATGATCTCATATATTTGTTATATAACATTTGTGATTATCTTTTGTATGAAAATATTTGTAAACAGATAGATTGCAAAGAATTGTTGATATCATAAATGATGTTCTTGATAATTCAGATGATTAAATTAAATAGATTGGAAAATTAGACACATTTAACAGAACATATAATTTTCTACTTAATATTGTACTCAATTAAATGAATAAGAAGGAAGTAAATCAGTATCATTTTTCATTATTTTTTATGTAAGATGTTCACTAATTTATCACACTTCTTACATTTTTTCATGATTGAATATGATTAAAATATAAAATCTATTATTAATTAAAATGTGCCATAATATTAAAAATGTTAATATAAATTGCACTAATCATCTTAAAAATATTTTTGTAATTTTTATACATACAAAATAAATTCGAATATGTTGAAATATTGTATTCTCTTTGCATTGAATATAATACATTATTATCAATATTAATTAAATTTTGGCTTAAATATGTCTCAGTAAATCAAGAATACTAAAAAATGAATTTTAAGCTTCGAGCTGTTTCTTTTTTACATTTTTAAATGGACCAATAATGTTAGATTTTAATATTGAAAAGTAATCTAAACATTTATATTCACTTTATAGATAAATAAGTTTAGATTATATTTGTATGTATCGACGCATTAAAAGGAGACAAAACAATTACTAATCAAAGAACAGAAATTTAGAAATCAAAAAAATCCATTTTAAAGCCTGTACTTATTATTTACTAGTTGATTTTTATGTGCTTAAATAATTGTAAAAGAATTTTTCATATAAAGTTAATGATATAAGACAATAGAAATCAATTTTCTGTTTAAACATGTATAAATACATAAATGTATTTTATGTATGAATGTAACAAGCATACAGTTAATTGAAGATATTTTAATGCAATATTTATAAGAAGTGTGATATTTGTATTTAGTTAATGTAATGAGCTTATTAATATGCAATCACCATAATGATATATTTTGTATATTCATATGTATTTTGATCACTTTTCATTTTAATTATATTGTGTAATGAACTTGTGCATTTATCTTAATTTCCTTGTCAATTTTGAAACTCTGAAACATTTAACTACAATAATCAACATGGATTTACGCCATATAATTTATTTTGTATACATTTAATTTTTTTTACAATTCTAACATCATTGTTCTCATATAAAACATGAGATTTACTATTTGTTGAAACGTATTATTGTGTCCTATTAAAAATGGCTAGTGTCAAATTTTTACTACATATTTTTCCTATTTTGATGTCGAGTATAAATTTTTTTTTTTAAATTTCATCGATTTTGTACAAAAAATAATTACAAATATAAAGGTTTCAGTTATAATCGATTGATTAAGAGAAATAATTCTTTTACATTACAAATGAATGAAGCAAGTTTTATATTTTTAATTTCAATAAAAAAAATTACAATGAGTATATGGAATGTTTATATTTAGTTTTCCAATTGTTCCTTATTAATATGTTAGAGTATAAGTACGATATTTCACGTTAATTTCATATATTAAACATTGATTTTCTTTAGTTATAGAGATCTGTTTCACAAAATAATAGTGTACTGCTCATGAAAAATTAATTTAACTAGCATACACTTTTTAGTGAAGATAGTTCGGGGTAGTTTTAATAATTGTTAGTATGTTATTGATTTATTAACATATTATAAAAGTTATAATGTGTATTATCTAATGTTTAAAGAAATAAATATAATAACGATAAATTAATAAAAAAATAAATAAATATTCAGACAGGGCAATGTATGTGGGATTTATAATAAAAATAAGATAGTTAAAAAAAAACCGAAACTCCAGGATTCCTAAGAGTAATAATACCACACTTTGGGGAACATTTCATAAGACATACGTCTTATTACTTTAACAACACCTTAATACTTGACCATTTCATTATCCTGGCTAAAAACATTGATATAAATTAGATAAAATAAATATAATACATAACACGCCTTATGTATACCGTTAACATGACAAATCAACCACGTCCTCCAAGTGGTGTGCTGTATCACTCCTTCTAACCACAAGGTCATCTCTTCTTACACAAAAGTGTAATGACTTCATTATATATATATATATATATATATATAAACTAATGTTGAATGCAAATGAGGAAATTTCTTAATCTCAAATTCGATAAACGGACTCTTCAAAAATTGCGACTAATAGAATCTGTTTGTTTACAATAAATTAGAGTTTCAATATTCTTATCAATATTTATTCTTGTCTATTTTTCTTCACAATATATATGTTTTTAAGTTATTTTTGAGTATAAATGTGTCCCAGGGAGTTGTTATTTGTTAAAAAATGGATTAAAAACATCTTTCTTGAATGCATAAGATGAATCTTTTTAAGCATTGTACTAAAACTTCATCATTTTCATATTTTTAGTTTTTTTTAACGAAAAAATCAAATTGCAATTAAATATTTAATAAAAATAAGGAATTCAAATAATGGAGTATAGTTCTAATTAATTTTTCATAAACTAGCTGCTAATTAATGCGTTACTATAGATTTCTTATTTTTTTTAAATGCTTCTTTTGAACGTTTCATATATACATATATATATATATATATATATATATATATATATATATATATATATATATATTTACAAACACACACACACACACATATATATATATATATATATATATATATATATATATATATATATATACATATATACATGCATGAAGATATCAATACATTTACTCAGTGAAATTAACATTTAAACAACTGTCCATGGAAATTGAAAGTAAAATGATCATTGTGGGGATACCATGACACTTTTTTCACCTGTGGTTTAGCTATAAAGAAGGCCGTTAATGTGAATAAATGAAAAGAGAGAGTTTAACTAACAAACGTAGCAAATATATTATCCATCTTGTATTATTCGATATAAATATATTTTAAATTAAACAATGATCTTACAAAAACAGAAAGCAAACATAATTTTATTATTTATATATCTAAACCTGTCTTTGTTAAAAAACCAACAGTTATATTAAATACATCAAGGCTAACATCGTATAAAATGCATATAAAGTGAAATCGATCATATGGTTTTTATTACAATCAAATATTTCTATCTTTTATTTTTGTTTAGTGTAATAATAATCTTTTGAAAACATATAATGAGTGTTTAAGTAAAATATGAATTTAGTTTTCTTGTAAATTCTTAACGCTCTTGTGCGGATAAAATGTTTACTTTAGAAATAACGCAGTAATTGAACTAAGTTGGGATATTACGAGTTTTGCAATCCGAATAATTATTTGATCATGCTATAACTGTTTAATAATAATATGAACATCAAATTAATAATTACCAAGTTAATCAAATATTGTTCATTTAGCATTAGTATTTTTTAATTAATCGTGAAAGAATGTAGTTGAATAGTAAATTTGAGTTTAAACGAATACTCAAATGTACAAAAGATGTGATATTTTTAAACATAAATAATTGTTAAGTTTAGTTATTGAATATAAAAAGAACAAACAACACAGTTTTATATCTACAAAAAAGTTTTTGTGATTACAACATCCTTGAAATATACATTTTTATTAAAATATTGTTTCGAAAATGGAATCGAGTCAATTAATACGATTTTGTGCGATATTATTGTTATTGTTGTTAGTGACGGGGGATTATTCAGCATTATTTTCACAATTTATGCAATCAGTGACTGGGAATATAACAGATAATAATAATGAAAAAAGTAAAGAACCAGATAGTGGTTCACAATCTCAAGAACAATACTTACAGTCTTCGAACACAAGAAGACAAAAACCAGCGGGTTTTCCGATTGATAAGACTGTATTAGATATTGAAGCAGATATTGATGGTGTTGACTTAAAAAAATTAGGTCTGTGACTTTTATACTTCCAAAAAATATCTTTCATTGTTGCGACATAAGATCCCCTTAATTAAAAGTAATTATATATTCTCTAAAATATCATAACGAAAGTACAAGTGGATCGATATCGCCAATATATTAAAATAATTTTGGAAATGGGACAATTTATATTTTTTGATATATATTTAATGTATAAAAATATATATTTCATTAATTAAAGAGTTAGATTGATTTAAAAATATCTAATTATTATTAATTTATATAAACTATAAATATTAATTAAATAAAAAAAAATTGTTAACAATATCGTCCTGCAAAAATATTACTACATTTCATAATTGGACTTCTATAATAATTCAATTCATAATTGCTTTAAACTGGTCCATCTATTCACGTTTTTTTTTTTAAATTACGTTTATGAATGAATCAAAATAATGAAAGCTTTTAAATATATTATTTGTATTTTTTTTCTAGAAATTAATTTCTTTATTTATATTTAATAAATACATATAAATTTGGTGCAAAATTACAAACACTTGCTTTGATCTCAATGCCAGAAAAATGTTATAATAAAGTTATTTAATTTTTAACTTCAAATATATATGATTACTTCATATATTTCTTTTTATATTTTATTAAAAAATAAAATATAAAAAGTATATACTATTTTTCTCATATACGATACTTCAACATTTCAGATTTTTCATTTTTTTATAAATTTTGTTAGAACAGTAATGAGTCTACTGTTCTAAAATATTTTCATTATATACTATTCTTTTTAATAAACATATAACAAAACTGATATAGTTTTGTGATATGAACACTTATGGGCATTTTAGGAGCTGTTAAGCACCGTTTAATCACGCTTAACACTAATTAGGTGCTTGAAAATACATTAGATAAATCTTCATGTTATAAAAAAGTTATGATTAAAATATATGCATATATAGAAATATGTATGTTAATTCGTTTTAGAGTATAAAATCTAAGCTTCAATTAAAGTTCAACTAATCACTATGAATATTTCTAAATAATTTAAAACGACGAATTATTATTTTCAGGTACTTTAACATCACGTGTCAAGTTATTGTCGACGATAAAAAATGCATGTCTTCCAAAACTGATATGCGAATTAAATGCTACATCTCAAAAGGAAAAGTTGACTGATTCAGAGAAATCTTTGTTGTCGCTTATTAAGTAAGTTATTAATTAAATAATTTATTTTTATTACCGTTATATTCTATGTAACATTATAATAAGAAATAATTACAAATTGATATATCAGGATTAAATTATTGGAATGTTTGTTTTATTACTTAATTTTAACTATAGTCAATTGATAATTTAAGCTATGGTTCGTAAAATTTTACAAAAAAAACATCTCTAATTATTTATATATGAATTATAAACAGTTATATAAGTGGTATGTATAATATTTTACATATATATATATATATATATATATATATATATATATATATATATATATTTATATGCATGTGACAGTGCATGTATTTAACAAATATTAAATAATAATAATAATTTAATTGTCAATGGTAAATTGTACGCAACACGTGTGTTGTATTTAAATATTTATATTAAGTGTCTGAACACAATATTTGTATAATTATTTTACAGCCAAAAATTTTATATATCTTGGTCTTAACGTTTCAAAAAGATGAACATATTAATTACTAAATTTTTTTTGTATTTCTAACTTAAACATTCATCTTTCATTCATTTTTCTTTCGTAAATAATTTATTTCCATTTATTATCCTATACATATTTATTTTTCATATAGTACGCTCATGTTATAGGAAAATAATAGTTTTTAAATATTTCTGGAAAACATGGAATACTTAGTTAGCATGTTATGTGCAATGTAGAAATATATTTTGATCCTGAATTTCTCTAAATCATAACTTGTTTCTACTATTCAACTCTCAGCTTCTAAGATAGTTATATGTTAGTTGAAATATTTTTAAGTAAAAAATACTTAATTGGTATATATATATATATATATATATATATATATATATATATATATTAGTATATATATATATATATATATATATATATATATATATATATTTGTATTCAAATATACTGCTACATTTTACGAGTACTATTTAATTATTTTGTATTCTAAACATGATTTATTTTATTTTTGCTTACATTTATATTTCAGGATATAATAAAAAGTACATAAATAAGTCAATAATTAATTAAAGATGAAAATAGCAACTACTTTTACTAATTATTATATTTTTATGCTCAGTAGTTGTAAAAATTGTAAAAAGTAAAATGTTGAGACATTCCATTCTAATTACTTGCTTTAGCTATGTTAATTGAAAATATATTGAAATTTACTATCTTAAAACCATATGACTGTTAATACATGATAATTGCAGTTACTATATATTTAATTAATTTGAAACACTTACTTTGTTATTGATATTTATGAAAATACGTTCTAAATTCTTGAATTAATACTATTATTCATCAAGTGTACAAAAAAAATGTGATATTTGTGAATCGTATAGAAACAAACAAGTATGTGATTTGTTTTAAACAGTTATTTATATACAATAGCGGATATTATTGAAGGATACAGTTGCCTAAAGTTATTTATATGACCTTGTCAAACTAGTTAAATGACCCGGATTAACAAGTAATTGTATTACTGGATCGATTAGTCTTAAATCATTGAATCGATGAATAATTATTATAAGAAATCGTAAAATATAAAGTAAAATTAACTTATTTACGAATAAATTCAACATATTTATCTACGTAAACAATTATATTCATATACTTTTTATGTAATTTATTTAAATTCCTTGCGATTGAATGTTATTATGTAGAAGTTATATTGATTTCAGGTGTATTTTGTTTATTCTTTTTACAAAAAGCAAACATAACTATGTAGACACACACACACACACACACATATATATATATATATATATATATATATATATATATATAGATAGATAGATAGATAAAAAATTACCCTTCAGAATACATAAAATAATGTTACAAGATTGAATTCAACATTAATTCAATTTCCTGATTATAATGTAAAAAATAGACATGTTTCAATGTTGAATTAATTTGAATATTTTATTTATATATTTCTATATCGAATAAATATTTTAGTTATTCGACACATCAAACCTGTTAATTTTTCTGTATTTAAACATTTGAATTTTTTTGTACACACACACGTGCAATATATATATATATATATATATATATATATATATATATATATATATATATATATATATATATATATATATATATATATATATTAGTTATTTAATGGCGAGATATTTTTATTTTTGTAATAGATTAAAAATATATCTAATATAACAGTTCTTATGTACATAGAATGCTGTCATATCATATTTATTTATTCAGAGAAAGTATAGATAGCTTATTAAATATAAATACGAAAAATACCTAAGAGATAAATGTAAATGTAGTAAACGTTCGAGAAAGTTGCTAAAATACTTATATATATATACATATATATATATATATATATATATATATATATATATATATATATATATATATATATATATGTCTGGTATCCGTTTACAGATAACATATATTTAATTATATATGTAACTTGGCATTCTTAGTAACTTTAATTATAGAAAAAACAAAATATTTCAAATGCAAAAAGTTTCTTCGCATTAAATTTTTAAATTAATTTCCCGTTTTTAATATAAACATTATATTTTTTTAAATATTTAATGTTAGTTGTTCTAAATAAAATTTAATATGCCGATACATTTCAAAGTTATTAAATATTAGTTTGTATATATTTATTTACGACTGAAAAATTAAAATCTATATAAAGTCTATTAAATTTTGAAATCATTCCAATAAAATATATCAAGTGGATTAATTTTAATAATGAGAAGTTCTGAATTAATTTAAATTGTGAGGAAATAGTTAATGATTTTGTGAAAATAAGTATAGGAAAAAAAACTCATATAAATTATATTTCTTTATATACTTTGTGTATCAGTCTTAAACGTAGTAATTAGGTATTGTATTATCATTTTTAAAACACTACATTATACTAAATTATATTTTCTTAATCAAAATTATCCAAAAAATTAACTAAACGTAGTCCCTTTGAACCATAAATACTCTAATGATTTATGTAGATTGAAACATTTTTTTTTTGATATAAACATTTTAGAAAAATGATCAAATTAAAATGCAATTAAATTTAAAAAAAATATGCTGTCATTTTTGCATCAGACATTCTTTTGAAGATTTTTTATTTTGACGGTATTATAACAAAACTAAATCGTTATCGAATGACCGTAATAAAAACCAGTTATGATTTAATGAAAATGATTTAAGTAAAATATAAAAGGAAATAAGACGAGCAAGCGGAAAGTAAAAGTTATAGTATATCTATTTACTGTCAGGCATATTAAGTAGTTTTCTATGTACTTAGCATAACTTGTTTTCACTTTCTCCTGTATTTCGTAATCAATTAAGATTGTAAAAAATACGTACATGATTATCGATCAGATATAAAGTAAGATTTTGCAATTTGGACCAAATTTTAACAATAAATCGTCTGTTTATCTGGCACTTGAACAATTATTGCAATTCTTTTCAGAACAGATTTTTATACGTTTATTATTCTTTATGTATTTCGTGTTTACTTTCTTTTTAATAAGGTTAATGTAATTAGTACTTGTAAATAATTCTAATAAGAGTTGTTACAATGCCAACAAAAACTTGTAGTCGATAAGTATTTCAAATAATAATATATATATATATATATATATATATATATATATATATATATATTATTATTATTATTTGATTTATTTATATACATATATATATATATATATATATATATATAATATTAATATATAATATTACATTATACATTTATGAGTGTTTGTGTTTAATATTTTTGTTCGTGCGTCATAAAATGCTTATTATTAAATCGAAAACTATATTGCGTGACTCTATGAATTTTGATTTGCAGATGTTTATCATAAACAAATTTATTTGCATAACCTGTATACTTTACAATTACATATTGTTTCAGAGATACCAGCATTAGTACAACTGCCGAGGTGACATCCAAATATCATTTCGCTGCCCATATGGGCCAATTAATAGCCGGTGTTGACGGAACAGGCTGTCATATATTTTATCCAACGTGTCCTTTTCCTAGTTTACAAGTTTTGCAAATGATGAAAAAGGTCCGAATGCGATAAATGTAATTGTTCGTTGACGCGTTTGTTTTTTATGAATAACAACGCTATGTTCCTATTTTGAAATATAAGTTGCTCAACATTAAATAAACCATTTTTTTTAAAAAAAAAGAAAACATGCCGTCCTTATGATAATTCGTAATTATGATCGATTTTACTATTAAGCTGTTTTGTTTTTATTTTATAATTATATAAAATTGTTATATTTATTCACTCTTTTTTGGTAAAAATATATTGTCAGACATTTTTCATACTTTCAATTCTAAATATATATTTGACCATAACACGATTCAGTTATAAATGAGATAATTATTTGTTTTGTTACAATAAGTATGAAAGAAAACATGTTAATTAATAAAGTATTTCTATTATATTGTATTATTTTATTTTTTATTCCCATTAAATCATTATATTTTATTAATCATTTTCTTGCATAAGGAGTTAACTGAATCATTAATATCAAATGTACAATTTTAAAAAAATTCTCTCTAGTCTATCAACAGTTCTGATGCTTTTCTAACCAGTCTCTCCAATAAATTACAGGTTAGCATATCATATAATTTACGACGTTTTATTAAAAAGTTCCCGAACGTGTGAAATAGAACATTAAATTTTAAATATATATTTTTATTGATTATGGTTCTCGTAAAAGTAATATCTTTGAACTAAAATACATCACTTTAAGCGATTTTTATACTTTTGAAAACACCTATTATAGTCATTTTTTGAATCGTAATCAAATGTTTTCGAATACTTCCATTTACTTCTTCAATTCTGTTAAATTACATTTCAATATTTTGAATTTTAGGACCAACAAAAACCAATAGATATTAAATCCTACAAATACAATGTTTGTAGAACAATAGTTATTTCATTTTTACTCATAAATTAAAAATTAATCGTATATATATATATATATATATATATATATATATATATATATATACATATATATTTACATAAATAAATTGTAGAATATAAAATACCAAAGAATAATATTTACTAATATATTGTTATACGATAGAAAGTTTAACGAGAATTCTTTTTTGTATGTTTTTCAAATTCTAGATATTTTTTTTCACAGTTTTATTGAACATTATATTATTCATGCACTTATTGTTTTCATTAATGTTATAAACAGTCTACTTTCGTACAGATTGCGGTTTTAATCATCATTTATTAGAAAATAAACGATTTCAATTATTAAGTTCATATTTAAAAAAACATTTATTTTATATGTATATATATATATATATATATATATATATATATATATATATATATAATAAAGATATGTATTAAAAAAATCTTTAAATCATTGATTACTATGTTAACAGATCTGAATTAAACATTTTAATATTCAATGATGAAAATATATTAGTAAAAAATATTAAAATATGACTGAGACAGAAAAAAATAACTATAAATGGTGACACATAAGAATAATATTTTTTTCGTTCTTAATAATAAGAGTAGTAAAACAGTAAAATCTTGTAAATTTTTATTTATAGGAATATGGAATTCAGATTTTTGTGTTCTTTTGAACTATATAAATTTCTTAAGTCGAATAAAAGTAAATTTATTAATATTTAAGTATTAAGTTTCAAATAAATCTTTTCAGAACTAAATCAATTTTATTTTTGGGGTTGAAAATGTTATTATTTAACTTGAACCATTTTTAATAAGTATCAAAGAAACTATCTTTTCGACTTTCATTATTATTGAATAACATAATTTAACTGTATTACATATGGTTTGAATATAAAACGAATATTCATATAAATTAACGTATAACTATTTATTTTGTTATTAATTATGTTTATTAGCTGTGAATATATATATATATATATATATATATATATACAAAATTAATTATTGTTTATATATTTCTTTAAAAACATACGTGTATATTTTAGAATAAGATTCATTCTATATTAAATTCTGTTGTGGAATAATTATTGAAATAAAATAAATAAATTGTTATTATAATAAATTATGGATAATAATATCGTATATTTGTATTAAATTCCGACCATAAAAAATACTTCTTAGCGGTTTAAAATTGGTTTAATGCTTACTTCGGGTCTTTGTGTCCATAAAAAAATAATATCCTTATTGTTTAATTGTTTTGCTTATTACTAATATATATATATATATATATATATATTATTTTAGCAAAAACTTAAATTATGTGTATTAATGTTAAAAAAGATGAATAGTTTTATCTTGGTATTATTATACCATGTTTTAATTATCAACAAAACGTATTAGAATTATGAAAAAATATTATTTTTGTTAATTTAAGTGTATTAGTTATATTGTGTAGTTAATTAATGAATTTTTTAATGTTCTGCATGTTTGTATTCATTGACGTATACTTATTTTTATAGTAAAATAATAAATTAACCTGAAGTATATGCAGTTAAATACACGTGTTAGCAATGAAACACAATACCTATTTATTGTTTTTCTAATTTCTTATAGTTTTAATGCATTGTTCTGAGATTGTAACTGTTTTTAGATGATGTTTTTTCAATAGAGATAATAAGGTAGTACATTTTGATGTAATAAAATATTTCGTATTGTTAATAATTATAACATATTTTTGTAAAACGTCTGCAATTTTCAAAGATAAAAATCTCGTTTTTGCATCAAAAAGTTATAAAGTTCTTTGTGAATATATTTCAGTCAATTAGAATAATTTTTAAATATTATGTCATCAATAGTTTCAATGAAGAGTATTCTAGATATGATAATTGATATATACAGTATTAAAATTTATTGCTTTTCATATTGTATACATCATTTATGTTAAATTTCTAATTAGAATTGAATATTTTAGATAGTATATCATTTCTTTGTACGTATTGTTAACATGATTATTAATCAATTCACAAGATGGCAAACAGTCAGTCATTTATCCACAATTTGCTACAATACTCCACGCCCTAATATTATGAAGCAATCGAGCAGTCCTTATTCAAACGTTCACTGATCAACAGTCATGTAGTTAATACGTGAACACATTATAATATCATATCAAACACATATCAATAGCTTCTATTACGACAAAGCACCTATAACCCTTCTTCAAACATGAAATCGTAAAAGTAAAATAAATAGAAGGGTAATAACAAATAATTACCGCGGCTTTTGTACGCCAGATATGTCATGCTGGTTTGTAACACTTCGTTACAAGAGGGTGTAGAAGAGAAGGGAACACAAAAAAACGAATAGACAGATACAAAAGCAGTTGCAAGACATGCACTTATATATACAGGACTGGAGCAAATAAATTCAACGTTGAGAATAAAATATATTTGAATTATTATAAGTACTATTTTAATCATTTCACAATATATGCGTTTTAAGTGGATATTTCTCTCTTTCAATGTATTACAAATAGACACACACGCAGTAAATATATAAATACACACTATAATGCACAAATACACAGCAATTCTATCAAATCCACCAGCTACAATCATAATTCATTTTTTCTTTAATTATAAATATTTTTTGCTATTAAAATTAGGACCTAAAACGTTGTATTCAATAGAAAAAAATATTTCAGATCAAAGAAGAGTAGAAATAGATTATTATATTTAATATTTATTTAATATATTTTGAACGTCATAGGAAAACAGATGTTTTAATAAAATAATTACAGAATATTTCATTAGAATAATATAAAATAAACATTCTGTATTTAATTCGTTTGATAGGTTTTTACTTACATCTTTTTTTCTAAAATTTATATGAAAGTAGTATTCATTTTTTACTCGTATCTATTGACATACTTTTTAATTGATGTTTTATGTTGATTATATAAATTTATTATTAGTTCTAAAAAACTTTTATTGTATATTAAATTTGATTGTAGAGAACATGTAATGAATTCATATAGCAAGTAAATGTTCATATGGGTTTTGTTTAATGCATATTTTCATATAAACATTTCTTCCGTAATGAGATCCTTTCACAGATATATCAAATAAATTTGGGCTTCTCTACGAATTTTATTTTTTTAATAGTTAGTAGTTAATCTTATTTTCTATACAGTCAATTTTTTAAACTGTTAGAAATGATGAATGTATAGTGTAAAAAATACAACTTTTAAGTCTTCCTAAAACTGAGATTACATATTATTTATATAAACCGACATTCAAATTTTCCCAGACTGAGAATAATTTGCAGTTTTTATATAAAAGATTAAACATAAAATTGCAATATATAGATAAATATTTATATTTATCTTCGCTTATCCGGAAGTACTGTGGTCTACAGGAATTCAATACTAAGAATAAATATAAATATTAATTTTTAAATACAAACTGTTCGACATAACTTTAAATTAAAATTAGTTTCATTTTAAAACTTGATAATTATTTATATATGCTTATATATATATATATAAACGTACATATCATATTGCTAAATAGTCATTTTATGCAGTTCATACGGTGGTGGTTGTGGTTACATTGACCACTTTTAATAATAAAAGTTGGTGGTAAAACTGTATATAGCTTACATTCGTATAGGTACTTTTATTCAACGAATATGTCTATAAATTGATTAAATAGTCTAAAAAAATCGAACAAAAATAATTGGCGTTATCAAAATTAAACAATTATCTGTACAAGTGCGTAATTTATAATTTCATATATATTAAAAATAAACACATATCAGAAAGTACAATTATTATTATTATAATAATTCTTTTAATTGAGGTCATCATATTGATAATAATGATATATATATATATATATATATATATATATATATATATTTGTATGTATATAAGTAAATAAAACATTTTCTTTAAATGTGTATCGTGTCAGTACGAATTGCAGTTATATATGGTAACATATTTATCTTGTGTGTTGCCCCGGACCTGAATATTCCAACTATAACCACAAGTTAATCAATATATCCTAGATTTGAAAAAAATGTTTTGTGTTGTATATTGCGACTTTCTATAAACCAACCTGTGTAATATTTGATACCTAAAACATATCCATGAGCGAGATAGTCTTATTTACTACAGAGCATAAATAATGCATTATTTTTATTAATATCTATTTGAATAAAAACAAAAATAAAAAAAAAACATCTTTATGACAGAATATCTGACAAAGATACAATCATCTATTATATTGCATATATGAACGTTATATTCTTCTTTATTGTGTTACATTATATACAAAATCGGTGTCCTGTACGCTTTGTAGGGGAGTCTCGAACAAAGCAATACGATAGCAATGGCTAAAGATATTTCATCATCAAACATTGGTTATAAGAGAGCTGGAGGCTGCACGAGTGGAACAGGTTAGAAAGAGATCAATATATGTTGCATTCGATCGATGTGCATTGAAATGCTTCTTTGTTCGAAACAGGATCGGCTTTTCTCATTTATTTTTCAACAGGATTAGCAATGAAACATTTCAGATGTGAATAATATGTGAAAATGAATAGATCATCAAGTTTTGCTCACAGAAAAAGTGATTATACTTCTATTGTTTTCTATTTGTTTATATTTTTCAATAAAATTCGAATATTCGTAATAATGAATCATTTAAAATCATTTTTTAAATTTAATAGTCAATATTTACTATATTATTTAATTAGTAAAAGTCGTATTTATCTCTTCAGTCATCTTATACATTATAGTATGCAATTTTTATGATGGCACACATTGTTTTAAATTTCTATTACTCGTGTAGCTCCTATGAAAAAATCAATCTTTAAATTATCTATTTTTTCAATAATAAAAGTTTTATTGACATTCTTGTTTCTTGTTTGTCAGGTATAATACAGTAGCATTTTTAGATATATATTTAAAAATACAAGCAGGTACTTAGATACACTATAATCATTTATCATCAAAAACTATTAACATTCTATTCATAATAACGAAAAATTGAGTTCTTAAAGTTAAAAATACGATCTTCTTCTCACAATGTAATGATTGTCATTTTAAGGTTTGAAGAGATTTGATTCGAATTTTTATTCTATTTTGTTCCTTTGCTGTGTGAATTATTTTTCATACATTTTTTTTTTATTTTTGGCTTGTGTTTATGTTCTTGTTTTCCGATATTATACAACCTGTTACCGATTTATTTTACTAATAATTTTTAATGGAAGATATTTAAAATATTATTTTAAAAATGGAGAATAAAGTTGTTTTAGCAAATGGTTATTTGTTATAATAAATAAATGTTTTGTAAAGAAAAAGAGTGTTTTTTTTTCAAGTTTAATAAAGGAGTTCAGATAAGAATCATAACTGATATTTGAGGATTTCGATAAGAATTATACCATTATTACAAATCAATAGGTAAAATATATTTCTGGCCAAAGTACGACACTGGCTAAAGTGCACAAGCCGATGTTGCATCGATGACGATACAGCGTGGCTTGTGTCAGTGTCATGCCCCTTCTCAACTCCAGTAGTAGAATACTACATAGTACTACAGCTCAGTGTTTTGTTTGGTTGGAGTAGAAAATAGTAAACGTGTGTATGTATGATATCAGTGTGTTCTCGCTGTACACTGCCCTCGTATTATGTGTTCATAGTGTCAGAAACACGGTGCTCACAAACCAAATCAAATATTTCCAATATATATCCATATTTCTACACGTATTTTAATATATTGTACATAAATAATATATATATAAATAAATAAAATTTTAGTGATAAGCAATGAAATCAGTAATTTTATAAAAATAATTATATTAATAAAATAGTGTTTATTATAAAAGATAATTGTATCGAACGATTATATTTTTTTTTCGTAAAATTCAGTACTGGGTACGATTTACGTATATATATATATATATATTTTTAGATTCTTTTTAAAAAATATAAAATATATATATTGTGTGTAAAACAGATATAATATTTTTTATTAAAAATATAGATAATTCTATAAACGCAATAACAATCGGAAGAGAATTATTTTTTTATAAATGATTATCCATATTAATAAAACATTTTATTTTCAATAGATTGAAAATAGCTACAAAACAAAGAATCATCTCTGGCAACTGCTGTGCATGCTTTGTGCATGTTAAGACAACTTACAACCCTTAACGTATTGGGTCGTTTTCGTTTTTATATAAAATCCAGTATAACAATACAGATCTGAATATATAAATACACATGTTTATACTTGTATGAAATATTTTCAAGGGAATTTCCACGTTGTTCGAACAGGACGTGAATATACAATTGCATTTTATCAATCAATATGTGTTGCCGGTGTTTTAAAAATGAACGAAGTTATTTCTACACGCACAATTCGCTTACAGTTTGCACAAAGACAATGAACTCAACCAGTTTCAAAACAAAATCTGAATATTTATTATTACATTTAATGTATTACGATTTAAATTGAATTGTTTGCGTTTTAAAGCGAAACGAATTTTAAATAATAAATTAAAAAACATGCATGCCTAAATATTTTTTTAAATAGTAAAATAACGATTTAAAATATAATTATATAATATTAATAATAAATATAAAATAATAATAGACTATTGTAGTGATAATAAACAATTTATTTTAATTGAAGATATCTATAATACACTGTTACAATGGCAATACCATTTTATGTTCCGAATAATCAAACTGATGATACAAGTAATCAACAATTTGATCAATTGTTGATTGATCTTTATAATATTTTGTATCAGATCCTTTTGCAAAGAAGGCCTCATGATGAAATGATTCATACGCCAAGTAAGTATAATTATATATATATATATATATATATATATATATATATATATATATATATATATATGTATAATGATGGAGCATGCATATATTTTTTAAGCACTTAATTTCTGTTTTAGACTATTTTTTAAGATCTATTTTTTATATTTTAACTCTTTGTGATTGATTTTTTATTTATTAATTTATTTTTATTAATGTGTATGAAACGTATATTAAAAACGTATATAAAATTATAAACTATTTCCACAACTGAAAAAATGTTTTGTAGTTTGCTGAGAAAGTCCAAATTCACTACTAATGCAATTAATACATTTGAACTTTTTAATTATTTCTTATAATAGTATATTATCTCATTTTATAATATATTTATATTCACTTGACAGAATTTATTCGTATTTTATCATGAGAATATTTAATATTCGTTCAATATGTTGTCTTTGTATGTATAGAAGTTTTTCAATTAAGCTATTACCTTTTTGTTTATTTGTTAATAGTGTATCATATAATTAAAAACAATCTATAAATATCCATTCAGTAAATAATTAACTCATATTTTATTTAATGTTTCATGAGTCTTTTTTTGTACATAAACAGTTTAGATTGAAATTAAGATGGAAAGATTTTTTTATTTTGTATATGTTAATATCAATTTAATTTTGAAAATTGAAATAGTTTTAAAAATTTAATTTTTAAGAAGCTTGTTTTATATGTTTTTAAATACAATCTCTAATATTTTTTTATAACATATTTCTTGAATCGTATATAATATATTATATATATATATATATATATATATATATATATATATATATATATATATATACACAATCTGATTCAGAAGTCAATAAGTCAGTTTGTCAAAAATGATCTCCTTTAAATAATTGTATATAAAAAGATAAATGATAATAGACTAATTTTTTATTAAGAAAAGGCATTGTTGTAAAGAAAAAAATAGTAGAAATATATTTTTAATCCTGTATCGTATTATTCTATATCGTATATATCTATTCATTGTACATTATTAAATTACTTTTATTAATAAATATAAAAAATATATACAAATAAATATTAATTGATGTATATATGTATTTAGTACTTTCTAATATTTTAAAGTATTAATAAAAAGAATAAGAATATATTAACGTCTTTTTAGCTGAACTTCTTAAAAAATAATTGTGGTGTATGCAAATACAACAAAATGTATAAAACAAGTTTAAATCATATAATATGTACAAATTATATGACACATTTATTACTTATATAAAAAATTATATTTTGCGTAATGTACAAAAAAATAAACAAGTTTAATGAGTATTTATTTTCATTTTTTATGCGTTGTATTTACTAAATGAATGCATTTTATTCTTTATATGGTTAATGCACATTGATGTTTATTCATAATTGAAATTCTTTCTATTTATTTCTATCTGTTAGAAAAACTTGTTTATATATATATATATATATATATATATATATATATATATATATATATATTTGTAATGAATTTAGGTCACATTCTTATAATAACTCAACAGAATTAATGACTATTTAGGGTTCGTAGGATGTATCATATCTGGAAAATTTGTGTTCAAACACAAGCAGATTAATATTAATCATGTTTATACTCTAATTTGTTTATGGAAAATTGAATTGACGTGTTAAATCAATCAAATTCATTCATTTAAAAACAAATTAGCGCTTTTAAATGTTCGAAAATTCTTATATAAATTGAATTTCTAAATCGAATTAATGTTTCTGACAATTAACGATCACAAGAATAAAAAAATAATAAAACAATGAAAAATCAACGATTTAATGTTTGTTTATTAACTTTTATTAAAAATCCTGTGTATTAAAGTACGTTTATTAGTTATTATAGATCTTTTTAAAATATAATAAAATATTTTGAATTTTTTTAAATTTATTTAATCTATTTTTTTACTGACTATTGGAAATAGTGATTATTTTTTGGATTTTTCTTATTAATATGCTTTAATATAAACATCGAAACATTTATTTTTTAGTTTCAAGATGAAGTAATTGTTATTTGTATTAAAAATTGAATTCATAATTTATTTTAAATGAATATTTTTGATATCTATGCATTTACTTAGACTCAAATGCGAAATAATTAATTAAAATATATTTTCACATTGTCATATTTTTTACTGCAATTGTCATTGAAATATATTACTTTACAACAATGGAAATTGGATGAAATTCAAATAAGGCTGGCTGAGAAATTTAGAAAATAAATTTCTTAAAAAATATAATTGTTTATAGTAATATTTTCTTCATTTTCTATTCATACAAGATTATTCTATTCATTACAGAGCTTATAAAAAATGTCTTCTGAATGAAGTGAATACGCACTCTTCATTTACAACTATGATTTTTTTCTTATCAAAAATAATTCATAAATAATTGTCATATATTTTTAATCAGATTTTTTTTAAATATATGTAACGAATGGTTGAAACATGGTGTTGAGTATTACTGACCATTTCATTATATAAACTTCATAAAAGATACATATTGTTATTTTTATATTCGTATCTTCTTTGTAAGATTTTTTTAAAATTAAGTCTGTGTTTTAGAATTAAAAACAATTCAATTTTTTTAAAATGTTTTTTTTTCTGCTTTGTAAAAAATGTAATAAAGTACGACGTATTAAAAAAATCACTAATTGTTATAGATTTAATGGAATTATCATATATACCTGGTTTTATTACATACACTCAAAAATATATTCTTCCAAGAAATATATTTATTGTATGAGTAGATACAAATTAAAAAAATATAATAAAAACATCATTATGTATATTTTAAGGTTCTCGACATTTAACCGTAGATTGCAAATAAAACTGTAAAAAAGTTTTAATGTACTTTTTAAAAGTAAAAACATACGATTGATAATGTCAATATAAAAACAACGTACAACTATAGCATGTTTCAGTTGACTAATAATATGTTTTAGAAAATAATAACTACACACTATTCTAACACACTGTAATCTCAATTAACTGTTTCGAAACTTTATTAGTTATATACACTATTTTATCTTCCAAGAAGAAGCAGTTCTTTGATTATACTATATATACACTTTATACTTGTTTAAGAATAGTCGGAAACTGACGTGTTACAAATTAGATTTTTTTCAGTATGCATTTAGATTTTTAAAAGTTAAAAAGCAGAATAATTTATTTGTTGTTAAAATATTAATAAAAATTATTTTGAAGTAAACTGTTAAAAAATTTTTGCATAATGTTTCAGAATTTCAAATTGTTAGATTTATAATATAATATATATATTAATTATATTAATTATATATATATATATATATTAATATATATATTAATTATATATAGAATTATAATATATATATATATATATATATATATATATATATATATATATATTTATATGTTAACAATAGGGTATATTTTTATTATGATTGATGATGCAGTTTGATTATTAAATTTTTTTTTATGTTATATCATATAAATTTTAAATATCTTTTATGTATTCACCAAGATTAAATAGTAAAAGAATTACATTCGTGTGTATTTTTAAACCCTTTCGCCCGTTATCTTCAAAAATCAGAATCGTTATTATTTTGGGTTTTATTGTATTCATTTTCATTGTTATTCTATTAGAAACCTTGAGGTTACTTTTAAGATCATTCATGGTTTTGTTTTTTATAAATGTATTAAATCACCTGCTTAACTAAAATGCTAGTTGAAATCAGTTATAATAAACAAGAACTTGCCAACCTGCCAATTCTTATAGAATAAAACATATTAAGTTAAATTTCATATACAGAAATTCATATTTAAGTACACGAATCTCCCAGATATAATTTCATAATTAACCAAGTTATGTGTAATTATTAATATTTATAATTAATTAGAAGTGAATTAATTCCAAATACAAAATAAATTATTCAAGATTAATATGAAAACAAATTATTTATAATGTTGTTTTTCTAATAATTTGCATTTATTAACAATTTTCAATATTTTAGTATAATACATACTTATGTTTTCTTCTGCATATTATTTTCATAGCAGTTTTAAAAAAAGAATACTTAAAAGAGTTTTATATTTAAATTTACTATCAAAAATTAGTATTACTGTTGACATTTTTCTTCAAAAACACTTTACGTGTTATAAGAAATATAATCTGAGAAATAATCTGAAAAGTACATATTTTAAAAACATTCCTATGAAGTTGTATGTACTTTTGTGTATCTAAATTTTCACTTATATATATATATATATATATATATATATGTATATATATATATGTATATATATATATATATGTATATATATATATATATATATATATATATGTATATATATATATATATATATATATATATATATATATATATATATATATATATATATGTCTCATATTTGTGTTACAAGTTATAATAAAATGTTTTTTAAAGTAAAGTGTGAATGTTGTGATTAAATGAGTTAGGGTTTGTGCAAAATATCTTTCTG
>CM068324.1:8554327-8634327 GCA_034766995.1 Acanthacorydalis orientalis | reverse complement strand
TTGAATATAATTAATCGTCGTTTTTATGTATATACAAAGTTCTGATTCGAATATTTATGTACGTGTTCTTATAAATAATTCTATAATTCATTGCTATTACAACATCACAGTTACGCTAGACAATCGAATGAGTGCTTTTTTATACAAAAACAAGAAAAAAGAAGTTTGCAGCAGCTGCGTACGCAAGCGCACTAACTTAACCTTGAGTTCACAATCTTTAGCTATTGTTAGGTGGCATTTTGCACATGCATCTTGACTCTGTGTAGGTGTATGTTTAATAATTATACACCAGACACGTAATAGTCGTTATTTATTACCCTTTATTTAAATACTATTAAAAATATGTGGTTAGCAAATAGTATTCACTGTGGTATACTCATTATGTGTATATTTAATAACGAATATTGATATTTGTTTACAGTTTGTATCTTGGAATTAGTCAATTATATCTTTTTAAAATTCGTGACAGAAAATTGTTAATATTTTCTTGGAAACACAAAATGAATAGTTCGCAAACATTTAATTATTTCAATACGAATATTATATATCTGCATGTTGTTTTATTAGACTTTGAATAAATATTTAATAGTAAAAATTAAATTATACTAATATACTTTTGTTTGAAAGTGTATTCAACACATATTTTATTCAACATATATAATTTAAGTAAAACTACAAAAATAATTATTTTTTCTAATGTAAATCCTAGTATATAATGTTTAACTTTATAACAACAATTGAGTTAATGAAAAGTCATTTGCAGAAATACACATTTTTTGTAAACTAGTTATGTTCGAAGCAATATTATTTATCAATCAAAAAACTAACATATATAATTAATAAATATTAAAATTATTTTCAAAGTTGAATATAATAATAATTAATCAGTACGAGTTATTAAAAAGTGTTGAAATATTAAAGGTTTTAGTAAACATCGTAAATACATTTTTTCTATTTTCTTCTGGTATTTATTAAAAAAAATATTAAATAAGAATATATGCGAAAACATTTACAAAATGTTTATATAAAAAAAGAGAATTTGTTCAAAAATTCATTTATGATGATTTTATTCTGATACGTATGTTATGAACGAAATGTAGTTAATTTACGAATAAGTTATTATACTTAAAAATATAATTCTAATAAAATTTTATCGATGCCATAAGAAATTAAGTGTTAATATACACGTAAATAAGCTACTTGAAGTCATGATACGGAATTTAATTTGTTTTCTTAATTATAAAGTAATTATTTTCATATTTATCGGAATCATGGAATAGATGAGCTTTTTGCGTATGCCTTTCAGGAAAGAAAACATACTTTTGAATAAAGTTTTAATCGGTCTTATTGTCAACAAAGTACCATCAATATGGATATATAAATATAACTTGAAATTTCTGTTATGCAATAAAGGATTATATTAAGAATATAGAATTTCTATCGCTTAATTTTATTTTTAAAGTAAACGGTTTAAATAGAAGATTTATTATCTATTCTGTAGAAAATATTAACAAATGATGAATATTTTATACAAAAGTGATAAAAAAAGTGTTACGAAAAAAATTTGTGGAAGTAATTCGTTTTTGAAAGTGAATTTATCACTGTTCTAAAACTGTAATATGAAAAAAACGTATTGAAAATAATTTTTTTTATATATGACTGGTTCGTTTTTAAGTTAGAAGGTTGTTAATATAAATTATTAAGTTCATGTAGTTGAATGATGCGTAAATTTTTAATTTCATATTACTTTGGTATTTTATTTGAATTCATCTGTTACAAAAACTGAATCTATCATAATTGTATATCATAATGAATAATTTGTCAGAGATACTTTAATAAAAAAACATAGCCTTTTATTTTTTAATCGCAATGAAAACATGATAATATTATATTACAACAGAATCAGGTTATCGATTGTTTAATTGTGAAAAAATTAGTGAAACATTACACTGTATTTAATATTCATTTTAAACCTGTGCTGTTATATTTCTATACTAACACGATGTATAAATTATTAAGTAATGCTTCTGACTGAATCATTGTCTATTAACAAAAGTTCTGCACACGTGTTTTGTATGAGTCATTTAAAATAGTTGATACATGACTATACACACACCTATGTATACATATTCTCAATATATATATATATATATATATAATGTTCATGAATTCGTTAGTACATTTATTATTATTATTAGAACTTCTGTTAAAATTATTAATTATAAACATGCTATTTATTTCTTGAATGACGTAAATTTTATTACGAAAAGAATGTAATTGTATATTGAAATATAAGTATAAAAAACTTAAGTACTGAATTAACAATAAGAGAACCTTGTAATTTTTTACTTTTTTTCTATAAACATTTTTTCATTTAATGAACAAATTTTGATGTGTTTTGATTCATTTTCTCGTAATTTGATTTTTAATTTTTTTATTGTCTGATTATATTGTATGAAAAATCAGATACTCAATTTAAAAATTTGTAAAAAAATTCAGAATTAATATTCTCGTAAGGCACACACGTTTTTGAACGGATTTTTTAAGTTTGACATAAATGGTAATATAATTCATATAATCTTAAATATGTTCATTGGAAAAAACACTATGTGTTTCTTATTGATAAACGTACAAGAAGATTAAATTTCGTAGATATGAGGATCTGAAATATGATTTTATTTTTCGTAATAATTTCAAAACTTTCAATATATATTGATGTACCAATTAATTTTTACAAAATATTATTATTTTCAATTCACTGCAATCAAATATGAATTTATACATTAATTATTTATATTTATTAACAGTTAGAAGTATAGTGGAAAATATTAATATATTTCGAAAAATTCTCTATACACACATTTTAAACAAACAGTTATAGTGTACGATTTATTTTCATTATGAATGAAAATAAAAACAAACAGAAGTAAAGAAGTATAAGATTGTATTTTCAGTCACTTTATTCTATATAATTTGAAAAACACTAAGTTAAACAAATATAGATACTGTATTGCATCTTTATTGAACAGAATGTAAACCAACTGCCACATATATGTCGTTTTTGAATTATTGTGAAATTAATTACGAATAAAATGACTTAAAAAATATTTTAATAATATTAATTTAAAAATATGCGCTTCCGAATGTCTTTAACTTAATTTGCAGGGTATCAGATATCTGTAAAGTATCTGTTCGATATTTGTTTTATTGATCGTTATGATGCATTTAAGAAATATTATTTGATTATATTAATAAGTTTATTTTCTAATTAAATGAAACATACAAAAATAACACACTTGTTAAGTGCATAAAATCGTTCAGCTGCATATTTGTAGATAAAAAAAATAAATTCTGTAGATGTTTTTATTTTATTTGTTATAATTTTTATATTATGTTGTTTCAGGTTCGAATAATAGCCCACGAAATTCCATTCACCAGCAATTCGGTTTGGATAATACAGCGAACAGTAATCCAACTTTAACATCATCTCATTTTACTCATCATCATTCTTGTACATGCTGCACAAGAGAAATCGATGAAAGTCTACTATTTTCCATGGCAAATGAACATGCTGGAAGACAGGTCTCACCAAATTATGTTCACAAACCATCTACATTAGATCAATTATTAACCGATGATACAATAATAATTGATGATATGATAAGACCTACGAGATTGGCAAATAGTCATAGAAATAGATTGATTTCAGAAATGTGTATTGATAATTTTGAGCAAATTATCTATAAAAAAAGAAAGGGTTACAGAAATGAAGACTATTTACAAGATAATGAAAGTGCTCAGAGACGGCAAGACTGGATACAAATTGGAATTAATTTAAGGAAAATTGCAGATGTTTTTCAGGTACTGAACATATTTTAATTCAATATTTATGTGTTATAAAAAAACTGTTATAACAAGTAACTTTTTCAGTTACAGGAAAAAAATAAAAGCACCTGTGCCAAAGTAGTAATACAGCAGTATGGAGATCAGGGTTCCACTAGGGAGAGTTTCTTCTCTGGATTCTTTCCTGTTCCTAAATTTTCTGGATCAATGTGGACAGCTGTTGTTCTTGTAGCTGGATGGTGTGTTTTTACAAAAGCTCGGTAACTGCCATTTATCGTACATTTATAATTATAAAACGATTAGAAAATCTGATCGATTATTCAAATATACAGTGAAATAGCTTGAAATCAAAGTGCCACATCATATATTGTACTGATCTCGTGCTTTAGTATGTATGGAGGCATATATAAAATAAGAATTTTTTATCTTTATAAAATATAATCTATTTAGAAAATAATTTAACTTCAAACATGTCGAATAGAGTTTCTTCACATACTATATTAAAACAATACATGTAGATAACTAAAGTAAAATTTTTTTTTCTTGTTCTTTTGTAAATTGTGTGTAATTTTTCGTTCGAATATTTTTAAACCTCTTTTAACATCAGACACACGTAAATAGGTAACAATTTCAGAAATTAAGTTGTAAATCTTCATTATTATATACATAATCTAGAAATCTATTTAAATGGACATATAATCGTAAATATTGTTTATATGTATATATGTTTTTTAAAAAATTGAGTATCTTTCATTCCGTGCATTGTGTATATTTTCTAGGAAAAAATTATCAATTCTAGTTTTAACCATGTTCAGCTTTTGCTTTTCAATAATACATCATTGTATTGTATAAAAAGCATTAAAACTGTATTTTTTATATTTTTGTTTAATTAAGTGTTATTATTGAAATGTAGAAATTGTTTATTAAAGATTGTATTTTTTTCTTCAAAAAATAACTTCAAGGTACCTCACAATTTTACGTGTGTTGACGTAATTGAGGTTCATAATCTCTTAGTACGATTTTGTTATTATTTTCATCAAATAAATAAAATATTTTGATGTCTGGAATCGAAATAGTATGACAGTGTACGGGTAGTTATAGTAAAGATATACATATAAATATATATTGAAAAGGAGTATGTAATATGATTGCTTTAAAACACTGCTAAAAGTGATACTACAAGCAAAAAAATATATAAAATAAATGAAGCTTTATGTAGATAAAACTTGTAAAAGAAACAAGAATCTGTGAACTGAGAACATGATATTAAAAAAAAGTCAAAAGACATACAAATTGTTCTCAAAAATTATACATAAAAAAGTATATTTGTGATTTAATAGAAATGCAGATTGTAATATTGTATTCCATGACAATTGCACAAAAATATTAAAAAAATATACATATTTTTTATCTAAATGTCGATAATTTTTTAATTATAAAATGAACGTACTTAAAGAAGTAATTGATCTCAAATAAAAATATTTAAATTAATATTAAATAAATAATAATAAATACACATTTAGCATATTATGATTAGATAAAGGAACAAAACCAAAATGGTATGATAGATTATAAGATATAACCTAAAGTAAAATATATTTCTTTTATATTCATATTTACAAAATTATGCTATGAATATGGAGTTGTGGGTTTTTCTAGGTATAAACGTATTAAAAATCACATCGCAAATGTTACAAAATCTCATATCATATTCTAACATAACAATGTAATGTTGACTTTGTATAAGCAGGACTTTACAAGTGCATGCATAATAGAATATGTCAGAATTATCATTAAAGCCGTTAGGATATTCGAACAATATAAAACAGTTCAGTAACAAGTATTGCGATGTCGTTTTTAATTTTTAAATAATATTTAGCATGGTGGTGAGTAGATTTCTGCATAACCAATACTATAAACAGTTCAACATATTTTCATTTTTAATTCAGTGTATGAAGATATGCATTCTTTCTATTTTAGTTGAACACGTTTGCTCATAAATAATAACATTCAACAACATATTCATAATTTATAAATGGTTATGTGATTCGCTCGAGTAAAAATACACAACTTTTTCCATGCATCAAAGCAATCTGTGATCTGCCATACGAAGGCATCAAAAATCCTGTTTCAAATGATCTCTGAATACAATTCTCAATTCTAGTATAAATATTATATATATATATATATATATATATATATATATATATATATATATATATATATATATCTATTACATGTTTATGTACATATATGTATGAAGGATGATAAAAAATAACAATAAATATATGATTTGACATGGAACATTTTATATGGCAATAAGTGAACTGGTAAATTATAATATTATTGTCAAAATATTCAATTAATTGCATTATAACCGAATTTAGATATAAGCATGCTAAAAACATAGTATCTGAAAGAATAATAAATAAAAAACATTCAGTTTATATACTCAAAACCTTAATATATTATTAAAAATATCATAAAAAATAATACGTTTTTAGCTAATAGAATCACTAATATATAAGTAAATAATATATATTAGGTTATTCCATAATATTTTGTGTATTATTTTACATTATGTTTTATTACTTCTATTTCAAAAACTAGTTTGCATTGTAAAAAAATTCAAGTCTTTATCTACTATGATTAGTATCGTCTTTTGAACTCATATAGCTTGTAAATAAATTGAGTTTATTTACAAACTATCTGAGAATAGCTCAAGAGCCAAAACTAGTCATAGCAGAAAAAGACAAGTGATTCATAAGGACCAAGACCAACAAGACACCAACGTGATCACAGGTTAAAATATATACAATCATAATTTTATTAAATAACGGTCAGATTATAACATTTTTAATATAAACTACTTGAAAGATTGCACAAGTTATTCTGTTCAGTCAATTATCTTTAGTCAGTAATAAAAAAATAATTTTCATTCGGTTATTGCTTTATTATTCATATAACGTACGTTCATGTTAAAAAAAAACAAATTAAAGATATATTCAAAAGTTATGCGATCCGGAGAATATTGTATTGTATAAAAAAGGTATTGAAAAAAATGTTGTAGCATAAAATTAATTGTTACAGAATAGAAGAAGCAATATTGAAAAAATGTTTTTATTTTATTTGATCAATCTAGAAAGTAACAAAAAACTTAAAAAAAATTGGGATCACCTAATAAAATCTAAAAAAATATAGTTTAATGTAGAAACAAGATAAATATGGAAGTCACTGTCTATTTTTTGCAAACAAACTATGTTTGTAAAAACAATTGTTTGTTATTTGTAAACGAAATAAAAAAAAACTGTAAGTATATTTTATTTCATTTTTTACAGTAATATTTAATATAAATTTAATATTTTGTTTCCCCTTGTACCTTTTCATACTGGCCTATGTATTTCGCACATACCTTTAATAATAAGAATTTGGATGTTGTATCCGATAGAGAACTATTTAAAATCTATGTTAAATCATGTAATGTCGAAATTTCAGATAATTATTTTTTATACTCCTGAATATTTATATGTATATAACATATTACATTTAATTACATATATTTTTTTGTTTTTATACATATACATATATATACATATATATATATATATATATATATATATTTATATATTTATATATATATATATATATATATATATATATATATATATATATATATATATATATGTATATATTTAAGATTATAAGTACGCATTGCTCTTGCAAGTATATTTTAATGTAAAAATATATAAGAAAATATATAAATATATAGATTAAAAAAACATATAATGACAAGTCAATTTATAAGCGAATGTATTTTTGAATAGTTTAGTTTTGTTTATATGATGATTTTTGACGATGGGGATTATTGCAAATTGAATTGAGCAACGTGTCATTTACGTTTCAGTTCAACCTTTATTATAGAGATAATTTTACACAACAAATAGTTTTTATATTGCAATGGATCTTCATTACTTATATTGTAAATTGGACCATGTCAATTTGTTTTCTTTAGTAATAAATATTTTACGATCTTTATTATGTTGATTTAAAAAAATATATTGTATGTTGTTTTTGTGTAATTTGTATTTCATATTCTGAATATAAATATAGAAATATGAAAGTATATAAATACGTGCATATATACATACATACATATATATGTTATGTATATATTGTGAATAAAATCCAAGTGAAGAAATTATACATAAAAATGAAGTATTCTTGATGCTTTATTCATAGGCGGTGACTGAAGGGAGGCAATAAGTGAAATAAAATTTAATATGAGTATAATTGGTTCTAGTTAAATTTAGTAAAATTATAATTTAATTATTATATAACATCAAATAAAGAATTGAATTAATGTAGATGCCAGTTAAAACAAATCTACTGTTTCTCCCTTGATTCAAATTGTGTTAATTATTCATGTCAACGGCCATGATAAGATGGATTTTAAAATTTAATATAGCTTGCCATTTATAGTAATTACAATTATATGCTACCAATAGTCTTTCATTCATTGTATAGTTTTTTCCACTTTTATATTATGTATAAGTATTATATATATATATATATATATATATATATATATATATATATATATATATATATATATAGAACATTTTTTTACATATATAGATGTATAAATAAATACATATATGTCAAATGATAAAAAATGTTTAATTTATTCCTTTAATCCTTTTCTTATTATATTTTGTTTTTCAGGCATAAGAATTTTATAATAAGAATAAAAACAAAAAAAAGGTAGGAAGGAGTACTTATATATTTTTGAAAAAAATATCAAGAATAGTTATTAATATTGAAAAATTCATGTTATTTTAAGCAACATATAATTTTATGTTCGAATATTCTAAAACAAAAACAAGAGAAAAAGTTTAGGAAGAAAATTAATGTTTTAATCTGGTATGAAGCAATTTTTACACAGTAAGACATTATTTTTATTGATTATATTTTATAATTATTATCAGTGGGAATTATACAAATCTTATTTGGATTATATATTATTAAAAAAAATTTTAAAGAATTGTCAAAAGTTGTTAATTTTTTTAATAAATATGATTTCATTGTTCATTTTCTACTATAAAATAGAAAAAATACTGAAAAAAAGTATTACAATTTTTTTAAAATGATATAATTAACATACAAATATTTCATTTTTATTTAGTGCTGCCATTTGAAAAATGATGAAAAAATTAAATTATACATTAATGGGAGAAAAAAAATCATTATTGTTTTCAGAACGATAGCTTTAACAATTTTTAAAATGCAGATAGCTATGACAACTTTATATCAACATACGTATGAGAAAAAGGTAAGTGTATTATCATTAAAATTTTTATTATATTCATAAATATATTACAGAATGGAAAAAGAGTTTTCACTTCCTGTTTATTATCCTATACTTTATATTTTGTTTATCAAGAATTTGATAATGAAAACAAACCATATATATATATATATATATATATATATATATATATATATATATATATATATATATATATATATATATATGTATACATGTATGTTTATGTATATCGAGCATGGAAAACATTTCATAGAAAAATAACCAAAATAAAAACAATACAGTTCAAAGACTAATTGGTAAATTCATTTTGATAAATGATTTCTTCTTTAATTCAAGAAGCTACAAAGATTTTTCTGATCAAAAATGTTTAATAAATCATTATTGATTGTTATGTATCAAAATAATCAGAAAGAATGAGTAAACTGTTGAAGATGAGTTGAAGAAAGACGTTTATATATATATATATATATATATACACACACACAAACATATGATTTAATGTTCAGATAGTTAGAACATTTTGTAACTTGGGTCTTTGAGGATGATGGAAATGCCATCGAAATGTGTTTAAATAATAGCTGATTAATAATGGATTATTGAATATTTTTGACCAGAGAAATTTTTTTTGGTTCTGGAGTGAAAAAGAATTTGTAAACCCAAAATTAATATCATACAAAAACTTTTAGCACATGTTCATATACATAACTGTTGAGTATAAAAAAATATTGTTGAATTGTTCTATTTAATAATCGCATAAATGTTGCGATTGAGTAAAATGTACTTCTATTTGATGTTTTCTACTTTTCTTTATTTAAATATACATAAAGTATAAAGAAATGTTTAAAAATAGGAATTAAAAATTAAGTGTGTTAAATTTAGCAAACCACATGTTAATAAAATATTTATATAATAATAAAGTTTTATAAAAAATAATTTTTTTTTACTTAATTAGCGTAGTTAAATATGAAATATTTCAATTATGATTAATAAACTTAACAAATACAACAGAATAAATTTTAGCCGATTTAAGTATTTCTAAAAATGAAATATTTATTCATATACACGCAATGCAGGTCTGTTACTCATCGATTTGAAGAAACAGGTGTTCAACCTGTTTCTTTTTTGTGTTACTTGTTTAAACCATTCATCTATAATTATTTCATTGGACATGTTCCAACAAAAAATTGAATTGTAATTTGTTTGTATGTCTGCAACATTTGCAACATCCATTGATAGAATATGAATAAAAATATATCTATTTAAAAATTTGAATATTCCAAATGATTTTAACTTTATTTATGTTCACAACCTTTTACAAATATATAATACACTCCGTATATTATTATAATATCCGCATATTATTATATTATTATTATAATATCTTTAACATTTAATTTAGATCAAGTTGACGTTAAGAAATTGTATTGAAACTTGTTCTACTCTTTCCAGCAGATATTTTAAATACTGCAGATATAGCATTTTTTTTACTGGACGACTATGTAGATTCCTACCTAAATACAAATGTTATTTCAATTTAGTTCGTGTGCTGTGCCATTCTTTTCGAAAAATAAATACACATAGTGTTGATAACTTTCATTTAGCATAGAGCTAAACCTATTACAGGGAACACTAGTATTTACTTTTAAAAGTTCACTAATTATTGAAAAAGAATTTAAAAAATTAGATAAAATATTCTTTTTATAAAATAAATTAATGAAAAAATTGAATAATATTTATTCTAGAATAAGGACTCTTTTAGTAACACTTTTTAAAGAAATTGAAATACAACATATATATAAATATTAGTTTTCAAACAACCTTTTCGATTAGTATACATAATTTCAATTATTATCTGTAATTTTTATCAATTTGTAAGATTTTTTAAAATTATTAGTACGTAGTTATTCAGAATTGTTAGAGAAACATTAAGTGCATACAGAAAACGAAAAATCTACATAAATTCTAGTAATATTAATTCATATTAGAGAAATGAAATAAGTTTCAAAACTAAATCAATTTGAAGATTATATGTTTTTGTAGACATATTTTTTCATAGATGAAATTATTAAAATTATATATACTTATATAAATAAACTATAACTGTACTTATTTGTGTTCACTGTTTATTCTATTAATATTGGGTGTATATGGAGAATATTTGAAAAATCCGTAAAGTTAATTTGTCTACAATGCTATCATATATTAATTCTATGCAGCAAGACATTTTAATAATAAAAAGGGAGGAGCTTAAGGTTTAGAAAATAAAATAGGAAAATGTAAATAAATTTATTTATGTCTGGTTAATATAAAGATCACATCAGTTAGAAGAAAATTAGACAACAAATGTTTTCATAAATGTAATTAGCAATCATTTCTTTTGATCAAGTCTTAATCAAATCTCCCTGTTAGTAACCCTCATTGCATTTTCAATAATTTCAGTTGAAATTGCCATTTCCCATATATATATATATATATATATATATATATATATATATATATATATATATATATATATATATATATGTGCGTGTTATTATTGTCCAAATTTCATGTTTTCGCACGGAAGAACATGTCGCCGTTGCGGTAAACGTACGCTAGAAGATGCACGGATGTGCGAATATTCGAAGATGGGTGCAGAACGGACCCTTCGTTTTGTTTGCACTGACGTCACACGGCCGGTCTCAGTGTTTCGACCGGTGGATGTTCAATTGTTAAAAATCGCCGTTGTTGTTAGCGCAAGCGGTCGTACTGGCGTCGTCGTCCTCGAAATTTTGTGTTTTTGCATGGAAAATCTTATCTCCGCGAGTGCAAATCATCCGTACGAGATGCACCTACTTGCGAATATTCGACACGCATGGAGAACGGACGTCGCTTTGCATCCTTCTCGAAGTGTTCCGTGCTAAAATCCGAGTTGACGAACGAGATCGTCCCGGCGTAATAAATGGCGCACCGGTACCACGTGTGTGTGTTTTGCTCAGGTGGATTTTTCTTTATGCATGTGAGTACTTCTGCCGTTTTGAATTGTTGTCGAATGTGATTTTAGTGCAAACATATATATTATTATGTATATATATATATATATATATATATATATATATATATATATATATATGGCCGTATCCCGACAGATGCAGTGACGCCAGGCCACCGGTCTCGGTGTCTCAACCGATTGATGTTCAAATATTTCAAGTCGCCATTGTTGTTAGCGCAAACGGTCGTACTGGCGTCGTTGTCCTCGAAATTTTGTGTTTTTGCATGGAAAATCTTATCTCCGCGAGTGCAAATCATCCGTACGAGATGCACCTACTTGCGAATATTCGACACGCATGGAGAACGGACGTCGCTTTGCATCCTTCTCGAAGTGTTCCGTGCTGAAATCCGAGTTGACGAACGAGATCGTCCCGGCGTCATAAATGGCGCACCGGTACCACGTGTGTGTGTTTTGCTCAGGTGGATTTTTCTTTATGCATGTGAGTACTTTTGCCGTTTTGAATTGTTGTCGAATGTGATTTTAGTGCAAACATATATATTATTATGTATATATATATATATATATATATGTATATATATATATAAATATATATATATATATATATATATATATATATATATATATATGTATATGTATATATATATATATATATGTGGCCGTATCCCGACAGATGCAGTGACGCCACGCCACCGGTCTCGGTGTCTCAACCGATTGATGTTCAAATGTTTCAAGTCGCCATTGTTGTTAGCGCAAACGGTCGTACTGGCGTCGTCGTCCTCGAAATTTTGTGTTTTTGCATGGAAAATCTTATCTCCGCGAGTGCAAATCATCCGTACGAGATGCACCTTCTTGCGAATATTCGACACGCATGGAGAACGGACGTCGCTTTGCATCCTTCTCGAAGTGTTCCGTGCTGAAATCCGAGTTGACGAACGAGATCGTCCCGGCGTCATAAATGGCGCACCGGTACCACGTGTGTGTGTTTTGCTCAGGTGGATTTTTCTTTATGCATGTGAGTACTTCTGCCGTTTTGAATTGTTGTCGAATGTGATTTTAGTGCAAACATATATATTATTATGTATATATATATATATATATATATATATATATATATATGTATATACATATATATATATATATATATATATATATGTATATGTATATATATATATATATATATATATATATATATATATATGTGGCCGTATCCCGACAGATGCAGTGACGCCACGCCACCGGTCTCGGTGTCTCAACCGATTGATGTTCAATTGTTAAAAATCGCCATTGTTGTTAGCGCAAGCGGTCGTACTGGCGTCGTCGTCCTCGAAATTTTGTGTTTTTGCATGGAAAATCTTCTCTCCGCAAGTGCAAATCATCCGTACGAGATGCACCTTCTTGCGAATATTCGACACGCATGGAGAACGGACGTCGCTTTCCATCCTTTTCGAAGTGTTCCGTGTTGAAATCCGAGTTGACGAACGAGATTGTCCCGGCGTCATAAATGGCGCACCGGTACCACGTGTGTGTGTTTTGTCAGGTGGATTGTTCTTTATGCATGTGAGTACTTTTGCCGTTTTGAATTGTTGTCGAATGTGATTTTAGTGCAAACATATATATTATTATGTATATATATATATATATATATATATATATATGTGGCCGTATCCCGACAGATGCAGTGACGCCACGCCACCGGTCTCGGTGTCTCAACCGATTGATGTTCAAATGTTTCAAGTCGCCATTGTTGTTAGCGCAAACGGTCGTACTGGCGTCGTCGTCCTCGAATTTTTGTGTTTTTGCATGGAAAATCTTATCTCCGCGAGTGCAAATCATCCGTACGAGATGCACCTACTTGCGAATATTCGACACGCATGGAGAACAGACGTCGCTTTGCATCCTTCTCGAAGTGTTCCGTGCTGAAATCCGAGTTGACGAACGAGATCGTCCCGGCGTCATAAATGGCGCACCGGTACCACGTGTGTGTGTTTTGCTCAGGTGGATTTTTCTTTATGCATGTGAGTACTTTTGCCGTTTTGAATTGTTGTCGAATGTGATTTTAGTGCAAACATATATATTATTATGTATATATATATATATATATATATATATATATATATATATATGAATTTATATTATATATATATATATATATATGTATATGTATATATATATATATATATATATATATATATATACAAGTCGCCATTGTTGTTAGCGCGAGCGGTTGCACGTGCGTCACTGCAGTGGAAAGTTGGTGTTTTTGCATTGAAAATCTTATCTCCGCGAGTGCAAACTATCCGTAGAAGACGCACAGACGTGCGAATATCCGACACGCATGGAGAACGGACGCCGCGTTGTATCTTTTTTGAAGTGTTCCGTGTTGAAATCCGAGTTGATGCATGAGCGTCATAAATGGCGCACTGGTCCCATCCGTGTGTGTGTGTGATTTTCCTACACATGTGAGTACTTTTAACGATCCGTCTCGTGTTTCAGATTATCGTCGGTGTCCACTAAATTCGATGTACCGGACGAGATTCCCGTCCATAGAAGATCCCACCGTTCAGACGTGGGGCGGAACCATCGACGGGGCGACATCGAAAATGCATCCCAGCGGCCGGGGATCAGAATTCGGCCGCAGTATTTCCTGCTTGTCGTACGAGGCGACTAAAAGGAGGTGGTGTGTGGATGAGACGATGTGTGTGGGTGTGTATGTGTGTGATGGGTTGTCGTATATCCGCGTCGCGTTTCCGGTCGGTTCCGCGTTTTTTTTCTGTTGTTTTTCGCTTCGGCAGCGGATGTCGTTTCATTGTTTCGTCCTGAAGTAACAAACATCTGGCACCCGCGTCCAGATCTCGGTTCCGGATCATCGAGGGAACGACGGATGCTGCTGCTGTAGCTGTGAGTACGCGGTATGTTCTACAGAGTACAAGGAGTGGAGACGAGTTCGAGATGGTTGAATGATCCTCTTTTGATTGTTAAATTCTTAGATTGAATTTGCAATAAATAATTTGTTTGTTATCAATTTTGAGTTATAAAGATTTAGTTTAGATATTTAACGTAGCTTGTGTCGAAGTCGAATCAGTTGTTTGTTTTTCAATAATTTGAAAATTAATTAGTATTTTTTTAATGTAAACAAGTACCTTTTCTGATAATTATGTTTCAAAGTCTTTGATCAAAACAGGATCTTCAGCAAAGAGTTTTAAGTATTGTTGTGTTTTATTTTATATGATTTTCAGCTTGGTCGAAACACGAACGTCCTCCCCGTACCATTCTTCAAATCCTTGATTAGTTCTGTAGATTTCATTTAGTTTTCTATGTTTGATTTTTTATTTCTTGTTAATCACTTTAGAGTCTTTGTTCACAATGATTTTCATTGCAAATAACCTTAAAACTTATTAATTAACCTTTGAATTTTCTGGATTTAAATCCGTAGAAATTTTAACAGACGACTTGAATTATCGTTTGATTTCATTGGTGCTTAGTTTCGAGTCTCTGTCTGGAATTTCATTATTTGTGTACAGATTTAAAGTACAATAATTTATCTTTGATTTTTCTAAGTTTCATTCGTTTCTGAATGTAAATACGCCCCATGTAGAGTCTTTAGTAACTTTATTTCGCATTATTTTAGAGTAATGTATGTAGTTTCCTCACTCCTCTTTGTTTTGTGTGTTCAGCGGGGGAGGCACGAACGTTGCGAGACAAAGTGTGATTCGATCATAATTCTAAATATCCATGTGTTCGTCCAGGTCCGGATTTATAGTCGAGAATCGGGCGTCGAATAATAATCGTGTTCAGAAATCGTCTCTCTGTTCACATTTCGATTAATGTAATACTTTTTTTTAATTTTCATTCCAGTTCATAAGTTAACATAAACGGTCCTCTGTGAATAGAACCCGAAAATTGTGTAAATTTTTTAAAGTTCAGCATTTAATGAAATGTAACTCTCTTCGTGTCAGACGAAGAGAGTCGATCGAATCAGCAGTCTTTGTCACGTGCCGTTCGTGATTTGGTGGCGAACGCCATGTTTAATCATGTTTCTTTCCAGCGTAGGATCTTTACAGCAGCGCATCCTGAATTCCTTTTCGTATCGTTCGTCCGTATATCACGCCGGCTCGGTTCGGTCCGTCGGTTCGCCGGTTCGGTACCCGCTGCCGATCGCGTTCACAAAAAACGGCTCGGGATCGTCCGTCCTTGTCGTTTTTTTTTAAAAATAACTTCCTATCGTGTCCGTCTAAGACAGAGTGATTTTTCTATATTTATTTGTGTGTGCGCGAAAAGTAGTGAAACATCGAGTGTCGTTCGAACCTTCGAGTGCGTCCTCGACCTCCTGTCCAGGTGGCCCGCACGGTCGCGCGCGCATCGAGGCTCTGCAGGAGGGAGGCACCCGGGAGTGTTTGCTTGCTTTTTGATTATCAGACCGGACGTACGACCGTCCGACTGTATATATCAATACAGTAGTATATCCGTTGTGTGGTTCCTGTCCGAGATGGAGATCGAGATGGAGACAGAGTGTGAAGAAAGAGCGCGTCGCACTCAATAACAGGTTTAGTATGTCTGTATTTTTTGCAGGTGAAGAGGGGTTTAGTTAAGCATTATTAGAACTGTTCGTTGTCGCGGATATTTGTCGTATGTTAGCTTTGAACCCGCGTTTTTCTTTCGTGCTAGGGGTTTCAGTCGCGCATATAAAAGGGAGGGACTCGTCGTCTGGAGTAGTCTCGCCTAAGCGCCTAGCGTATAAGAGACGTTGCGACTCCCGACGGTGGAACGGCAGGGCGTGACCTGCCCCGGCACCTGTGCTGTCGATGCGGGCACTCGCCTCAGTGGTCGCGCTGTTGAGCGATCCCCGCGCCAGCGCTCTTGCTGTTGAGCGGTCATCGTCCTGTCTGACCATCGGCCGGATGAAAAGATATCGGCGACGAATTCAGGGGCGGGCCGGTCGCCGAACGATTGCGTGTCGGCCGGCCCGCAGTCCGACGTTTCTTAAAAATGTCCACTAGCTCAGGTCACTCTCGGTCATATCCGATACGGACTGTTTTAAACCCTTGACAGTCTGCTCGCAGAGCCGAGATCGAAAAGCAACAAAAGGGGCTCCGGAATACCGACGCGGTGCGATCGGATCTCATTCCCGGTGGTGTCACACGCCGGGGTGCCTTTCGATCGCAACGCGTGTGTTTCGGTTCACTAGAGATTTGTATGTTCGACGGTCTTTCGGCTTCCTCCGTGTTTTTTTTTTAGTCATTTGCATTTTGCAGCCCGATCCTTTCGTTGACCGATCGGGTCACCCCCGCGAATCCGGCACGCTATCGATCCGTATCTAGCTGTGCATAAAAGGACACGTCCCGTACCCGACCGCGGCTAAACTTAGCTTCAGTCAGAGCCTCGGGTACAAATCAGGACCTGCGGGGTACCGTCGCCACGTTGTCTTCGGACGAAGCGTGCGCTGGGCGACGGCGGGAGGCCGGCCTCCCGTCCGTTCCCCATAGGTAGTCCGCAGGATTTAGGATTTGGTATGGGTCTTTCAGGTCGTTGTGTGAAACGCATCGAGGACGACGCGGGATTCTCATCGAGGGATCAGATGTAAGAATTACAAGGTGTTTGTTAATCTACAGTGTTACACACTTTAGTTCAAATTCGGATTAACACTTAGATCTTGATTGAACCGGGAGGTGTTTGATCATCTCCTTCTTCTTACATACAGGATTTCTAGACTCACCTGTCTGTGATATCTAGGTTATGACTTTGATAAGTTTTTCACAAATTTTCGTGATGATTTTTTAAACGCTTCTTCGAAGCCGCTTTGATTAATTCTTATCTTCAGAGTGTTTGCATAGGCACTCCTTTACTGATCATGTAATTCTTTTATAAATCTTATGTAAAGTTCTTGATATGGCGAAAATCTGTCGTTAAATTAAAAAGCTCTAAGTGTTAAACCTGAACAGAACGATAAAGAAAGTTTCAAGAAGGTAACATTTAATACGAAGAGAAGATTTGTGTGCTTTATGTTAAATAAATTTCAGATACATTCCACTGAATAACTTAACGAGAAGACTGTATTTCGTTTGGAAATCGAAGTGATGAGGATAAATTTTCTTCGAAGAGATCACTATACATTCATGTACACGGCCAGAAATTACAATCAGGAATATTTTATTGTCAGTTGAAGCTGGCAACCTCACTTGGAAACCGCTCTAAGGAAGACTATTCACCATTAAACATCCAATATGTTTACCTCAATATATTTATTCCGCTAATTAGGTCCGTATTAAAATAACAGTATCCGCCGAGATAGTCAGAAACATCCCATTGTCAATTAACCGCCCAATGTGCTCGTTTCAATGTCGTTAGGTGGACAGTCGCGTTACCAGTGACCTGGTGGGGCGTTGATTCTAGTTAGCACGAATATTATATTATTATCCCTGTGGCCAGGGATCAGAATACGACCACAGTATTCCTGCTTGTCGTAAAAGGCGACTAATAGGAGTCGTTAGGGCGATGAATGTTGGAGAGATTTATCGTTTTTTTACTCTTGTCGTTGTATCGGTTTTATTTTGTTTATTGTCTATGACCTGATAGCAGACGTCAGACAGTGATTCATGTCAGCTAATTCTATAATCTTCAATCTGTTTGTATTTGCTTATTTATCATGCTATGGTTCGTTGTTATTTTGTGCATTCCGCGTTCGTTGTCGCGTTCGTTACTTCTCTCCATTGGTTTTCAACAATTGAAATTAATTTTCGTTTCCTTCGTCGTTTTTTTAACCGATACTGTAACGTTCTGTTCATGTTGCCGGTCGTCCTCTGTACCGTTGTTTACAAAATTAAACAGTACCTAAAATCACAATAGTAGTTATTTTATGTTAATGTTTCTCTCCTTCATATCTTCTACATTTTTTCATATTTTTATACAAACTATATGAAAAGAATATTATTTATTATTGTAAATTAGTATTATTTTCAAGCATTGGTATTGAAAATTATGAAAATATCAATTAAAATACGAAGAGAAAATTAAAATTATAGATAAAGAATTGAAACAATATGAAAATGGATATCATATACATAAAACCGAAAATAACTAAAACATACACACACAAAGTTGATAAAATAAATCAACGCTTACATTAAAAAGTAAATAATATATATATATATATATATATAATTTACTATTATTTTTTAATTATCATTTTATAACAGCGTTTAATATCATATAGATCACATATTATTTAAATATGCGTAACACAATTTTCTTTCAGTTTTGTATAAAATATTAATCATTAATTCTTTCAGATTACTTCATAGTTATTAAACATATATATATATATATATATATATATATATATATATATATATATATATATATATATATATATATATTAAAAAATAACTACTAATTTTTCAGGTCATAAAAATACAGATTGTGTGTGTAGCTGTTTATCATTTAATCATATATTTTTTAATCATTTTTATTGTTTTCAGTTATTAATTATTTCCTCACTTTTCATTCAGACATTTTAAATAACTAGACTGTAATTAACTTATTGATTTATTATTTTATTTATTATTTGAATAAAAATATCTTATGAAGATAAGATATAAAATAAAAATTGAATTTACAAATTATAATATCACTTATGGAATATATATATATATATATATATATACATATATTAAGAAAATGATTTTTCACTACTTTATTATGATCATTAATTCAAAATGGATAGCCTAATAAATATTCATTTTTCAGTTTATATATAATACTCTTTCATAGAGATAGTGTGAGTGGGTATGCCTGTGTTATATTTTTTTATAATTTGTTTTCAAATATTAAAAATATCTCTTTTCTTTCCGTGATTTAACAGACTGTAATTAATTTTTCACATAAACAGTTGTGAATATACAATTGGAAAGCAACAAAAATTACAATAGACAGATATGGTAACAACTTCATGTTTATAAACATATCGAATAGTATGGATATTTACATTCAGTAAAAGTTTTTCAGAAAAGAGAGACTCATAAAAAACAATTTCATACATCTAATCACTGCTCACATATCGGATTGCTGTCAAAAGTAAAAATAGTACATAAATATTCAGTGTACAAAAATTCAGTGGAATCAAAAGTAAAGAAGTGTAAAGTGTAACAATTATAATATATATATATATATATATATATATATATATATATATATATATATATATATATATATATATATATATATATATATATATATTTAATATATTTGCGTATGTGTGATTTGTGTGGGGATGGCCATCCTATATATGTATATATTACTTATTTATGTATATTTAATAATTAATAACTGTTTGTTTTTCAGCTTAATTATTTAATCATTTTTTGCAGTTTATAAAATTTTTAGCATTTTATGTGTGTGTGGGTCGAGACAGATTTAGTAAATATAAAATTAACTTCTATTTAGAGCGGTCAAAAAAGAAAACATTTTTAAAACATGAAGTAAATAATTCAAGAATATAAAAATGTTACCAAAATAAAAATAAATAGCTTATTCAAATGTATTAATTAAAATAGATAAAAATATATTTAAATAATGGAATTCACAGTCTAATAATATAACATTGAAAGTGTATTGTTCAATTTTGGAAAACAATATTATAAATTTGATAAATGGAATGAAAATCGTCAGAATGAAAATATTTAATTACGTACAACACAAATTTCTTTCAGTTTTGTATATAATATTAATCTATATTTTTTTCAGATTACTTCTTAGTTATATATATATATATATATATATAATATTTATTAATTTTTCTGCTCATATAATAATACGGTTTCTTACAGATTGTGTGTATGTGTGTGTATCTGTTTATATTTTTTTATCATTTTTATTTGTTTTCAGCTATTAACTATTATCTATCTTTCCTTTCAGTGATTTAAATAACATAATGTAATTATTTTATTGATGAGTTTATTATTTGAATAGAATTATCTTATGCAGATAAGATGTCTAATAAAAATTGAATTTACAAATTATAATTTCACTAATGGAATATATCTATAAATAAAAGGATTTTACAATTCTTTATTATGAACACTGATTGAAAATGGATAACCAAAAAATAATAATGCATATTAATTTTTCAGCTTGTGTAATAATACAGTTTCTTACAGATTGTGTGTATGTGTATGTGTGTGTGCGTGTCCCTGTTTATATTTTTTAATCATTTTTATTTGTTTTCAGCACTTAAATATTATCTCTTTCCTTTTCAGTGAATTAAATAACAGGCAGTAAATAATTTATTGTTGAATTTTATTATTTGAATAGAAATATCTTATGAAGTGAAGATTTCAAATAAAAATTGAATTTAGAAACTCTATTATCACATATGCAGTATACCTATAAGAAAATTATTTTTAATTCTTTATAAAAAAAAACATTAATTCAAAATGTACAACTAGAAATATATATATATATATATATATATATATATATATATTTAAATAATAACAACTTTTATTTTTTTAGCTAATTTAATAATATATTTTCTTACAGAATGTGTTTGTGTGTGTGTGTAAGTTTATCTGTTCTATATTTTTTAATTAATTTTTATTTATTTTTAGCTGTTAATTATTATCTCTCTTTCCTTTCAGTGATTTAATTAACAGGCTGTAATTAATTTAATTAAATTGAATATTACTATTTAAAAAGAAATATCTGGAGAATATATCAACTAATATTTGAACATACAGATTAAAGTATCAATTATGGAATAAATATATTGGAAAAAGGAATTTACAATTTTAGATTTATGAATATAAATATAAACTATTAAGGACACACACACACACCTTCCCTTCTCTCTCTCTCTCTATATATATATATATATATGTATTTGTATGTATGTTATATATTATTTACGTTTATTTCAGATTTTGTTGCTGTATATTTTTATTTGGAAGAGACGATGTAAGCACACACACATACACATTAAAAAACGATTGTACTTGTATATATATACATATATGTATATATATATATATATACATGTACGTATTAATGACCTAAATTGCTATTAACTCTTTCAGGTGAATTTTATTATTTGAATAGAAATATCTTATGAAGTGAAGATTTCAAATAAAAATTGAATTTAGAAACTCTATTATCACATGTACAGTATACCTATAAGAAAATGATTTTTAATTCTTTATAAAAAAAACATTAATTCAAAATGTACAACTAGAAATATATATATATATATATATATATATATATATATGTAAATAATAACAACTATTATTTTTTTAGCTAATATAATAATATATATTCTTACAGAATGTGTTTGTGTATGCGTGTATGTTTATCTGTTGTATATTTTTTAATTAATTTTTATTTGTTTTCAGCTGTTAAGTATTATCTCTCTTTCCTTTCAGTGATTTAATTAACAGGCTGTAATTAATTTAATTATTATTGAATATTATTATTTAAAAAGAAATATCTGGAGAATATATCAACTAATATTTGAATATACAGTTTAAAGTATCAATTATGGAATAAATATATTCGGGAAAAGCATTGACAATTTTCGATTTATGAATATAAATATAAACTATTAAGGACACACACACACATCCACCCAATCCTTCCCTTCTATATATATATATATATATATATATATATATATATATATATATATATATATGTATATGTATATATATATATGTATATATATATATATATATATATATATATATATATATATATATATATATGTATTTGTACGTACGTATTATATAATATTGACATTTCTTTCAGATTTTGTTACTGCATATTTTTATTTGGAAGAGACGATGAAAGCACACACACATACACATTAAAAAAAGATTGTACTTGTATATATATACATATATGTATATGTATATATATATATATATATATATATATATATATATATATATACATGTACGTATTAATGACCTAAATTGCTATTAACTCTTTCAGGTGAATTTTATTATTTGAATAGAAATATCTTATGAAGTGAAGATTTCAAATAAAAATTGAATTTAGAAACTCTATTATCACATATGCAGTATACCTATAAGAAAATGATTTTTAATTCTTTATAAAAAAAACATTAATTCAAAATGTACAACTAGAAATATATATAAATATATATATATATATATATATATATGAAGATAATAACAACTATTATTTTTTTAGCTAATATAATAATATATATTCTTACAGAATGTGTTTGTGTATGTGTGTATGTTTATCTGTTATATATTTTTTAATTAATTTTTATTTATTTTCAGCTGTTAAGAATTATCTCTCTTTCCTTTCAGTGATTTAATTAACAGGCTGTAATTAATTTAATTATTATTGAATATTATTTAAAAAGAAATATCTGGAGAATATATCAACTAATATTTGAACATACAGATTAAAGTATCAATTATGGAATAAATATATTGGGGAAAAGCATTGACAATTTTCGATTTATGAATATAAATATAAACTATTAAGGACACACACACCCACACCTTCCCTTCTCTCTCTCTCTCTCTCTATATATATATATATATGTATTTGTATGTATGTTATATATTATTTACATTTCTTTCAGATTTTGTTGCTGTATATTTTTATTTGGAAGAGACGATGAAAGCACACACACATACACATTAAAAAAGATTGTACCTGTATATATATATATATATACATATATATATACATATATATATATATACATATATATATATATATATATATACATGTACGTATTAATAACCTAAATTGCTATTAACTCTTTCAGGTGATCACTAACGTTTTAATATTTCAGATTAATTTTACTGAAGTACATTGAACTTGCACTTTTATCAATATCTATAAAATCAATACAATATTAATCGACGAAGTTCACTGATTTATGAATAAGATACATGTGTGGATATTATGCAAGTTCAAAGTAATTGTAAGAATATAAAGTAATTTTAGTTGATAAAGTAGCTAGAATAGGTGTCACTTTTATAAATTCTTTTTTATGATTTTTTTTGTTTAAAGCATTAAAAATTGAGGGCCTAGATTAGGGTCGATTCTCGAATCGACACGTTAGGTCTTCTACATGTCTGCAACCTCAACGTGGTGTAGAAGTGGCAACATAGACAAAATATTCAATTAAATTGTTTTTCGTTGGACTTTACTATTAAAATTTCGGTACTTAAACAATATGTTTAAAAATTAAGTAACAGCATGTGCACGATTTGTTGTTAAATGCATTAATATCTATTGATTCGGATGTAATACATTGATATATTTCAATCACTTATTTTGTGTATGGCCAATGCAGACAATACACACACAAATACACACACATACGCATACAAATACACACACATACACACATTAATTGTCCGTTGTGTTCGCTTCTGTGTGTTTTTCTCGCTTATTAGCCTAGTGTTAAGACTTCCGGATCAGCTGTAACAGTGGGATAAATCCCATTTTAAATTTCAGCAGACACATCCATCGCTGGTGGAGAGACAATCGTCTGTGTTAGTTAATTGTCTGTGTTGTTCGCTTCTGTGTGTTTTTTTTTCGCTTATTAGCCTAGTGTTGTCAGCGGGATCAGCAGTGACAGTGGGAAGAATCCCATTTTAAATTTCAGCAGGCAGATCCATCGTAGGTGGAGAAAAAACATCTGCCTTAGTTAATTGTCGGTTGTGTTCGCTTCTGTGTGTTTTTTTTCGCTTATTAGCCCAGTGTTAAATCAGCGGGATCAGCAGTATAGTGGGATACATACATCCCATTGTCGATTCAATCTTCCAGCTTCTTACAGCAGAGATAAGGCAAATGCAGACGATACACAAATTTCCTGCTGGGTATAAGGTTAAACTGCATCCAAATTTCTCTTTGGCCTGAATGGTCCTCTTCCATCTTGGACGTCTCAGGAAGTAGCTGTCAATTACTATATGATCAGTGAAAAGTAAGGGAGATGTTCATCAATTTCATTTCACTAAATACATATTACTCTACAGAATATACTACATGTACCCACACACACACACACACACATCTACTTTATACAAAATCCAACCATCATTCATCGTTAATAAAATCTCTCTTGCAGCAGTGTTTTGAAAATGTGATTTGCTTTTTAATTGTTAATAATTATTAGATTCAAATATTAAAATTAGTCAGTAGATTACAGTGAATTCAGTGAATAATGTTAATTGTGTGATTATGAGAGTGATACAAGATTCGATCGTGAAAGTTTCGCCTGAATTTATATATCGTCATTAGTAGAAGCCTCTGGTATGCAGCTGTCGCAGAGCAAAATAGGAATACCCAAAGGGATAATTAATAAAAAGGTTTTTATAATCTCGAACTGTACACGAACGCAAAATCCATCGTATTTCCCCCCTATTTGTAGGAGAGTAGGTTTTAGTTTTAGGCTGGATATCGTTTCATGATGATTTGATTTTATAACAGAACGGAATTGAGAACCGGTTCCAACGTAAAGTAGGAAAAAATCCATAAGACGATATCGCATCTTGCATATTTGTTAATGTATCACACACAGATTAGATCGATTGCGAATTGAACGTCGTCAGTGTATGAGATGTTATGCTGATTGATGGTCAATTGTGCGATCGATGCATTGGGAGCTTTCGTGGTGGATGAAGTGCTGTGAAGCGAAGTTGAAACCTCGACTCCTCGACTTTTCTACACATGACTTTCAGCATTAGTGATGGCTGCACGACGTGCAGAATAGATCAGGCACGCATATATAAATCCGCTTCACGGATTGTGTATGTCGTTTCACCTTGTAGCAGGTGTAGTGCTAGGCGGCGACTTGTCGTTGGGTTAAGTGCGACTAGCGCCGTAGAAAATGTGTATTTAATTTCTTTTATGAATTTCAGCTTCCCATCTCGACCCCTGCTACGTTACCCCTATTAGATTTGTTATTGTTTAACGTAGCTTTTTGGTCAATTAAATTCAGATTAATAGTAAATTTAGATTCGTTTAAATATTTTTTTTAATTTTCATAACTTTGTTTTACTTTGGATAATAAAGTCTCATCCCTTCCCGCTCCGAGGATTGAAGAAGTTGTAATGGTGCCAAGTTGCACCGTTACCCTTTTATATGTACAGATAGGGCAAATCAAACGTGTATCTTTATGGCATTCACATGTTAAGCGTCCAATACAAGTGATAACGCGTTTTGGATCCTTGCATGTCAATGTTCCTATTTTGATGCATAATTAGTTTGATTAGATCTCTCCCGATTTTGCGTATGCGTCGTACAGTTCTTTTATATATTTTTATATTTATATTTATGCAGTTTGAATTTGATCAGTTTGTGCAGTGATTCAGTTTGTCCGTCTCATTTAATATTTAATCAAAACGATGAACCAATCCAGTTGAGATCGGAAACTGTTGTTTTCGATGTTCATAGTCACTGACTATGTTTAGATAAGGTTTTTTTTTTGAATTAAAAAACGACCAAACGAGAGTTGTTCACATTCAAAAAATCATCTTACATTCGGGCGTTATGAAATAGTTTTTCGATTTTCGGTTCGACATAAACGGTTCGATTAAGTTTTGATTAAATTCACGGAGTGATGTGAATTGCGAAGATTGATTTTTTCTATCAGAATCGACAAATAATACAAAGACATTCAGAAATCAGGTAACAATTTCCATAGTATATCTATATAAATAGAAATATCTGTCATTAATTTAATCACTTAATTCTAGGAAACAATGCTTGCCTTAAACTGGAACCGAAACACTCAGCCAATTATTTGTATCGTAGCACTTAACGATGGTCGTTAGATTTATGCGAGGATGATGTATGTATTTTATATTTTCATTTTTTATTCTAATGAATCAATACCTTGGGAACGAATAAATGTATTCTCTCATCGATCACTGCTCATAAATTGATTCCTCTCGATTTGATAATCGAACGCATTTTTCTAACACAATATCGTTGTGTTCGGATCAACCCCACAAACAAATGCATAAATATTTATTCGATAATTAGGCCAGTGTTAAAATAATAGTATCACGAGTGACAGTCAATCACATTCCATTGTCAATTCAATCCGCCAGCCTCACCGCTGGTCGGAGATCTTCATCGGTTGCCAATAACCGACCAGTGTGCTGACCTCAATGTAATTATTCCGCTAATTAGAGTAGTGATAATATAAAAGAATGAGCAGTGATATTCAGGAATATCCTATTGTCAATTCAAGCCGCCAGCTTCATCGCTGGTTGGAAGACAATCATCGATCTCCATTCATCGACCAGTGTGCTCGCCACAATGTATTTATTTTACAATTAACCTACTATTAATATAACAGGATCTCCAGTGGCAGTTAGCCTCATAGCGGGTGAGAACACAATCATCGATCGCCATTTATTTACCATTGTGCTAGACACAATGTATTTATTTTATTAATTAGGCTAGTATTAATATAACAGGAACTGCAGTGGCATTCAGCCTTATTGCTGGTGAGCAGACAATCATCGGTCGCCAATTATCTACCATTGTGCTAGTCACAATGTTTTCATTTTATAAATTAGGCTAATATTAAAATAACAGGGTCTGCAGTGGCATTCAGCCTCACTGTAGGAGAGAAGACATTCATCGGTCGCCATTTATCTACCATTGTGCTAGTCACAATGTTTTTATTTTATTAATTAGGCTAATATTAAAATAACAGGGTCTCCAGTGGCAGTCAGCCTCATTGTAGGAGAGAAGACATTCATCGGTCGCCATTCATCGAACAGTGTGCTCGCCACAACGTATTTATTTTATTAATTAGGCTAGTATTAATATAACAGGAACTGCAGTGGCATTCAGCCTTATTGCTGGTGAGCAGACAATCATCGGTCGCCATTTATCTACCAGAGTGCTCGCCATAATGTATTTATTCCATTAATTAGGTTAGTCTTAATATAACAGGAACAGTACTGACAGTCGACCTCATCGCTGATTGGCAGATAATCTTCGGTCGTTATTTACCGACCAGTGTGCTCACCACAATGTATTTTTTCAATAATTAGGCTAGTGTTAAAATAACAGGATGAGCAGTGGCAGTCAGGATCATTCCATTGTGAAATCAAGCCGTCAGCGTCATCGCAGCAGCGCTGAGGCAAATGCAGATAATACACACACACAGACACACACATTTCCTCCTGGGTACGAGGTTAAAGTGCATCCACATTTCTCTTTGGCCTGAATGGTCCTCTTCCATCTTGGACGTCTCAGGAAGTAGCTGTCAATTACTATACGAGCAGTGAAAAGTGAGAGAGAATTTCATCATCTTCATTTCACTACATACATATTACTCCACACTAAATACAACATTAACACACATACACACACACATATCCTCCTGGGTATGAGGTTAAAGTGCATCCAAAATTCTCTTTGGCCTGAATGGTCCTCTTCCATCTCGGACGTCTCAGGAAGTAGCTGTCAATTACTATATGATCAGTGAAAAGTAAGAGAGAATCTCATCATCTCCATTTCACTACATACATATTATTCTACACATTATACAACATTAATACACGCACACCCACACATCTACCTCATGGTAAATACAACTCATCATTCATAATTAATAAAATCTCTTTTACAGCAGTGTTTTATATAGTGTTTCTTTTTAAGTAATAATAATTAGTAGTTTTAAAAACAATTAGTATATTAAAGTTTAATCGTTGAATAAAGTTAATGTGCAATGTTAGCGGTGTAATAGTGAGAGTGATACAAGATTTGTCCGTGAAATATCTACGTATATATCGTCAGAAGTTGCGGCTGCTGATATGCGGATGATGCAGAACGAAAAAAGAATACACATAGGGATAAATAAATAACAGGTTTTTATTATTTCGAACTGTACACGAACGCAAAGTCCATCGTATTTCCCCCCTTTTCGTAGGAGAGTAGGTTTTAGTTTTAGGCTGGATATCGTTTCATGATGATTTGATTTTATAACAGAACGGAATTGAGATCCAGTTCCAACGTAAAGTAGGAAAAAATCCATAAGACGATATCGCATCTTGCATATTTGTTAATGTATCACACACAGATTAGATCGATTGCGAATTGAACGTCGTCAGTGTATGAGATGTTATGCTGATTGATGGTCAATTGTGCGATCGATGCATTGGGAGCTTTCGTGGTGGATGAAGTGCTGTGAAGCGAAGTTGAAACCTCGACTCCTCGACTTTTCTACACATGACTTTCAGCATTAGTGATGGCTGCACGACGTGCAGAATAGATCAGGCACGCATATATAAATCCGCTTCACGGATTGTGTATGTCGTTTCACCTTGTAGCAGGTGTAGTGCTAGGCGGCGACTTGTCGTTGGGTTAAGTGCGACTAGCGCCGTAGAAAATGTGTATTTAATTTCTTTTATGAATTTCAGCTTCCCATCTCGACCCCTGCTACGTTACCCCTATTAGATTTGTTATTGTTTAACGTAGCTTTTTGGTCAATTAAATTCAGATTAATAGTAAATTTAGATTCGTTTAAATATTTTTTTAAATTTTCATAACTTTGTTTTACTTTGGATAATAAAGTCTCATCCCTTCCCGCTCCAAGGATTGAAGAAGTTGTAATGGTGCAAAGTTGCACCATTACCCTTTTATATGTACAGATAGGGCAAATCAAACGTGTATCTTTATGGCATTCACATGTTAAGCGTCCAATACAAGTGATAACGCGTTTTGGATCCTTGCATGTCAATGTTCCTATTTTGATGCATAATTAGTTTGATTAGATCTCTCCCGATTTTGCGTATGCGTCGTACAGTTCATTTATATATTTTTATATTTATATTTATGCAGTTTGAATTTGATCAGTTTGTGCAGTGATTCAGTTTGTCCGTCTCATTTAATATTTAATCAAAACGATGAACCAATCCAGTTGAGATCGGAAACTGTTGTTTTCGATGTTCATAGTCACTGACTATGTTTAGATAAGGTTTTTTTTTTGAATTAAAAAACGACCAAACGAGAGTTGTTCACATTCAAAAAATCATCTTACATTCGGGCGTTATGAAATAGTTTTTCGATTTTCGGTTCGACATAAACGGTTCGATTAAGTTTTGATTAAATTCACGGAGTGATGTGAATTGCGAAGATTGATTTTTTCTATCAGAATCGACAAATAATACAAAGACATTCAGAAATCAGGTAACAATTTCCATAGTATATCTATATAAATAGAAATATCTGTCATTAATTTAATCACTTAATTCTAGGAAACAATGCTTGCCTTAAACTGGAACCGAAACACTCAGCCAATTATTTGTATCGTAGCACTTAACGATGGTCGTTAGATTTATGCGAGGATGATGTATGTATTTTATATTTTCATTTTTTATTCTAATGAATCAATACCTTGGGAACGAATAAATGTATTCTCTCATCGATCACTGCTCATAAATTGATTCCTCTCGATTTGATAATCGAACGCATTTTTCTAACACAATATCGTTGTGTTCGGATCAACCCCACAAACAAATGCATAAATATTTATTCGATAATTAGGCCAGTGTTAAAATAATAGTATCACGAGTGACAGTCAATCACATTCCATTGTCAATTCAATCCGCCAGCCTCACCGCTGGTCGGAGATCTTCATCGGTTGCCAATAACCGACCAGTGTGCTGACCTCAATGTAATTATTCCGCTAATTAGAGTAGTGATAATATAAAAGAATGAGCAGTGATATTCAGGAATATCCTATTGTCAATTCAAGCCGCCAGCTTCATCGCTGGTTGGAAGACAATCATCGATCTCCATTCATCGACCAGTGTGCTCGCCACAATGTATTTATTTTACAATTAACCTACTATTAATATAACAGGATCTCCAGTGGCAGTTAGCCTCATAGCGGGTGAGAACACAATCATCGATCGCCATTTATTTACCATTGTGCTAGACACAATGTATTTATTTTATTAATTAGGCTAGCATTAATATAACAGGGTCTGCAGTGGCAGTCAGCCTCACTGTAGGAGAGAAGACATTCATCGGTCGCCATTTATCTACCATTGTGCTAGTCACAATGTATTTATTTTATTAATTAGGCTAGTATTAATATAACAGGAACTGCAGTGGCATTCAGCCTTATTGCTGGTGAGCAGACAATCATCGGTCGCCATTTATCTACCATTGTGCTAGTCACAATGTATTTATTTTATTAATTAGGCTAGTATTAATATAACAGGAACTGCAGTGGCATTCAGCCTTATTGCTGGTGAGCAGACAATCATCGGTCGCCATTTATCTACCATTGTGCTAGTCACAATGTATTTATTTTATTAATTAGGCTAGTATTAATATAACAGGAACTGCAGTGGCATTCAGCCTTATTGCTGGTGAGCAGACAATCATCGGTCGCCATTTATCTACCAGAGTGCTCGCCATAATGTATTTATTCCATTAATTAGGTTAGTCTTAATATAACAGGAACAGTACTGACAGTCGACCTCATCGCTGATTGGCAGATAATCTTCGGTCGTTATTTACCGACCAGTGTGCTCACCACAATGTATTTTTTCAATAATTAGGCTAGTGTTAAAATAACAGGATGAGCAGTGGCAGTCAGGATCATTCCATTGTGAAATCAAGCCGTCAGCGTCATCGCAGCAGCGCTGAGGCAAATGCAGATAATACACACACACAGACACACACATTTCCTCCTGGGTACGAGGTTAAAGTGCATCCACATTTCTCTTTGGCCTGAATGGTCCTCTTCCATCTTGGACGTCTCAGGAAGTAGCTGTCAATTACTATACGAGCAGTGAAAAGTGAGAGAGAATTTCATCATCTTCATTTCACTACATACATATTACTCCACACTAAATACAACATTAACACACATACACACACACATATCCTCCTGGGTATGAGGTTAAAGTGCATCCAAAATTCTCTTTGGCCTGAATGGTCCTCTTCCATCTCGGACGTCTCAGGAAGTAGCTGTCAATTACTATATGATCAGTGAAAAGTAAGAGAGAATCTCATCATCTCCATTTCACTACATACATATTACTCTACACATTATACAACATTAATACACGCACACCCACACATCTACCTCATGGTAAATACAACTCATCATTCATAATTAATAAAATCTCTTTTACAGCAGTGTTTTATATAGTGTTCCTTTTTAAGTAATAATAATTAGTAGTTTTAAAAACAATTAGTATATTAAAGTTTAATCGTTGAATAAAGTTAATGTGCAATGTTAACGGTGTAATAGTGAGAGTGATACAAGATTCGTCCGTGAAATATCTACGTATATATCGTCAGAAGTTGCGGCTGCTGATATGCGGATGATGCAGAACGAAAAAAGAATACACATAGGGATAAATAAATAACAGGTTTTTATTATTTCGAACTGTACACGAACGCAAAGTCCATCGTATTTCCCCCCTTTTCGTAGGAGAGTAGGTTTTAGTTTTAGGCTGGATGTCGTTTTATGATGATTTCATTTATAATACAACAGAATTAAAATACGATTCAAACGTGAATCCATAAGACGATATCGCATCTTGCATATTTGTTAATGTATCACACACAGATTAGATCGATTGCGAATTGAACATCGTCAGTGTATGAGATGTTATGCTGATTGATGGTCAATTGTGCGATCGATGCATTGGGAGCTTTCGTGGTGGATGAAGTGCTGTGAAGCGAAGTTGAAACCTCGACTCCTCGACTTTTCTACACATGACTTTCAGCATTAGTGATGGCTGCACGACGTGCAGAATAGATCAGGCACGCATATATAAATCCGCTTCACGGATTGTGTATGTCGTTTCACCTTGTAGCAGGTGTAGTGCTAGGCGGCGACTTGTCGTTGGGTTAAGTGCGACTAGCGCCGTAGAAAATGTGTATTTAATTTCTTTTATGAATTTCAGCTTCCCATCTCGACCCCTGCTACGTTACCCCTATTAGATTTGTTATTGTTTAACGTAGCTTTTTGGTCAATTAAATTCAGATTAATAGTAAATTTAGATTCGTTTAAATATTTTTTTAAATTTTCATAACTTTGTTTTACTTTGGATAATAAAGTCTCATCCCTTCCCGCTCCAAGGATTGAAGAAGTTGTAATGGTGCAAAGTTGCACCATTACCCTTTTATATGTACAGATAGGGCAAATCAAACGTGTATCTTTATGGCATTCACATGTTAAGCGTCCAATACAAGTGATAACGCGTTTTGGATCCTTGCATGTCAATGTTCCTATTTTGATGCATAATTAGTTTGATTAGATCTCACCCGATTTTGCGTATGCGTCGTACAGTTCCTTTATATATTTTTATATTTATTCAGTTTGAATTCGATCAGTTTGTGCAGTGAATCAGTTTGTCCGTCTCATTTAATATTTAATCAAAACGATGAACCAATCCAGTTGAGATCGGAAACTGTTGTTTTCGATGTTCATAGTCACTGACAATGTTTGGATAAGGTTTTTTTTTGAATTTAATAACGACCAAAAGAGAGTTGTTCACATTCAAAAAATCAGCTTACATTCGGGCGTTATGAAATCGTTTTTCGATTTTCGGTTCGACATAAACGGTTCGATTAAATTTTGATAAAATTCGCGGAGTGATGTGAATTGCGAAGACTGATTTTTTCTATCAGAATCGACAGATTCTTAATACAAAGACATTCAGAACTCAGGTAGCAATTCCCATAATATATCTATATAAATATAAATATCTGTCATTAATTTACATGTTTAATTTTAGGAAGGAATTCTTGTCTTACACTGGAAATAAAACACTCCGCCAATTATTTGTATCGTAGGACTTAACAATGATCGTAAGTTTTATACGAGGATGATGTATGTATTTTATATTTTTATTTATTATTCTAATGAATCAATACCTCGGGAACGAATAAATGTATTCTCTCATCGATCTCAGCTCATAATTTCATTACTCTCAATTTAATAATTGAACGCATTTTTCGAACGGATTTAATCGTCGTCAATATCAGATTTTAGTAAACTCTTTTTTAATTTGTTTCCGTTGGTATGCCATCAAGTTTTAACTTATCACAGAATGTCAATCGAAAAAATCGTGATTTTTATTAGCATCCATCTATTGCTTCATGGTGTAAATTTTTCATCATTTTCTTAATTTTGAACATCATAATAATATATTCCACTTCCACGACGCAATATTACATTTTGATACTCGATTTATGAATTTTTTTCGATCGTCTCCCCCATATAAAGTTAATGGTAAATGGTTTAAATAAAAAGGTCCTCCCGCGTATAGGAGGAAAAACTACGTCCATACACATCACGAGCATATTTCGCACACACGCATACGCACATACGCACATACGCACACACACACACACACAACTACATCAACTGACTTCAACACTTACATCAATTCACAAATAATCAACACCCGTTTATTTCAGACATCGAGAAGCTATCTTCAATTATCGGTATTTGAATCCATCAATAAATACATCTTTTTACAATCAAAAACTATGTCAGGGCTGTAAATGTCCTTTGTTATCAACTATTCCATTTCTTTGATACTAATTCACTATTTATATCAACAGTCGTTTCTCAATTCTGTCATTGTAATTTACAGTTTATAAAATAACTAAAACTTCCTTGTCGTTCTAATTCACTTTATATTTTAAAATATTTATTGATGGATTTCATCTTCGTGTCAATGTCAACGGATGATTTTTCGATTCTGCAAAGGTATGAATTGATTTACGACCTCATATACAAAGGATATACAAATAATATAATTTCTCTTGAATATTTGTTAACATAAACAAACGGAATTGATTCTGAATGAACTCGTGGTTAATGAAACTTCAATCATATCTCAAATTGTTTCTTACCAGATTATTTATAAATTATAGAATCTTTCGATGTGAGTGTAAAGTTCATTGCACATGCAATCCGTTTGTCATCGCTATTTTCCGCGTGCAATTTGTATTTGTATGTTTCAGTTTTCGCTATGTATTTTCCAGCTGCCCGATCTTCTTCTAATCGATCAATAAAAGAAATATTCGATATAAATCATGTTTATCAAAATTGAATAATAATTTTACTCGTGTACAATTGTATATATATATATATATATATATATATATATATATATATATATCGGTGTCTCTGTACCAATTAATTAGTGTAATTTTATTTTCTAAATATCAATATTCTGGATTGTTTTGAAACATTTCCCAAATCTATATTTAGTAGCTAAATATAATTTAAATAAACGTGTCTGCTCACTAAGTTTATTGATCGATTTGTATGAATTCGATTGAAACGATTGAAGTGGTTCTATCTCCGTGATCTCTGTGGTAAATAGTATAAATAATATGATGAAACTATAGTATTAAGAGATTTTTTTACTATCTACTGTATTACAGTCGACACAAACAAAAATAATTACACATATTCACTCTTCTACAACACATGCTTTCATTTATACATAACTTCATAAAAGTACAAAAATACAACCACACACACACACACACCAATAATGAGATTTTTGTTAGTTACAGAGACTGCAGTGAAATAATCATGATTTGTTTTTTAAATCGATTAATAAACACTATTAGTTAAATCGTTCGTTAACTCTGCTCCTTCTCATTTTAGAAATACACATTAAATAAAATTAATTTTTAGAATATGTTTAACATAAATATTTCTGTATAATCTATTGTTTTTTATTATAAATGTTTATTGATCGATTCATTCGAATGTATCACTACTTATTTTCAAGACTTGAACCGACGTCGTCTACAATATGTTCGTGAGTTAATATTGTAAATATTATTTACAATACAATTTAGTCCATAATATAATATACTAATTGTTATTACTTATACTGATACATACATAGCATACATACATTATACATACAGACATACATTACAGAATGATTAATTTTTATCTTTCATGAAATAATTAATATTATATCGATGTGTAAATAGTTTTCTCTTCATTGGTCTTCTCTAAATATTTACCAAAATCGAATGGATTCGCCCCGTTGATTAATTATTTTAATTCGGTAATTCAGAGTATTTTTTTAATTAATACACGTATCAGCAATCAATTCGTTTATTGGAATTTTCAGAACACGAGTTGCATGATGATTCGTTTTATTAAATAAGTACATAATTACTTAATTGACCAAAAGTAACAATTGCTAAAAAACAATTGTTAAAAAAGGTTTTTTGAATTTGGAAATTAAAATACATAGCTTCTGAAATAGACAATTATGGATATACAATTGGAAAGCGACAGAAATTACAATAGACAGATATGGTAACGACTTCATTTTTATGAACTTATCAAATAATAAATGGATATTTACATTCAGTAAACATTTTTTCAGAAAAGAGAGACACATACAACACAATTTCATACATCTAATCACTGCTCACATCTGAGACTACTGTCAAAAGTGAAAATAATACGTAAATAATCAGTCTCCAAAAATTGAATGGAAGCAGAATTAAGTGTAAAGTGTAACATTTATAATACAAACATATATATATATATATATATATATATATATATATATATATATATATTTAATATATTTGTGTATGTGTGATTCGTGTGGGGATGGCCATCCTATATATGTACATATAACTTAGTTATGTATATTTAATAATTAATAACTGTTTGTTTTTCAGCATAACTAATTAATCATTTTTTTTCAGGTTATAAAATTATTAGAATTTTATGTGTGTGGGTGTATGTGAGTCGAGACAGATTTAGTAATTATAAAATTAACTTGTATTTACAGCGGTTAAAAAAGTGAACATTTTTAAAACATGAAATAAATAATGCAGGAATATAAATATGTTACCGAAATAAAATTAAATAGGGCACTAAAATGCATCAATTAATTAAAATAGATAAAAATGTATTAAAATAATAAAGGAATTCACAGTCTATCAATACGACATTGAAAGTGTATTGTTCAATTTTAGAACAGAAAATTATAAATTTGATAAATGGAATGAAAATCGCCGTAATGAAAATATGTAATTATGTATAACACAAATTCCTTTCAGCTTTGTATAAAATACTAATCATTATTTTTTTCAGATTACTTCTTAGTTATATTTATATTTATATATATATATATATATATATATATATATATACATATATATATACATATATATATACGTATATATATATATGTATATATATATATAATATTTATTAATTTTTTAGTTCATATAATACTCGTAATACAGTTCCTTACACATTACATGTTCCTTACAGATTGTGTGTGTGTGTTTTGCTGTTTATATTTTTAAATCATTTTTATTTGTTTTCAGCTAACTTTCACGCCTCTTTCCTTTCAGTGATTTAAAAAACAGGATGTAATTAATTTATAGTTGAATTTCATTTTATTAACAGAAATATGTTACGAAGATAAGATATCAAATAAAAATTCAATTCACAAATTATAATATCACTTATGGAATATACATATATAAAGAAAAGGATTTTTCAACTATTTATTATAGACATTAATTCAAAATGGATAGCCAGAAACATAATAAAAATAATAATTAATTTTTCAGATTCTATAATACTACAGTTTTTTACAGTTTTTTAGTGTGTGTGTGTGTGCGAGTTTACATTTTTTTAATCATTTTCATTTGTTTCAGCTGTTAATTAATATGTCTCTATTCTTTCAGTGATTTAAAAACAGGCTGTAATTACGTTATTGTTGAATAATATTATTTGAATAGAAATATCTTACGAAGATAAGAGATCAAATAAAAATTGCATTTACATATACTAATATCACATCTGAAATATTTCGATGAAGGAAAGGATTTTTAAATTCTTTAATATGAAAAATAATTCAAAACGGACATCCAGAAAAATAAAAATAATAATTAATTTTTCAGATTATGTAATAATACAATTTTCTTACAGACTTTGTGTGTGTGTGTGCGAGTTTACTTGTTTTAATCATTTTTATTTGTTTTCAGCTGTTAACTAACATGTCTCTTTCCTTTCAGCGATTTAAAAAACAGGATGTAATTAATTTATTGTTGAATTTTATTACTTGAACAGAAGAATCTTATGAAAATAAGATATCAAATAAAAATTGAATTCGCAAATTATAATATTACTTATGGAATATATCTATACATATATAATGAAAAGGATTTTTCAAATATTTATTATAGATATTAATTCAAAATGGACAGCCAGAAACATAATAATAATTAATTTTTCAGATTCTATAATAATACAGTTTTTTACAGATTTTGTGTGTGTGTGTGTGTGCGAGTTTATATTTTTTAATCATTTTTATTTGTTTTCAGCTATTTATGTCTCTAATATGTTTCTTTCCTTTCAGTGATTTAAAAAACAAGATGTAATTAATTTATTGTTGAATTTTATTACTTGAACAGAAGTATCTTACGAAAATAAGATATCAAATATAAAATGAATTCACAAATTATGATATTACTTACGGAATATATATATATATATACATATATAATGAAAATGATTTTTCAAATATTTATTATAGATATTAATTAAAATGGACAGCCAGAAACATAATAATAATTAATTTTTCAGATTCTATAATAATACAGTTCTTTACAGATTGTGTGTGTGTGTTTGTGCGAATTTATATTCTTTAATCATTTTAAATTTGTTTTCAGCTCTTAACTATTTTCTCTCTTGCCTTTCAGTGATTTAAAAAAACAGGATGTAAATAATTTATTGTTGAATTTTATTATTTGAACAGAAATATCTTACGAAGATAAGATATCAAATAAAATTTGAGTTTACTTATACTATTATCATATCAGAAATATTTCTATAAAAGAAAGGATTTTTCAAATCTTTATTATAAACATTAAATCAAAATGGAGAGACAGAAACATAATAATAATAATAATTAATTTTCAGATTATATAATAATACAGTTTTCTTACAGACTTTGTGTGTGTGTGTGCGCGAGTTTATTTGTTTTAATCATTTTTATTTGTTTTCAGCTATTTACTGATATGTCTCTTTCCTTTCAGCGATTTTAAAAACAGGCTATAATTAATTTATTGTTGAATTTTATTATTTGAACAGAAATATCTTACGAAGATAAGATATCAAATGAAAATTGAATTCACAAATTATAATATCACTTATGGAATATATATATATATATATAAAGGATTTTTAAAATCTTTATTATAGACATTAATTCGAAATGGACAGCCAGAAACATAATCATAATAATAATTAATTTTTCAGATTCTATAATGATGCAGTTTTTTTACAGATTGTTTGTATGTGTGTGTGTGAGTTTATATTTTTTAATCATTTTTATTTGTTTTCAGCTATTTATGTCTCTAATATGTTTCTTTCCTTTCAGTGATTTAAAAAACAAGATGTAATTAATTTATTGTTGAATTTTATTACTTGAACAGAAGTATCTTACGAAAATAAGATATCAAATATAAAATGAATTCACAAATTATGATATTACTTACGGAATATATATATATATATACATATATAATGAAAATGATTTTTCAAATATTTATTATAGATATTAATTAAAATGGACAGCCAGAAACATAATAATAATTAATTTTTCAGATTCTATAATAATACAGTTCTTTACAGATTGTGTGTGTGTGTTTGTGCGAATTTATATTCTTTAATCATTTTAAATTTGTTTTCAGCTCTTAACTATTTTCTCTCTTGCCTTTCAGTGATTTAAAAAAACAGGATGTAAATAATTTATTGTTGAATTTTATTATTTGAACAGAAATATCTTACGAAGATAAGATATCAAATAAAATTTGAGTTTACTTATACTATTATCATATCAGAAATATTTCTATAAAAGAAAGGATTTTTCAAATCTTTATTATAAACATTAAATCAAAATGGAGAGACAGAAACATAATAATAATAATAATTAATTTTCAGATTATATAATAATACAGTTTTCTTACAGACTTTGTGTGTGTGTGTGTGCGCGAGTTTATTTGTTTTAATCATTTTTATTTGTTTTCAGCTATTTACTGATATGTCTCTTTCCTTTCAGCGATTTTAAAAACAGGCTATAATTAATTTATTGTTGAATTTTATTATTTGAACAGAAATATCTTACGAAGATAAGATATCAAATAAAAATTGAATTCACAAATTATAATATCACTTATGGAATATATATATATATATATATATATATAAAGGATTTTTAAAATCTTTATTATAGACATTAATTCGAAATGGACAGCCAGAAACATAATCATAATAATAATTAATTTTTCAGATTCTATAATGATGCAGTTTTTTTACAGATTGTTTGTATGTGTGTGTGTGAGTTTATATTTTTTAATCATTTTTATTTGTTTTCAGCTGTTTATGTCTCTAATATGTCTCTTTCCTTTCAGCGATTTAAAAAACAGGCTATAATTAATTTATTGTTGAATTTTATTATATGAATAGAAATATCTTATGAAGTGAAGATATCAAATAAAAGATGAATTTAGAAACTCTATTATAACATATGGAGTATATCTATTAAGAAAGGGATTTTTTAATTATTTATTTATAGCTGAAGAATATATCGATTGATATTTGAACGTACAAATTAAAATGTCAATTATGGAAAAAATATATTGGAAAATAATTTTTCAATTTTCGATTTATGAATATATATATATATATATATATATATATATAAATAAACTATTAAGGATACACATACCCACTCCTTCCCCCCCCCACATATATATATATATATATATATATATATATATATAATATTTACATTTCTTTCAGATTTTGTTACTGTATATTTTTATTTGAGAGAGACGATGATTGCACACACACACACACACATCATGAAAATATTATACATGTGTATATATATATATATATATATATATATATATATATATATATATATATATATATATATACATGTACGTATAAAAAACTCTTTTCATGTGATCAGTTATATTTTAAATTTGCAGAATAATCTTATTGAAGTACATTAATCTTGCTCTATGAAATTGTATTGATTTTATAGATGTGATCCATCGACGAAGTTCACTGATTTATGAGTAAGATACATGTGTGGATATTATGCAAGTTCACGGTAATTGTAAGAATATAAAGTAATTTTAGTTGATAAGGTAGCTAGAATAGGCGTTTCTTAAAATAATTACAAATTTGATTTTTTTTGTTTAAAATATTTGATATTGAGGGCCTAGATTAGGCTCGATTCTCGAATCGACACGTTAGGTCTTCTACATGTCTGCAACCTCAACGTGGTGTAGAAGTGGCAACATAGACAAAATATTCAATTAAATTGTTTTTCGTTGGACTTTACTATTAAAATTTCGGTACTTAAACAATATGTTTAAAAATTAAGTAACAGCATGTGCACGATTTGTTGTTAAATGCATTAATATCTATTGATTCGGATGTAATACATTGATATATTTCAATCACTTATTTTGTGTATGGCCAATGCAGACAATACACACACAAATACACACACATACGCATACAAATACACACACATACACACATTAATTGTCCGTTGTGTTCGCTTCTGTGTGTTTTTCTCGCTTATTAGCCTAGTGTTAAGACTTCCGGATCAGCTGTAACAGTGGGATAAATCCCATTTTAAATTTCAGCAGACACATCCATCGCTGGTGGAGAGACAATCGTCTGTGTTAGTTAATTGTCTGTGTTGTTCGCTTCTGTGTGTTTTTTTTTCGCTTATTAGCCTAGTGTTGTCAGCGGGATCAGCAGTGACAGTGGGAAGAATCCCATTTTAAATTTCAGCAGGCAGATCCATCGTAGGTGGAGAAAAAACATCTGCCTTAGTTAATTGTCGGTTGTGTTCGCTTCTGTGTGTTTTTTTTCGCTTATTAGCCCAGTGTTAAATCAGCGGGATCAGCAGTATAGTGGGATACATACATCCCATTGTCGATTCAATCTTCCAGCTTCTTACAGCAGAGATAAGGCAAATGCAGACGATACACAAATTTCCTGCTGGGTATAAGGTTAAACTGCATCCAAATTTCTCTTTGGCCTGAATGGTCCTCTTCCATCTTGGACGTCTCAGGAAGTAGCTGTCAATTACTATATGATCAGTGAAAAGTAAGGGAGATGTTCATTAATTTCATTTCACTAAATACATATTACTCTACAGAATATACTACATGTACCCACACACACACACACACACATCTACTTTATACAAAATCCAACCATCATTCATCGTTAATAAAATCTCTCTTGCAGCAGTGTTTTGAAAATGTGATTTGCTTTTTAATTGTTAATAATTATTAGATTCAAATATTAAAATTAGTCAGTAGATTACAGTGAATTCAGTGAATAATGTTAATTGTGTGATTATGAGAGTGATACAAGATTCGATCGTGAAAGTTTCGCCTGAATTTATATATCGTCATTAGTAGAAGCCTCTGGTATGCAGCTGTCGCAGAGCAAAATAGGAATACCCAAAGGGATAATTAATAAAAAGGTTTTTATAATCTCGAACTGTACACGAACGCAAAATCCATCGTATTTCCCCCCTATTTGTAGGAGAGTAGGTTTTAGTTTTAGGCTGGATATCGTTTCATGATGATTTGATTTTATAACAGAACGGAATTGAGAACCGGTTCCAACGTAAAGTAGGAAAAAATCCATAAGACGATATCGCATCTTGCATATTTGTTAATGTATCACACACAGATTAGATCGATTGCGAATTGAACGTCGTCAGTGTATGAGATGTTATGCTGATTGATGGTCAATTGTGCGATCGATGCATTGGGAGCTTTCGTGGTGGATGAAGTGCTGTGAAGCGAAGTTGAAACCTCGACTCCTCGACTTTTCTACACATGACTTTCAGCATTAGTGATGGCTGCACGACGTGCAGAATAGATCAGGCACGCATATATAAATCCGCTTCACGGATTGTGTATGTCGTTTCACCTTGTAGCAGGTGTAGTGCTAGGCGGCGACTTGTCGTTGGGTTAAGTGCGACTAGCGCCGTAGAAAATGTGTATTTAATTTCTTTTATGAATTTCAGCTTCCCATCTCGACCCCTGCTACGTTACCCCTATTAGATTTGTTATTGTTTAACGTAGCTTTTTGGTCAATTAAATTCAGATTAATAGTAAATTTAGATTCGTTTAAATATTTTTTTTAATTTTCATAACTTTGTTTTACTTTGGATAATAAAGTCTCATCCCTTCCCGCTCCGAGGATTGAAGAAGTTGTAATGGTGCCAAGTTGCACCGTTACCCTTTTATATGTACAGATAGGGCAAATCAAACGTGTATCTTTATGGCATTCACATGTTAAGCGTCCAATACAAGTGATAACGCGTTTTGGATCCTTGCATGTCAATGTTCCTATTTTGATGCATAATTAGTTTGATTAGATCTCTCCCGATTTTGCGTATGCGTCGTACAGTTCTTTTATATATTTTTATATTTATATTTATGCAGTTTGAATTTGATCAGTTTGTGCAGTGATTCAGTTTGTCCGTCTCATTTAATATTTAATCAAAACGATGAACCAATCCAGTTGAGATCGGAAACTGTTGTTTTCGATGTTCATAGTCACTGACTATGTTTAGATAAGGTTTTTTTTTGAATTAAAAAACGACCAAACGAGAGTTGTTCACATTCAAAAAATCATCTTACATTCGGGCGTTATGAAATAGTTTTTCGATTTTCGGTTCGACATAAACGGTTCGATTAAGTTTTGATTAAATTCACGGAGTGATGTGAATTGCGAAGATTGATTTTTTCTATCAGAATCGACAAATAATACAAAGACATTCAGAAATCAGGTAACAATTTCCATAGTATATCTATATAAATAGAAATATCTGTCTATAATTTAATCACTTAATTCTAGGAAACAATGCTTGCCTTAAACTGGAACCGAAACACTCAACCAATTATTTGTATCGTAGCACTTAACGATGGTCGTAAGATTTATGCGAGGATGATGTATGTATTTTATATTTTCATTTTTTATTCTAATGAATCAATACCTTGGGAACGAATAAATGTATTCTCTTATCGATCACTGCTCATAAATTGATTCCTCTCGATTTGATAATCGAACGCATTTTTCTAACACAATATCGTTGTGTTCGGATCAACCCCACAAACAAATGCATAAATATTTATTCGATAATTAGGCCAGTGTTAAAATAATAGTATCACGAGTGACAGTCAATCACATTCCATTGTCAATTCAATCCGCCAGCCTCACCGCTGGTCGGAGATCTTCATCGGTTGCCAATAACCGACCAGTGTGCTGACCTCAATGTAATTATTCCGCTAATTAGAGTAGTGATAATATAAAAGAATGAGCAGTGATATTCAGGAATATCCTATTGTCAATTCAAGCCGCCAGCTTCATCGCTGGTTGGAAGACAATCATCGATCTCCATTCATCGACCAGTGTGCTCGCCACAATGTATTTATTTTACAATTAACCTACTATTAATATAACAGGATCTCCAGTGGCAGTTAGCCTCATAGCGGGTGAGAACACAATCATCGATCGCCATTTATTTACCATTGTGCTAGACACAATGTATTTATTTTATTAATTAGGCTAGTATTAATATAACAGGAACTGCAGTGGCATTCAGCCTTATTGCTGGTGAGCAGACAATCATCGGTCGCCATTTATCTACCATTGTGCTAGTCACAATGTATTTATTTTATTAATTCGGCTAGTATTAATATAACAGGAACTGCAGTGGCATTCAGCCTTATTGCTGGTGAGCAGACAATCATCGGTCGCCATTTATCTACCATTGTGCTAGTCACAATGTTTTTATTTTATTAATTAGGCTAATATTAAAATAACAGGGTCTCCAGTGGCAGTCAGCCTCATTGTAGGAGAGAAGACATTCATCGGTCGCCATTCATCGAACAGTGTGCTCGCCACAACGTATTTATTTTATTAATTAGGCTAGTATTAATATAACAGGAACTGCAGTGGCATTCAGCCTTATTGCTGGTGAGCAGACAATCATCGGTCGCCATTTATCTACCAGAGTGCTCGCCATAATGTATTTATTCCATTAATTAGGTTAGTCTTAATATAACAGGAACAGTACTGACAGTCGACCTCATCGCTGATTGGCAGATAATCTTCGGTCGTTATTTACCGACCAGTGTGCTCACCACAATGTATTTTTTCAATAATTAGGCTAGTGTTAAAATAACAGGATGAGCAGTGGCAGTCAGGATCATTCCATTGTGAAATCAAGCCGTCAGCGTCATCGCAGCAGCGCTGAGGCAAATGCAGATAATACACACACACAGACACACACATTTCCTCCTGGGTACGAGGTTAAAGTGCATCCACATTTCTCTTTGGCCTGAATGGTCCTCTTCCATCTTGGACGTCTCAGGAAGTAGCTGTCAATTACTATACGAGCAGTGAAAAGTGAGAGAGAATTTCATCATCTTCATTTCACTACATACATATTACTCCACACTAAATACAACATTAACACACATACACACACACATATCCTCCTGGGTATGAGGTTAAAGTGCATCCAAAATTCTCTTTGGCCTGAATGGTCCTCTTCCATCTCGGACGTCTCAGGAAGTAGCTGTCAATTACTATATGATCAGTGAAAAGTAAGAGAGAATCTCATCATCTCCATTTCACTACATACATATTACTCTACACATTATACAACATTAATACACGCACACCCACACATCTACCTCATGGTAAATACAACTCATCATTCATAATTAATAAAATCTCTTTTACAGCAGTGTTTTATATAGTGTTCCTTTTTAAGTAATAATAATTAGTAGTTTTAAAAACAATTAGTATATTAAAGTTTAATCGTTGAATAAAGTTAATGTGCAATGTTAACGGTGTAATAGTGAGAGTGATACAAGATTCGTCCGTGAAATATCTACGTATATATCGTCAGAAGTTGCGGCTGCTGATATGCGGATGATGCAGAACGAAAAAAGAATACACATAGGGATAAATAAATAACAGGTTTTTATTATTTCGAACTGTACACGAACGCAAAGTCCATCGTATTTCCCCCCTTTTCGTAGGAGAGTAGGTTTTAGTTTTAGGCTGGATGTCGTTTTATGATGATTTCATTTATAATACAACAGAATTAAAATACGATTCAAACGTGAATCCATAAGACGATATCGCATCTTGCATATTTGTTAATGTATCACACACAGATTAGATCGATTGCGAATTGAACATCGTCAGTGTATGAGATGTTATGCTGATTGATGGTCAATTGTGCGATCGATGCATTGGGAGCTTTCGTGGTGGATGAAGTGCTGTGAAGCGAAGTTGAAACCTCGACTCCTCGACTTTTCTACACATGACTTTCAGCATTAGTGATGGCTGCACGACGTGCAGAATAGATCAGGCACGCATATATAAATCCGCTTCACGGATTGTGTATGTCGTTTCACCTTGTAGCAGGTGTAGTGCTAGGCGGCGACTTGTCGTTGGGTTAAGTGCGACTAGCGCCGTAGAAAATGTGTATTTAATTTCTTTTATGAATTTCAGCTTCCCATCTCGACCCCTGCTACGTTACCCCTATTAGATTTGTTATTGTTTAACGTAGCTTTTTGGTCAATTAAATTCAGATTAATAGTAAATTTAGATTCGTTTAAATATTTTTTTAAATTTTCATAACTTTGTTTTACTTTGGATAATAAAGTCTCATCCCTTCCCGCTCCAAGGATTGAAGAAGTTGTAATGGTGCAAAGTTGCACCATTACCCTTTTATATGTACAGATAGGGCAAATCAAACGTGTATCTTTATGGCATTCACATGTTAAGCGTCCAATACAAGTGATAACGCGTTTTGGATCCTTGCAGGTCAATGTTCCTATTTTGATGCATAATTAGTTTGATTAGATCTCTCCCGATTTTGCGTATGCGTCGTACAGTTCTTTTATATATTTTTATATTTATATTTATGCAGTTTGAATTTGATCAGTTTGTGCAGTGATTCAGTTTGTCCGTCTCATTTAATATTTAATCAAAACGATGAACCAATCCAGTTGAGATCGGAAACTGTTGTTTTCGATGTTCATAGTCACTGACTATGTTTAGATAAGGTTTTTTTTTTGAATTAAAAAACGACCAAACGAGAGTTGTTCACATTCAAAAAATCATCTTACATTCGGGCGTTATGAAATAGTTTTTCGATTTTCGGTTCGACATAAACGGTTCGATTAAGTTTTGATTAAATTCACGGAGTGATGTGAATTGCGAAGATTGATTTTTTCTATCAGAATCGACAAATAATACAAAGACATTCAGAAATCAGGTAACAATTTCCATAGTATATCTATATAAATAGAAATATCTGTCATTAATTTAATCACTTAATTCTAGGAAACAATGCTTGCCTTAAACTGGAACCGAAACACTCAGCCAATTATTTGTATCGTAGCACTTAACGATGGTCGTTAGATTTATGCGAGGATGATGTATGTATTTTATATTTTCATTTTTTATTCTAATGAATCAATACCTTGGGAACGAATAAATGTATTCTCTCATCGATCACTGCTCATAAATTGATTCCTCTCGATTTGATAATCGAACGCATTTTTCTAACACAATATCGTTGTGTTCGGATCAACCCCACAAACAAATGCATAAATATTTATTCGATAATTAGGCCAGTGTTAAAATAATAGTATCACGAGTGACAGTCAATCACATTCCATTGTCAATTCAATCCGCCAGCCTCGCCGCTGGTCGGAGATCTTCATCGGTTGCCAATAACCGACCAGTGTGCTGACCTCAATGTAATTATTCCGCTAATTAGAGTAGTGATAATATAAAAGAATGAGCAGTGATATTCAGGAATATCCTATTGTCAATTCAAGCCGCCAGCTTCATCGCTGGTTGGAAGACAATCATCGATCTCCATTCATCGACCAGTGTGCTCGCCACAATGTATTTATTTTACAATTAACCTACTATTAATATAACAGGATCTCCAGTGGCAGTTAGCCTCATAGCGGGTGAGAACACAATCATCGATCGCCATTTATTTACCATTGTGCTAGTCACAATGTTTTTATTTTATTAATTAGGCTAGCATTAAAATAACAGGGTCTGCAGTGGCAGTCAGCCTCATTGTAGGAGAGAAGACATTCATCGGTCGCCATTCATCGACCAGTTTGCTCGCCACAATGTATTTATTTTAATAATTAGGCTAGTATTAATATAACAGGAACTGCAGTGGCATTCAGGATCATTCCATTGTGAAATCAAGCCGTCAGCATCACCGCAGCAGCGCTGAGGCAAATGCAGATAATACACACACACACACATACACACATATTTCCTCCTGGGTATGAGGTTAAAGTGCATCCACATTTCTCTTTGGCCTGAATGGTCCTCATCCATCTTGGACGTCTCAGGAAGTAGCTGTCAATTACTATACGAGCAGTGAAAAGTGAGAGAGAATTTCATCATCTTCATTTCACTACATACATATTACTTTACACATTATACAACATTAACACACGCATACCCACACATCTACCTCATGGTAAATACAACTCATCATTCATAATTAATAAAATCTCTTTTACAGCAGTGTTTTATATAGTGTTCCTTTTTAAGTAATAATAATTAGTAGTTTTAAAAACAATTAGTATATTAAAGTTTAATCGTTGAATAAAGTTAATGTGCAATGTTAACGGTGTAATAGTGAGAGTGATACAAGATTCGTCCGTGAAATATCTACGTATATATCGTCAGAAGTTGCGGCTGCTGATATGCGGATGATGCAGAACGAAAAAAGAATACACATAGGGATAAATAAAAAACAGGTTTTTATTATTTCGAACTGTACACGAACGCAAAGTCCATCGTATTTCCCCCCTTTTCGTAGGAGAGTAGGTTTTAGTTTTAGGCTGGATGTCGTTTTATGATGATTTCATTTATAATACAACAGAATTAAAATACGATTCAAACGTGAATCCATAAGACGATATCATATTTTGCATATTTGTTAATGTATCACACACAGATTAGATCGATTGCGAATTGAACGTCGTCAGTGTATGAGATGTTATGCTGATTGATTGTCAATTGTGCGATCGATGCATTGGGAGCTTTCGTGGTGGATGAATTGCTGTAAAGCGAAGTTGAAACCTCGACTCCTCGACTTTTCTACACATGATTTTCAGGATTAGCAATGGCTGCACATTATGCAGCTTAGATCAGGTACCCATATATAAATCCGCTTCACGGGTTGTGTATGTCGTTTCACCTTGTAGCAGGTGTAGTGTCAGGCGGCGACTTGTCGTTGGGTTAAGTGCGACTAGCGCCATAGAAAATGTATATTTAATTTCTTTTATGAATTTCAGCTTCCCATCTCGACCCCTGCTACGTTATCCTAATAGCTTTTTATCATTTAACGTGGTTTTTTGTTCAAGTAAATTAAGATTTCAATTTTTAAGTATTTTTTTATTCAATAATAATTGATTTTTCATTGATTGTTTGCTTTTAGAAGTTGATTTTTGGAATTAATCGTAAATATTAACTTTTCTTTATTTATAATCGTTTTTTTTTAATTTTCATTTTAATGATTGTTATTAAAGTCCCTTCTCCACATTCTCAGAAGATTGAAGAATGGGTAATGTTGCAAAGTTGCACCATTACCCTTTTATATGTACAGATAGGGCAAATCAAACGTGTGTGTATCTTTATGGCATTCACATGTTAAGCGTCCAATACAAGTGATGACGCGTTTTGGATCCTTGCATGGCAATGTTCCTCTTTTGATGCATAATTAGTTTGATTAGATCTCTCCCGATTTTGCGTATGCGTCGTACAGTTCTTTTATATATTTTTATATTTATATTTATTCAGTTTGAATTCGATCAGTTTGTGCAATGATTCAGTTTGTCCGTCTCTTTTCTATTTAACCAAAACGGTGAACCAATCCAGTTGAGATCGAAAACTGTTGTTTTCGATGTTCATAGTCACTGACCATGTTTGGATAAGGTTTTTTTTTGAATTTAATAATGACCAAACGAGAGTTGTTCACATTCAAAAAATCAGCTTACATTCGGGCGTTATGAAATCGATTTTCGATTTTCGGTTCGACATAAACGGTTCGATTAAGTTTTGATTAAATTCGCGGAGTGATGTGAATTGCGAAGATTGATTTTTTCTATCAGAATCGACAGATCCTTAATACGAACACATTCGTTTCTCAGGTAAAAATTCCCATATGATATATTTATAAATATAAACATCTGCCATTAATTTAATTACTTAATTCTAGGAAACAATACTTGTCTCAACTGGAACTGAAACAATCAGCCAATTAATTGTCACGTTGTATAAGACATTTATCGTAAGATTTATGCAAGAACGATGTAGGTACATTATAATTTTATTACTTAAAAATCCCATTTTAATTTTTAGCAGGCAGATTCATCGCTGGTGGAGAAACCATTATATGTCTTATTTAATTGTACGTTGTGTTCGCTTGTGTGTGTTATTTTCGCTTATTATCCTAGTATTAAGTTAACAGGGTCAGCAGTAACAGTGAGAAGATTCCCAAATTTAAATTTCAGTAGACAAATTCTTCGGTAGTGGAGAGATCATCATCAATATTAATTAATTTTCTGTTGTGTTCGCTTCTGTGTTTTTTTCTCGCTTATTAGCCTAGTGTTAAGTTAACAGGATCAGCAGTAACAGTGGGAAGATTCCCAAATTTAAATTTCAGTAGGCAAATTCTTCGGTAGTGGAGACATCATCATCAGTATTAATTAATTTTGTGTTCGCTTCTGTGTTTTTTTTCTCGCTTATTAGCCTAGTGTTAAGTTAACAGGATCAGCAGTAACAGTGGGAAGAATCCAATTTTAAATTTTAGCAGCCAGATTCTTCGCTGGTGGAGAGACCATCATCTGTTTTAATTGTTTATCACATTCCCTTCTGGGTATGAGGGTAAACTGCATCCAAAATTCTCTTTGACCTGAATGGTCCTCTTCCATCTTGGACGTCTCAGGAAGTAGCTGTCAATTACTATATAAACAGTGAAAAGTGAGGGAGAATTTCATCCATTTCATTTCATTATATACATATTACTCTACACAATATACAACATTAACGCACGCACACCCACACATCTACTTCACGATAAATACAACTATCATTCATAATTAATAAAATCTCTTTTACAGCTGTGTTTTATATAGTGTTTTTTTAAGTAATAATTATTAGTAGATTCAAAAGTTAAAAACATTTAGTATATTAAGGTTTCATCGTTGAATAAAGTTAATGTGCAATGATAATGGTGTAATAGTGAGAGTGATACAAGATTCGTGTGTGAAATGTCTACGTGTATATCGTCAGAAGTTGCAGCTCCTGATATGCGGATTATGCAGAACGAAAACAGAATACACATAGGGATAAATAAAAAACAGGTTTTTATTATTTTGAACTGTACACGAACGCAAAATCCATCGTATTTCCCCCATTTTGTAGGAGAGTAGGTTTCAGTGTTAGGCTGGATGTCGTTTTATGATGATTTCATTTATAACAGAATTAAATTACGGTTCAAACGTGAATCCATAAGACGGTATCATATTTTGCATATTTCTTAATGTTTCATCTATATTTATAACACAGAGTAGATTGATTGCGAATTGAACGTCGTCAATATATGAGATGTTATATTGATTGATTATCAATTATGTAATCGATACATTAGGAGCGTTCGTGGTGGATGAATTGCTGTAAAGCGAAGTTGAAACCTCGACTCCTCGACTTTTCTACACATGACTTTCAGCATTAGGGATGGCTGCACGTCGTGCAGCATAGATCAGGCACGCGTATATGAATCCGCTTCACGGGTTGTATATGTCGTTTCACCTTGTAGCAGGTGTTGTGTTAGGTGGTGACTTGTCGTTGGGTTAAGTGCGACTAGTACCATAGAAAATGTATAATTAATTTCTTTTATGAATTTCAGCTTCCTATCTCGACCACTGCTACGTTACCCCTAATAGCTTTTTTATTATTTAACGTAGCTTTTTAGTCAAGTAAATTAATATTTCAATTTTTAAGTATTTTTTTTATTCAATAGCAATTGATTTTTCATTGATCGTTTTTTTTAAATGTTGATTTTTGAAATTAATCATAAATGTTAAGTTTTCTTTATTTATAATTGTTTTTTTTTTAAATTTTCATTTTAATGATTTATTAATATTTTAATGATAGTTATTAAAGTCCTCTCCCTCCCTTCACCGAAGTTTGAAGAAGGAGTAATGGTACAAAGTTACACCATTACCCTTTATATGTACAGATAGGGCAAATCGAACGAGTGTGTATCATAATGGCATTCACATGTTGAGTATCCAATACAAGTGATGACGCGTTTTGGATCCTTACATGTCAATGTTCCTGTTTAGATGCATAATTAGTTTGATTAGATCTCACCCGATTTTGCGTATGCGTTGTACAGTTCCTTTATATATTTTTATATTTATATTTTAACAGTTTGAAATTGATCAGTTTGTGCATTGAATCAGTTTGTCCGTCTCATTTAAATTTAATCAAAACGGTGAACCAATTCAGTTAAGATCGAAAACTGTTGTTTTTGATGTTCATAGTCACTAACTATGTTTAAATAAAGTTTTTTTTTTATTTTAATAACGACCGAACGAGAGTTGTTAACATTCAAAAAATCATCTTACATTCGGGCGTTATGAAATCGATTTTCGGTTTGACATAAACGGTTCGATTAAGTTTTGATTAAATTCGCGGAGTGATGTGAATTTCAAAGATTGATTTTTTCTATCAGAATCGACAGATTTTTAATACGAACCCATTCAATATTCAGGTAACAATTCCCATAATACATCTATATAAATATAAATATCTGTCATTAATTTACTTGTTTCATTTTAGGAACCAATACTTGTCTTAATCTGGAACTGAAACACTCAACCAATTACCTGTCTCATTGTACAAGACAATGGTCGAAAGGTTTATGCAGGAACGATGTATGCATTTCATAATTTTATTACCTATTACTATTTATCGATACCTCGGGAAGAACTAATTGTTCCCTCATCGACCTCTGCTCGAAAATTGATTAATTTCAATTCGATAATCGAACACGCTTTCCGATGACAATATGATCGTCTCCAGAGCGCATTCACCGACACAGGAATATGCAAATGCACAGGTGTTTATTCCGCTTATTAGGCTAACGTTTAGATAACAGGCAATCTTAAATAATTTCCATTGTTTGAGTACTCATTTCTGACTGTTCTTCATCTTGAAAAAATACATTCGTGTATTCATTCATTTCGACTCGAATATTGAAAAGCATCCATTGTAGTTGAAGAACATTTGCTTACTAATTTATATATCGATCTTGACATTTAGATTCCTATAGCTGCCTGTCACTTGTCATCCATCATATTTGTCTATTTTTGAATCGAAAGCGAACGAAAACAATCGTCGTTAATGACAGCACTCGCTCTTGAATTTCGATATTAAGTAATTCTTTTTTAATTCATCTCAGCGAGAATGCTATCAAATATAATCGTATCGCAGTATGTCAATCGCAGGAATAAATAATTCTCATTTCATTACAATTGAGAATGTCATTAGCGTCCGTCTATTGCTTCAGCGTGCAAATTTTTCTGAATTTCGAACATCGTAATAATATATTCCTCTCATATGGTGTGCTATGACATTTTGATAACAGTTTGTTGCAATTTCTTACATCGGCTTCCGTTTAAAGGAGAAGGTAAACGGTTTAAATGAGAAGGCCCTCCCGGGTATGAGGATAAACTGCGTCCATACACATTACAAGCATATTTCGCACGCACACACACACACACACACATACAACTACATCAACTAACTTCAACACTCACATCATTTCGCAAATAATCACCACCCGTTCATTTCAGACATCGAGATGAAGATATCTTCAGTTATTCATTTTTAAATCCATCAATAAATGCTTCTTTTCGCAATAGAACATTATTTACAGGGCACTTAATGCCTTTTGCTATTAATTACTCTCTGTTTTTATTACAAATTCACTATTTGTTATAAAAATTGTCGATTCTCAATGCTGTCATTGTAATGTACAGTTTATAAAATTACTAAGCCTTGTTTGAATGCGTCGTCGTTTCTAATTCACTCTACATTTTACTGAACGACGTGCATTTTAAATATATTTATTGATGGATTTCATCCTCGTATCCAAGTCAATCGATGGTCTTATGGATTCTGCAGAGGTATGAATCGGTTCGCTACACTATATACAGATGTTACGAGTTCTTTTGAACATCTGTTAAAATAAACAAACGGATTCGTTTCTGAATGAACTCGTGGATAATGAAACTTCAATCATATCTCGACTTGTTTCTCATCAGATTATTCATAAATTATACAATCTTTCGATATGAGTGTAGAAGTTCATTGCAGATACAATCCGTTTGTCGCCGCTGTTTTCCCGTGCAATTTGTCTTTATATGTTTCAGTTCTCGCTATGTATTTTCCAGTCGTCCGTTCTTCCTTCCAATCAATCAGTAAAAGAAATACTCGACATGATTAATGTTTATCACATTTATATTTTATCAATATTGAATAATTATTTTACTTGTGTACAAATGTATATATATATATATATACTTCGGTGCTTGTGTCCCAACAAGTCATTGAAATTTCATTTTCTGAATATCAATATTCTGAATTGTTTGAAACATTTTCCAAATCTACATTTCGAGGCTAAATATAATTCAAATAATCGTGTCTGCTCATTAATTTTTATTGATCGATCAGTACGAGTTCGAAACTATTCAAGCGGTTTCATGTCCGTGATCTCTCTATGGTAAATGGTATAAATTATATGATGAAATCATAGTATTAAGAGATTTGTTACCATGTAGCATATTACAGTCGATGCAAACATATTCAAAAACATACAAACAAACACACACAATCACTCTTCCACAGTACATGTTTTCATTTGTACATCCAAATTAGGAAGAGTTCAAAAATAGCACCACACACACACAACAATAATAAAATGTTAATTAGTTCCAGAGGTTCCAGTGAAGATAATCATGTTTTTGTTTTCATTCAATCGATTAATAAACACGATCAGTTAAACCGTTATTTCAGATTTCTCCTTCTCAATTTATAAACGCGTATCGAATAAAATGAATTTGCGAACGTATTCGCTGTTATGTTTCTTATAATCTATATTATTTTCTATTATAAGTGTTTATTGATCGATTCGTTCGAATGTATCGCTACTTGTCGAAATCTTGAACCGACGTCGTCTGCAAAATGTGAACTATGAGTCCGTGAGTTAACGTTGTAAATATTATTGACAATACAATTCAGTACATAATTATAATATACTAATTGTTGTTACTTATTAACTACTGTATTAGTTGATTGCAATAGTGGTTCAATCCGGGCCTCTGAACAGTCTCGGGAGTCAAGTCGTTATTTCGTTTGGAGATCGAAACGAAGTGGATCGAGCATAGGACGAGGAGGTCGCTCGATATTCGAATAACGCCTTTGAACGACGCCGAAAAAAAGGTGGAAGTATATTTCTTTAATGTTTATTTGTGTATATTTATCATGAGTCGTCTCTATGAGATCTGCATTCTTTTCAGAAAGTTCCTACATTACTGAAACATTGTGTAAAAGAATCGAACATGGAAAACATGGAAAACATGGAAACATGGAATTCAATACCATATTATAATACATTAATTGTTGTTACTTACACTGATATATATATATATATATATATATATATATATATATATACATATAAATATATATATATATATACATATACACATACCATACTTAAATTAGACACACAGAAACATACTCGACAGAATGATCAACTTTTCTCTTTCACGAAATGATTAATTCCATATCGATGTGTCAAATAAATATACATTTACATTCAGTAAAAATTTTTCTGAAAAAGAAGACACATGCAAATCAATTTCATACATCTAAACACAGTTCACATGTAGGACTGCTGTCAATAGTAAAAAATAATACATAAATATCCGGTGTACAGAAAATCAATTGAAGTAAAATTGAAGAAGTGTAAAGTGTAACACTAAGTAATATATGTATATATATATATATATATATATATATATATAATTTTATTCTACATTCTTTTGTATTTGTGCTTTGTGTGGGGATGGCCATCCTAGATATTAATTAGTTGTAGATATGTACTAATCAATAACTGTTTGTTTTTCAGCTCAATTAACAAATCATTTTTTTCAGTTTATAAAATTATCAGGATTTTATGTGTGTGTCATTGTGTGGGTGGGTGGATTGTGACAGGTTTATTAATTATAAATTAATTTGTATAACACAAATTTCTTTCAGCCTCGCATAAAATATTAATAATTATTTTTTTCAGATTAATTCTTAATTATGTATATATATATATATATATATATATATATATATATATATATATTATTTTTCAGCACATATAATGATACAGTTTCTTTCAGATGTAGACATGTGTGTGTGTGTGTGTCTGTTCTATATTTGTTAATAATTTTTATTCGTTTTCAGCTACAAAAGATATCTCTCTTTTCTTTCAGTGATTTAATTAACAGGATTTAATTAATTTGTTTAATGTTTTACATTGTTACTTGAATAGAAACATGTTCTGGCCATAAGATATCGAACAAAATATGAATTTATAATCCATAAGTGATATTGGTAATTTATAATTACCAATATCACTTATGGAATATATCTGTTAAGAAAAGGATTTTTCAATTTTTTATTAGGAATGTAAATTTAAAATGGTTAGCCAGAGAATTAATAACAAATATTAATTTTTCAGCTCATATAATATTACAGTTTCTTTCAGATGTACACATGTGTGTGTGTGTGTGTGTGTGTGTGTGTCTGTTCTATATTTGTTAATAATTTTTATTCGTTTTCAGCTACAAAAAAATCTCTCTTTTCTTTCAGTGATTTAATTAACAGGCTATAATTAATTTATTTAATCTTGAACATTGTTACTTGAATAAAAACATGTTCTGGGAATAAGATATCACATAAAATTCGAATTTACAATTTCCAATATCACTTATGGAAGGTATCTGTTAAGAAAAAGATTTTTCAATTCCTTATTCGGAACGTAAATTAAAATGGATAGCCAGAGAGATAATAATAAATATTAATTTTCAGCTCATATAATAATACAGTTTATTACAGATGTCTGTGTGTGTGTGGGTCTATTTTATATTTGCTAATAATTTTTATTCATTTCCAGCTATAAAAAATGTATCTCTTTTCTTTCAGTGTTTAATTAACAGACTATAATTAATTTATTTAATCTTGAACATTATTTTTTGAAGAGAAACATTTTATGGCCATAAGATATCAAACAAAATATGAATTTACAGTTTCTTATATCAGTTATGGAATATATCTGTTAAGTAAAGGATTTTTCAATTCTTTATTAGGAACGTTAATTTAAAACGGATAGCCAGAGAAATAATAACAAATATTAATTTTCAGCTCAAATAATAATATAATTTCTTACAGATGTGTGTATGTGTGTGTGGATCTGTTTTACATTTCTTAATAACTTTTATTCGTTTTCAGCTACAAAAAAATCTCTCTTTTCTTTCAGTGATTTAATTAACAGGCTATAATTAATTTATTTAATCTTGAACATTGTTATTTGAATAGAAACATGTTCAGGGCATTAGATATCCAATGAAATTCGAATTTACAATTTATAACATCATTTATGGAATACATATGTTACGGAAAGGATTTTTCATTTCCTTATTCGGAACGTAAATTCAAAATGGATAGCCAGAGAAATAATAATAAATATTGATTTTTCAGCACATATAATATTACAGTTTCTTACAGGTTTATGTGTGTGTGTGTGTGTTTTATATTTATTAATAATTTTTATTTGTTTTCAGCTACAAAAATGTCTCTCTTTTCTTTCAGTGATTTAAATAACAGACTATAATTAATGTATTTAAACTTGAAAATTGTTATTTGAAAAGAAACAAGTTCGGGGCATAAAATATCAAATGAAATTCGAATTTACAATTTATAACATCGTTTATGGAATACATCTGTTAAGGAAAGGATTTTTTAATTCCTTATTAGGAACGTAAATTCAAAATGAATAGCCAAAGAGATAATAATGAATATCGATTTTTTAGCTCATTTAATAATATATTTTCTTACAGATGTGTGTGTATGTGGGTCTGTTTTATATTTCTTTATAATTTTTATTCGCTTTCAGCCACAAAAAATATCGCTCTTTTCTTTCTTACAGTGATTTAATTAACAGACTGTAATTAATTTATTGTTGTATTTTATTATTTGATTAGAAATATCTTATGGAAATAAGATATTGAATAAATATTGAATTAAAAAATTCTAATATCACGTATGGACTGACATGAGAAACTTATTTACAACGTTTTTTAAACATTACAAACATACATTCTAAGTATACAACGTCAGCTAACGAACTCCGATGCACTTAGTAGTTCAATCTGGGAATTTAAACAGTCTCGGGAGTCGAGTCGTTATTTCGTTTGGACATCGAAACGATGCGGATTAAGCGTAAGATGAGGTGGTCCCTTGATATCCGAATAACGCTTTTGAATGACGCCGAAAAAAAGGTGGAAGTATATTTCTTTAATGTTTATTTGTGTATATTTCTCATGAGTCGTCTCTATGAGGTCTGCATTCTTTTCAGATAGTTCCTACATTATTGAAACATTGTGTACAAGAATCGAACATGGCAAACATGGAAACATGGAATTCAGTACATACACTCATGTTTATCTCTGATTCAGACGCAGTAGTTGAAACGAGATAGATAATTTCGAAAATACGCAATCGTGTCGTTCACTGGACCGGACTACGCTCGCATGCTTTAGGGGAGATGCGCGCTCCGCCGCGGTCGCGTCGCACGGGTCCGCGCCGAACCGTCCGGCGTTCTTCCCCGCTCGTATAGTCCGTGTCACGTAATTCACAATTTTGTCATGATAATTTTAAAACATTTAAATACTAGTTCTTGTTTGACCGATTTATCATTTTTGATTAATAACCCGTATAGTAGACTTGAACTGGAATAATTTAGTCGTATAATCGAATGAAAATTCAGTTCGATTTTTCCCTCGCAGCACGATATCTTAAAATATTGGAATTTTTACTCAAAAATAAACACGTGACGTGTAAGAGCGGACCTTTTACTATAAACCTTGAGATTTCCAAAAAAGCAGTTACGTCCGCTGCGATTTTTCAAATTGTCATCACGAACAATCAGTATGTAATTAATTCAGTTCGAAGTTATCGATCGATAAGTGTTTAAATCGAACTATTTTTTCAAAAAATTTGTACACGCCATGAGAAACTACACTCTTCACTATAGATTTGTAAATTTGCAAATTTTCTCAAGACAATCACGCGTACTCAAAAATTGCTAACAAATATGTACTCGAAACTGAATATTTTTTTATATTTCAATAAGCACCAAGGTTTTGTGTGTCTCAAATCTTAGTGTCAATCTATTCGAACGATATTCGTTGCTTCGGTGCCTCTTTTCGTCGAAGAACCACCGAATTTCTACATCAGAGATGCGCCTCCTCTGGTAATTTTGCAAACGGTTCTCGCCGTTTTTCACAGAACCCAAACGTTTTTTTAACTCGACGAAGAACCTGGACGTGTGCGTTTTATATCCAAATTTCAAACTATTTGAAGAACATTTACAAGCTCGGCGACCACGTTACACAGCAATCTTGTCCGCAAAGATACGCACGTCCTCGTATAGTTTCGTCCTCAAATATCTGTCAAGGCCTTATGAAAAAAATTATATTTTTCAATACAGAACATCGTATCTGATACAATTCATGCGAATTTCAGTCAACTCGATGGATATTTATGGCCTCACCGACAATTATTCAACGAATTCAATTGAAATTATCATTTTTCAGAACGGTACAATTTCCATACATATATGACAACTATTTACTTATTATTTGGACAAGCTTTGAGTATGTGACTTCATAGAGTATGTATCCGAGTATCATGTGTCGAGATTTGATTCGAATCCAACAAGGAACACGTCTTGTGAATCAATTAAATTGAGAGATGACGACCGATCGATTGCAAGCATGAAATGTTGTAATCTCAGTGTTCACGATTCTATTAATTACTAATTATTATTGATTATTCGAATTGGTCTGTGTGGGTGAACTCATACTGTAAATATTTCTGTATATTGTGTCAGTTGTTCAGTCCAAACCAAACTAGAAACACTCCTTGAGATTCAGTTAAAATTAAAATCAGCTAAAGTCACGACATTAATTCAGTAAAGCCCAAACATTCTATCGTAAGAGTCAAGATCATATATCGGTACAGAGACCTCTACTTAGAGTCTAGAATTTTTATAGCAAAGCGCAAACATTCTGTTGTAAAACACATGCTTAGAATCTCGACACATGGAAATATATTTAGACTCGAGAATTTTTAAAGCAAACAATCTATCGTACACATTTTCGCACATGACCAGAAAGAGCATAAAGTTCCCTATAACATATATATGTTTTTCAGAATTTTTCATAATTAAATGCGTCCGTAATTACAACTAAATTAGCTTCGATGATTTTGATCCATTCGCTCAAACAATCGTACTTTACTCTAAAAGAGTGACAGGAAATTGTTTCTTAATATATATCGTTACAAAGAAACATAAAGTCTCTATGCGATGTAATTTCTTCATAATTCTCAGTCGATAATTACTCTAGTAATTAAGACTCGAGTTGGGGGCGTCCATTAATGAAAATCTCAGCGGCCAGCGGTCGAAGAAAACGTCAGGACCCACAAGACACGACGGGAAAATCATTCATCTGTGTACATCGTTACACAGAGACATAAAATCTATATGCGATGTAATTCCTGTATAATTCTCAGTCAATAATTACTCTAGTAATTAAGACTCGAGTTGGGGGCGTCCATTAATGAAAATCTCAGCGGCAAGTGGTCGAAAAAACGTCAAGACCCACAAGACACGACGGGAAAAATATTCATCTTTGTACATCGTTAAACAGAGACATAAGTCTCTTTGCGATGTAATTTCTTCATAATTCTCAGTCGACAATTACTCTAGTAATTAAGACTCGAGTTCGGGGCGTCCATTAATGAAAATCTCAGGGGCCAGCGGTCGAAGAAAACATCAGGACCCACAAGACACAACGGGAAATACATTCGTCTGTGTACGTCGTTACACAGAGACATAAAGTCTCTATGCGATGTAATTCCTGCATAATTCTCAGTCGACAATTACTCTAGTAATTAAGACTCGAGTTCGGGGCGTCCATTAATGAAAATCTCAGCGGCCAGCGGTCGAAGAAAACATCAGGACCCACAAGACACAACGGGAAATACATTCGTCTGTGTACGTCGTTACACAGAGACATAAAGTCTCTATGCGATGTAATTTCTTCATAATTCTCCAGTCGTCCGTTCTTCATTCCAATCAATTAAATGGTATAAACTATATGTTTGTTAACGTTGTAAATATTATTGAGAATAGAATCAGTACTATAATATACTACAGTGTTTATTTACTTCACTATTTATAATATACTAACTGTTGTTACTTACTAACTACTGTATTAATTGACAGATTGCAATAGTGGTTCGTTCTGAGCCCCTGAACAGTCTCGGGAGTCGAGTCGTTATTTCGTTTGGATATCGAAACGAAGTGGATCGAGCGTAGGACAAGGAGGTCGCTCGATATTCGAATAACGTCTTTGAACGACGCCGAAAAAAGGTGGAAGTATATTTCTTTAATGTTTATTTGTGTATATTTATCATGAGTCGTCTCTATGAGATCTGCATTCTTTTCAGAAAGTTCCTACATTACTGAAACATTGTGTAAAAGAATCGAACATGGAAAACATGGAAACATGGAATTCAATACCATATTATAATACATTAATTGTTGTTACTTACACTGATATATATATATATATATATATATATATATACATATATATATATATATATATATATATATATATATATATATATACATATACACATACCATACTTAAATTAGACACACAGAAACATACTCGACAGAATGATCAACTTTTCTCTTTCACGAAATGATTAATTCCATATCGATGTGTCAAATAAATATACATTTACATTCAGTAAAAATTTTTCAGAAAAAGAAGACACATGCAAATCAATTTCATACATCTAAACACAGTTCACATGTAGGACTGCTGTCAATAGTAAAAAAAATACATAAATATCCGGTGTACAGAAAATCAATTGAAGTAAAATTGAAGAAGTGTAAAGTGTAACACTAAGTAATATATGTATATATATATATATATATATATATATATATATATATATATATATATATATATATATATATATATAATTTTATTCTACATTCTTTTGTATTTGTGCTTTGTGTGTGGATGGCCATCCTAGATATTAATTAGTTGTAGATATGTACTAATTAATAACTATTTGTTTTTCAGCACCATTAACAAATCATTTTTTTCAGTATATAAAATTATCAGGATTTTATGTGTGTGTACGTGTGGGTGGGTTGTGACAGGTTTATTAATTGTAAATTAATGTGTATAACACAAATTTCTTTCAGCCGCGCATAAAATATTAATAATTATTTTTTTCAAATTAATACTTAATGATGTATACATATATATATATATATATATACATATTATTTTTTCAGCACATATAATGATACATTTTCTTACAGATGTGTGTGCGGGGGGGGGGGTATATTTGATATTTATTAATAATTTAAATTCATTTTCAGCTACAAAAATATCTCTCTTTTCTTTCAGGGATTTAAATAAAAGGCTATAATTAATTTTTTTTATCTTGAACATTTTTATTTGTATAGAAACATGTTCTGGCCATAAGATATCAAATAAAATATGAATTTACAATTTCCAATATCACTTATAGAATATATCTGTTAAGTAAAGGATTTTTCAATTCTTTATTAGGAACGTTAATTCAAAATGGATAGCCAGAGAATTAACAAAAAATATTGATTTTTCAGCTCATATAATATTACAGTTTCTTTCAGATGTAGACATGTGTGTGTGTGTGTCAGTTCTATATTTGTTAATAATTTTTATTCGTTTTCAGCTACAAAAATATCTATCTTTTCTTTCAGTGATTTAATTAACAGGCTATGATTAATTTATTTATATTTGAAAATTGTTATTTGAAAAAAAACATGTTCTGGGCGTAAGATATCAAATAAAATATGAATTGACAATTTCTCATATCAGATATGGAATATATCTATTAAGAAAAGGATTTTTAAATTCTTTATTAGGAACATAAATTCCAAATGGATAGCCAGAGACATAATAATAAATATTATTTTTTCAGCTCATATAATAATATACATTTTCTTACAGATGTGTGTGTGTGTGTGGGTCTGTTTTATATTTGTTAATAATTTTTATTTGTTTTCAGCTACAAAAAATATCTCTCTTTTCTTTCAGTGATTTAATTAACAGGCCATAATTAATTAATTTAATCTTAAACCTTGTTATTTGAATAAAAACATCTTCTGGGCATAAGATGTCACATAAACATTGAATTTACAGTTTCAATTATCACTAGTGGAATATATCTATTAAGAGAAGGATTTATTAATTCTTTATTAGGAACGTAAATTCAAAATGGATAGCCAGAGAAATAATAATAAATATTGATTTTTCAGCTCATATAATAATACAGTTTCTTACAGATGTGTGTGTGTGTAGGTGGGTCTGTATTATATTTCTTAATAATTTTTATTCGTTTTCAGCTACAAAAAGTATCTCATTTTTCTTTCAGTGGTTTAATTAACAGGCTGTAATTAATTAATTGTTGTATTTTATTATTTAATTAGAAATATCTTATGGCGATAAGATATCGAAAAAAAATTGAATTAAAAAATTCTAATATCACTTATGGACTTATATTAGACATAAAAGCGCGCAGGAGAAACTTATTTACAACGTTTTTGAAACATTAAAATCTTCCAAGTGTATAACGTCAGCTACCGAACTCCGATGCACCTAATAGTTCAATCCGGTCGTTTAAACGGTCTTGTGATTCGAGTCGTTATTTCGTTTGGATATCGAAACGATGCGGATTAAGCGTAAGATGAGGTGGTCCCTTGATATCCGAATAACGCCTTTTAACGACGCCGAAAAAAAGGTGGAAGTATATTTCTTTAATGTTTATTTGTGTATATTTCTCATGAGTCGTCTCTATGAGGACTGCATTCTTTTCAGAAAGTTTCTACATTATTGAGACATTGTGTAGAAGAATCGAACATGGCAAACATGGAATTTAGTACATAATATAATACACTAATTGTTGTTAATTATACTGATATATATATATATATATATATATATATATATATATACCTACATGCATTCTGCACACAGACATACTTGACAGAATGATTCACTTTTCTCTTTCAAGAAATGATTAATTCCATATCGATGTGTAAAATAAATGGACATTTACATTCAGTAAAGATTTTTCAGAAAAAGGAGACACATGCAAATCAGTTTCATACATCTAAACACAGCCCAAATGTATGACAGCTGTCAATAGTAAAAAATAATACATAATTATCCGGTGTACAGAAAATCAATTGAAGTAGAGTAAAGTATAATAATCGGAAATATATATATATATATATATATATATATATATATATATATATTTATTCTATCTATTTTTGTATGTGTGCTTCGTATGTGGATGGCCATTCTATATATTGATGAGTTGTAGATATGTAATAATTAATAACTATTTGTTTTTCAGCTTAATTAACAAAACATTTTTTTCAGTATATAAAATTATCAGCATTTTATGTGTGTGTGAGTGTGTGGGTGGGTGTGTTGTGTCAGCTTAATTAATTATAAATTAAATTGTATAACACAAATTTCTTTCAGCGTTGCATAAAATATTAATAATTATTTTTTCAGATTACATCTTAGTTATGTATACATATATATATATATATATATATATATATATATATATATATTATTTTTCAGCTCATATAATACAGCTTCTTACAGATGTGTGTATGTGAGTCTGTTTTATATTTTTAATAATTTTTATTTGTTTTCATCTACAAAAAATATCTCTTTTCTTTCAGTGGTTTAATTAACAGGCTATAATTAATTTATTTTATCTTGAACATTGTTCTTTGTATAGAAACATGTTCTGGCCATAAGATATCAAATAAAATTAAATTTACAATTACCAATATCACTTATGGAATATATCTATTAAGAAAAAGGATTTTTCAATTCGTTATTAAGATCCTAAATGCAAAATGGTTAGCCAGAGAATTAATAATAAATATTAATTTTTCAACTCATATAATAATACTCTTTCTTACAGATGTATGTGTGTGTGGGGGTCTGTTTTATATTTTTTTAATAATTTTTATTTGTTTTCAGCTACAAAAAATGTCTCTTTTTTCTTTCAGGGGTTTTATTATTCGTGAGATCCTTAACTAGCATAATTCGCCCACTAATTAAACCAAATTGACTAATTAATGGTGTACATTGAAACTCAAAGGAACTTTGATGATTCTAACTGCGGTATTTTATTCAGACAGATACAGATATTTATAATTCGGTCACATATGGGTAGGAACAGGCTTTATATCAGTCGTCAAGTCCTTAGTTAGCTTAATTTGTTCACTAATTACACCAAATCGATTAATTAATTGTCTAGATTGAACCTCGAAGATACTTTGATGATTTTAATCGCGGTATATTATTCAGACGGACACAAACATTTATAATTCGGTCAAATATGTGCAGAAACAGGCTTTATATTTCTCTTGAAATCGTTTGTTAGCTAAATTCGTTCCTTTTTACACTCTCTTATACATATTTATGTTTCTTTGACCGCTTTCTACTAGAATTTTCAAAAATAAACGCCCATTACTTAAGTCCTACTACGACCGTAATTATAAATAAAAAATTCTGAAAAAATATATCTTATAGAGAATTAAATTCTATTTCTTATGGTGTATAACAAAATACATTTTTATTGGACTGTTTTAGAGTAACGTGCGATTGTTTGAACGAGTGCAGTAAAATCATCGACTCTGAGTTCTAATTATATTCGTAATTATCTAATTATATTCTGGAAAAAATACATCTTATAGAGAATTTAATGTTCTTTCTAACTTTATCCAACAATGCATATTTTTTATACCGTATTTTGTAGATATTACGTTTCTTTGACTGCTTGCTACTAGAACTTTCAAAAATAAACACCCTTTTCTGAAGGCCTCATTACGGCCGTAATTATTAATCAATAATTCTGAAAAGAATACATCAAATAGAGAGAGATGGTTCACGCAATCGGTTCTCGATGCATCCGTTCGAACGTACAACCGACCTGTAAAATTCAAAGGTCGAGCGTGTTACACAAACTGAACATTCTCGACGATTTACATAACGCGCGACAAGACGTTCTCAGATTCAGTCCAATTTCGAAATCAGTCCATATCGATCGGCCCATGTGTCGCCCTCGCTCTGTTACAATGTGGCTTCGGTTCGACGAACATCGTTCGTATGAAAGTAACTGATCTGTGTTATGTACAAATATATTTTTAATCTACGTTCGGTGCCATCGATCCGTACCTAAAATTCGATTGAATCCGCGCCGGACGCATCGATCAGTTCTTGTGTTTCTTGCACGTTTTTCCCGATTAGGATGATCGGAAACAAATAAATCGTCGTATCTACGGAACAGTTTTCAAATCTGTGCAGTGTCGTCGAGTGTACGGGATTCGAAACGACGACCGATCGGTGTACATGATGACCGACACGTGCGCGTTATCAGGTTATTCTTTGTACAAATGAATTTCTGTTGTGGCTCGATTTATACCGTTCACACACATACATACATATATATATATATATATATATATATATGTATGTATATATGTATGTATATATGTATGTATATATGTATGTATATATGTATGTATATATGTATGTATATATGTATGTAGGTATGTTTGAATCGACCAAATTTGCATACGGCTGGTTTACTGTATCTTTTCTGTTTTGTAGTCAACACCGCCGTTGATGTCTCCGACATGCCGGCTGCACTCTCTGAAAAACGCTCGATTTTTTTTAAATTTCAAATAATCGAATGTCGTTCAAATTTTAGAGTCCGTTCTCTACCTCTTGTCTAGATGGCCCGCACAGTCGCACGCGCGACGAGGCTCTGCAGTAGAGAGGAATCCAGGAGCGCTTTCATGCTTTTGATTATAGGACCGGACGTACGACCCTCCGACAAAAATAGCATACTGTAGATTCGTTTCAATTGAGTGTACTGCGGTTCCTGTCCGAGATAGAGACGAAGAGGTAGTGTATGTAACAGCGATCGCTGGCGGCGTTGTTCTGACGATCGTTTCAAATTCGACACGGATCTGCTTGGAGGATTCCCGTCGACTGCATCGAGAGACGTCGTTCTGTCTCCTATAAAGTTTCCTATTCGAACGATCCTTTTCGTCTCGTGTTTCAGCTTATCGCCGACGTCCACTAAGATCGATGTACCGGACGAGATTTCTGTCCATAGAAGATCCCACCGTTCGGACCGTGGGATCTTCCCCCGACGGCCAATTCCCTACTACTTTTGTTGATATATATATATATATATATATATATATATATATATATGCATACATTTTATATAAAAATACATTTGTAAATGAAACTATCCCAGTTTTTGTTATTAATTTGTTTAAAAAGGTAAGTTCTTCAGAGTATTGTCTTTTTCACTTAGAAGAATTAAATTGAACAAGAATTTTAAACGAATTTAGAAAGAAGATAACCACCGGATATTTTATAAACTAAGAAGATTTCATGAAGAAATATATAACAAATGTCATTTCACTGCTAAAACGTTTTATTTTCAATAATGAAATATAAATAACTATTGATTAAAATGAATAGACAGACAAATCAAAAAGCAGGAACACTGCACACTTTACCTAACAAATAAATTTATACCAACGTATATTTTTTATTAATTCTTTAATTATATATTCAGGTACAAGTAGTATCCGATAAAGTTATTTACCATAAATTCCTTATAAAATTTTATAACTAGTCAAATTAAAATATAGCATGTTACATTCAATTCGAATGATTTAGTGCACATTTTCATAGAAAATATTATTCATATGTAAAAATAAATGTAAATTTATTAGTATTAAGAAAAGTGTCGATTCAAATTGGTGTTTTATTCAAGAACTGTGATTGTGAAGAAAGAATAAAAGAATACAAAGCTTGTTCATGTCTACATTCCTTTCAAAAACACATAAATTAAGTATTATTTTTTTTAGAAAATTCGTATTACACTGTATTTATAATTTGTATGTTAAATTATAGATTTAGTGATTCTTTTTAGTGATTTTTTTTTGTATTATATTTTTATTTAGCTGAGTGTGCCTACATACTCGTACATACAAACTCACAACAAGATCCGCATTTATAACAAATTTAATATTAAAAATCCAATTTTTTTATGCACACAAAAATAAAACAAATAAATAAAAAGAACGTACATTATTTGAAATACACAAATTGCTTAAATCTATTTAATTTCGTTTATTAATTGTATATTTATGAGAAAATGAATTAAAATGTTTTTATCAACGAAGATAATTTAATATACATAAATTGGTTCACTGAACTCCGAGTGTCAATGACCTTAGATATCGAAGCTCTCTAAAACAGAAGGCTGCCTCTCGAGCAGCTTAGATTAGGAACGTATATATTAATCCGCTTCACGGGTTGTATATATCGTCTCACCTTGTAGCAGGTGTAGAGTAGGAGTGGCTCGGATCAAATGGATTTCGAGTCCTAGCTTATTGTTTTTTTTTGTTTTGATGTTTTCTCTTTCAGGTCCCAGAACTTCAATCTCTTTTTTGTTTGCTGTTATTTAAAATAGATTTTATCACACAAAAGTAAGGAAGGAATTTCGCATTTATTTCTGTACAGAAATATATAAATGATAAAATTCAATACATTTAAATATTTGAAATCAAATTTCACTGAAATATTTTACAAATGGCTAATGCAGACGAAATGTATATATATATATATATATATATATATATATATATATATATATATATATATATATATATATATTTGTGTGTGTGTGTATGTGTGCGAACGCACTCGCGTCGTCTTCCTCGAAATTTTGTGTTTTTGTATGGAAATCTTCTCGCCGCGAGTGCAAATTGTTCGTAGAAGACGCACGGACGTGCGAATATTCGACACGCATGGTGAACGGACACCGCTTTGTATGCTTTTCGTAGTGTTCCGTGCTGAAATTCAAGTTGATCAACGAGATCGTCTCGTCGGCAAAAATGACACACCGGTCCCACTGGTGTGTGTTTTGTTCCGGTGGATTTTTCTATATATGTGAGTACTTTTGCTGTTATGAATTGTTGTGCAATGTGTTTTTAATGCAGACGTGCACGCACGCACGCTGCATATTTATATGTATTCATATTTGATGATGTGACGTGTGTAAATCGCACTTGAGAGGGGAGCGATGGTGTTGTGGTCAATCGGCTGAAATGGTCCGAATTTTCAATCAAAATTCGAATCCGTGCGTGCGTGTGTCTGCGGATATTATTTTCTCGAAAATCAATCGACTGACAAGTATGATTTCTTGTACATTTTTACAGTATTTCTAGTACCTGCCTATATAATATATACATATACGTGTATGTATATATATATATATATATATATACATAAATGTGTATATATATATATATATATATATATATATATATATATATATGTATGTATATATATGGCCGTATTCCGACAGATGTAGTGACGTCACACCACCGGTCTCGGTGTCTCAACCGATTGATGTTCAAATGTTTCAAGTCGCCATTGTTGTTAGCGCGAACGGTCGGACGTGCGTCATTGTGGTGGAGATTTCGTGTTTTTGCATGGAAAATCTTATCTCCGCTAGTGCAAACTATCCGTAGAAGACGTACGGACGTGCGAATATCTGACACGCATGGAGAACGGACGCCGCGTTGTATCCTTTTCGAACTGTTCCGTGTTGAAATCAGAGTTAACGTACGAGATCGTCCCGTCGTCATAAATGGCGCACTGGTCCCATCTGTATGTGTGTGTGATTTTACTACACATGTGAGTACTTTTACTATCTTGAATTTTTGTAGAATGTGTTTTTCGTGCAGACACACACACGCACGCAGACATTTATATATATATATATATATATATATATATATATATATATATATATATATTCATATTTGATGATATGTTGTGTGTAAATCCTACTAGCATTGAGGGGGGATGTTGTGTTCCGCTGAAATGGTTTGAATTTTCGATCAAAATTCGTTTCTGTGAACGCGTGTGTGTCTGCGGATACTGTTTTTTCGAAAATCAATCGGCGAACAATTGTAATTTGTAATGCATTTTTATGAAACATTGTTTTCCGTGTAAATTAAGACCTGGGATCGATGTCGCGACTCGGCGCGACGACGGATCTCGAACAACGGGTGCGCTCGGTCGAACGGATTTTTCCGCTCTCGAATCTGCACCACCGTTCGTATCGCCGAAGCGTAGGCGTCGCAGCCCCGCATATTTTTTTTAAAAAAAACCGTCCGATTTTTATGGCGCGCGGGCGTGCGTTTGGTTACATAGCGATCGTATGCGCACTCCGTGTGTTTATTTGGCTTGTTATATCGGCGTTTCTACTTTCAAATAACACTTTCGATCAACAAAAGTGCATAGATACGTCGACCGGCCTCCTATGAAGTTCCCTATTCGAACGATCCGTCTCGTGTTTCAGATTATCGTCGGTGTCCACTAAATTCGATGTACCGGACGAGATTCCCGTCCATAGAAGATCCCACCGTTCAGACGTGGGGCGGAACCATCGACGGGGCGACATCGAAAATGCATCCCAGCGGCCGGGGATCAGAATTCGGCCGCAGTATTTCCTGCTTGTCGTACGAGGCGACTAAAAGGAGGTGGTGTGTGGATGAGACGATGTGTGTGGGTGTGTATGTGTGTGATGGGTTGTCGTATATCCGCGTCGCGTTTCCGGTCGGTTCCGCGTTTTTTTTCTGTTGTTTTCCGCTTCGGCTTGGGTGTGTATGTGTGTGATGTCGTTTCATTGTTTCGTCCTGAAGTAACAAACATCTGGCACCCGCGTCCAGATCTCGGTTCCGGATCATCGAGGGAACGACGGATGCTGCTGCTGTAGCTGTGAGTACGCGGTATGTTCTACAGAGTACAAGGAGTGGAGACGAGTTCGAGATGGTTGAATGATCCTCTTTTGATTGTTAAATTCTTAGATTGAATTTGCAATAAATAATTTGTTTGTTATCAATTTTGAGTTATAAAGATTTAGTTTAGATATTTAACGTAGCTTGTGTCGAAGTCGAATCAGTTGTTTGTTTTTCAATAATTTGAAAATTAATTAGTATTTTTTTAATGTAAACAAGTACCTTTTCTGATAATTATGTTTCAAAGTCTTTGATCAAAACAGGATCTTCAGCAAAGAGTTTTAAGTATTGTTGTGTTTTATTTTATATGATTTTCAGCTTGGTCGAAACACGAACGTCCTCCCCGTACCATTCTTCAAATCCTTGATTAGTTCTGTAGATTTCATTTAGTTTTCTATGTTTGATTTTTTATTTCTTGTTAATCACTTTAGAGTCTTTGTTCACAATGATTTTCATTGCAAATAACCTTAAAACTTATTAATTAACCTTTGAATTTTCTGGATTTAAATCCGTAGAAATTTTAACAGACGACTTGAATTATCGTTTGATTTCATTGGTGCTTAGTTTCGAGTCTCTGTCTGGAATTTCATTATTTGTGTACAGATTTAAAGTACAATAATTTATCTTTGATTTTTCTAAGTTTCATTCGTTTCTGAATGTAAATACGCCCCATGTAGAGTCTTTAGTAACTTTATTTCGCATTATTTTAGAGTAATGTATGTAGTTTCCTCACTCCTCTTTGTTTTGTGTGTTCAGCGGGGGAGGCACGAACGTTGCGAGACAAAGTGTGATTCGATCATAATTCTAAATATCCATGTGTTCGTCCAGGTCCGGATTTATAGTCGAGAATCGGGCGTCGAATAATAATCGTGTTCAGAAATCGTCTCTCTGTTCACATTTCGATTAATGTAATACTTTTTTTTAATTTTCATTCCAGTTCATAAGTTAACATAAACGGTCCTCTGTGAATAGAACCCGAAAATTGTGTATATTTTTTAAAGTTCAGCATTTAATGAAATGTAACTCTCTTCGTGTCAGACGAAGAGAGTCGATCGAATCAGCAGTCTTTGTCACGTGCCGTTCGTGATTTGGTGGCGAACGCCATGTTTAATCATGTTTCTTTCCAGCGTAGGATCTTTACAGCAGCGCATCCTGAATTCCTTCTCGTATCGTTCGTCCGTATATCACGCCGGCTCGGTTCGGTCCGTCGGTTCGCCGGTTCGGTACCCGCTGCCGATCGCGTTCACAAAAAACGGCTCGGAATCGTCCGTCCTTGTCGTTTTTTTTAAAAAATAACTTCCTATCGTGTCCGTCTAAGACAGAGTGATTTTTCTATATTTATTTGTGTGTGCGCGAAAAGTAGTGAAACATCGAGTGTCGTTCGAACCTTCGAGTGCGTCCTCGACCTCCTGTCCAGGTGGCCCGCACGGTCGCGCGCGCATCGAGGCTCTGCAGGAGGGAGGCACCCGGGAGTGTTTGCTTGCTTTTTGATTATCAGACCGGACGTACGACCGTCCGACTGTATATATCAATACAGTAGTATATCCGTTGTGTGGTTCCTGTCCGAGATGGAGATCGAGATGGAGACAGAGTGTGAAGAAAGAGCGCGTCGCACTCAATAACAGGTTTAGTATGTCTGTATTTTTTGCAGGTGAAGAGGGGTTTAGTTAAGCATTATTAGAACTGTTCGTTGTCGCGGATATTTGTCGTATGTTAGCTTTGAACCCGCGTTTTTCTTTCGTGCTAGGGGTTTCAGTCGCGCATATAAAAGGGAGGGACTCGTCGTCTGGAGTAGTCTCGCCTAAGCGCCTAGCGTATAAGAGACGTTGCGACTCCCGACGGTGGAACGGCAGGGCGTGACCTGCCCCGGCACCTGTGCTGTCGATGCGGGCACTCGCCTCAGTGGTCGCGCTGTTGAGCGATCCCCGCGCCAGCGCTCTTGCTGTTGAGCGGTCATCGTCCTGTCTGACCATCGGCCGGATGAAAAGATATCGGCGACGAATTCAGGGGCGGGCCGGTCGCCGAACGATTGCGTGTCGGCCGGCCCGCAGTCCGACGTTTCTTAAAAATGTCCACTAGCTCAGGTCACTCTCGGTCATATCCGATACGGACTGTTTTAAACCCTTGACAGTCTGCTCGCAGAGCCGAGATCGAAAAGCAACAAAAGGGGCTCCGGAATACCGACGCGGTGCGATCGGATCTCATTCCCGGTGGTGTCACACGCCGGGGTGCCTTTCGATCGCAACGCGTGTGTTTCGGTTCACTAGAGATTTGTATGTTCGACGGTCTTTCGGCTTCCTCCGTGTTTTTTTTTTAGTCATTTACATTTTGCAGCCCGATCCTTTCGTTGACCGATCGGGTCACCCCCGCGAATCCGGCACGCTATCGATCCGTATCTAGCTGTGCATAAAAGGACTCGTCCCGTACCCGACCGCGGCTAAACTTAGCTTCAGTCAGAGCCTCGGGTACAAATCAGGACCTGCGGGGTACCGTCGCCACGTTGTCTTCGGACGAAGCGTGCGCTGGGCGACGGCGGGAGGTCGGCCTCCCGTCCGTTCCCCATAGGTAGTCCGCAGGATTTAGGATTTGGTATGGGTTTTCTAGATCGTTATGTGAAACAAATCGAGGACAACGTGGGATTCTCGTCGAGGGATCAGATGTAAGAATTACAAGGTGTTTGTTAATCTACAGTGTTACACACTTTAGTTCAAATTCGGATTAACACTTAGATCTTGATTGAACCGGGAGGTGTTTGATCATCTCATTCCTCTTACATACAAGATCTCTAGACTCACCTGTCTGTGATATCTAGGTTATGACTTTGATAAGTTTTTCACAAATTTTCGTGATGATTTTTTAAACGCTTCTTCGAAGCCGCTTTGATTAATTTTTATTTTCAGAGTGTTTGCATAGGCACTCCTTTACTGATCATGTAATTCTTTTATAAATCTTATGTAAAGTTTTTGATATGGCGAAAATCTGTCGTTAAATTAAAAAGCTCTAAGTGTTAAACCTGAACAGAACGATAAAGAAAGTTTCAAGAAGGTAAAATTTAATACGAAGAGAAGATTTGTGTGCTTTATGTTAAATAAATTTCAGATACATTCCACTGAATAACTTAACGAGAAAACTGTATTTCGTTTGGAAATCGAAGTGATGAGGATAAATTGTCTGCGAAGAGATCACTATACATTCATGTACACGGCCAGAAATTACAGTCAGGAATATTTTATTGTCAGTTGAAGCCGGCAACCTCACTTGGGAACCGCTCTAAGGAAGACTATTCACCATTAACCATCCAATATGTTTACCTCAATATATTTATTCCGCTAATTAGGTCAGTATTAAAATAACAGTATCCGCCGAGATAGTCAGAAACATCCCATTGTCAATTAACCGCCCAATGTGCTCGTTTCAATGTCGTTAGGTGGACAGTCGCGTTACCAGTGACCTGGTGGGGCGTTGGTTCTAGTTAGCACGAATATTATATTATTATCCATGTGGCCATGGATCAGAATACGACCACAGTATTCCTGCTTGTCGTAAAAGGCGACTAATAGGAGTCGTTAGGGCGATGAATGTTGGAGAGATTTATCGTTTTTTTACTCTTGTCGTTATATCGGTTTTATTTTGTTTATTGTTTATGACCTGATAGCGGACGTCAGATAGTGATTCATGTCAGCTAATTCTATAATCTTCAATCTGTGTGTATTTGCTTATTTATCATGCTATGGTTCGTTATTATTTTGTGCATTCCGCGTTCGTTGTCGCGTTCGTTACTTCTCTCCATTGGTTTTCAACAATTGAAATTAATTTTCGTTTCCTTCGTCGTTTCTTTAACCGATACTGTAACGTTCTGTTCATGTTGCCGGTCGTCCTCTGTACCGTTGTTTACAAAATTAAACAGTACCTAAAATCACAATAGTAGTTATTTTATGTTAATGTTTCTCTCCTTCCTATCTTCTACATTTTTTTCATTTTTTATACAAATTATATGAAAAGAATATTATTTCTTATTGTAAATTAGTATCATTTTCAAGCATTGGTATTGAAAATTATGAAAATATCAATTAAAATACGAAGAGAAAATTAAAATTATAGATGAAGAATTGAAACAATATGAAAATGGATATCATATACATAAAACCGAAAATAACTAAAACATACATACACAAAGATGATAAAATAAATCAACGCTTACATTAAAAAGTAAATAATATATATATATATATATATATATATATATATATATATATATATATATATATATAATTTACTATTATTTTTTAATTATCATTTTATAACAGCGTTTAATATCATATAGATCACATATTATTTAAATATGCGTAACACAATTTTCTTTCAGTTTTGTATAAAATATTAATCATTAATTCTTTCAGATTAATTCATAGTTATGAAACATATATATATATATATATATATATATATATATATATATATATATATATATATATATATATATTAAAAAATAACTACTAATTTTTCAGGTCATAAAAATACAGATTGTGTGTGTAGCTGTTTATCATTTAATCATATATTTTTTAATCATTTTTATTGTTTTCAGTTATTAACTATTTCCTCACTTTTCATTCAGACATTTTAAATAACTAGACTGTAATTAATTTATTGATTTATTATTTTATTTATTATCCTGTGTTGTTATAATCCTGTGATGATTACTAAATCGTGCGTGTCAAGAAACTGCAGAAAAGAGACTGCATGTGTATTGTTCGTGTTATTCTGGTGTGTTTTAATTAAAAGTGTTTCATATTCATATAATTGGACGTACGACCGTCCAATTCAATCATAATAAAATAATTGCATTTAAAATAACATGCTTGTGTGAGGCCAGGCAACCATCCTGCAAGGTGAGAATACACGTTGAATTGTTTTAGCATTTTTTTATGATTTTAGTAAACAGATTTCCAAATGTACGAAATTTTAAATTATTTAAAAAATATGATTTTAAAATTTTTGGCAATTTAGAATAATAATATAACTATCATAAATTTCGAATACGAACTTTGAAATTATTTATTTTGAGTTTACAAATATCTAACATTCTATTATTGTTGAATTAAAAATGTTAGACATATTGTTATTTAATTTTTGGGGGCAGATATTATACAATTATATCACCCAAAAAAATAACGTACAATAAATTACAGAGAATCAATTAATTCTAAAAATATACTTCTTTATTTAAATATTTTATATTAATATCTACAGTTGCTATAACATTCAGCAAAATGTAATTAAACATTATTTTTAAAATATTTATATATCTTTTAAAATAAATATATAAATTTTCATTTTAATTTCGTTCTATGGTCATTGTAGGTTGAGGTATTTTACTATCTGTTTTGATACCACTTGAGTGATAAATCTCTTTCACTATCATCAACATGGTATCTTCTGAATCCCTAAAAGAAGAAAACAGTTCTCATTTGTCTTAAATATTTTTTTAAAAAATAATAGAATACAGACTTTCTTGAAATATGTTTAATAATGTTGTGTACTTTATATTCAAATTTATTTACTTAAAAATATATATAATAATTTCAAATGAAGAAAAATGATCAAAATTAAATTATTTTTTAATAATTTACATACCAATAACATAAATGGCTGTAAATAGCAAAAATGTATTCATTTAAAAATTCTAATGGAGCTTCTTGTAAAGCATAGTCAATTCTGTGACCATTGTTTAAGGAACCCATAGAATAATTATTGTAATCTACTTCAAAGTCCGAATCTGATGTTTTAAGACTTGATTTATGAGTATCCATTTCATTTACAGCCTGAAACATTTTTAACATGTAAAATTAACATGTCTTCACCTCTAAACACATACACATGGGTATATTATTTCTTTGGATAAATTCAAAATTGGAAAACAATCACCTTCTCCACTTCATTTTCAATATCTATAGCACCCAGTTCCTGTGTATTTACAGTATAATAAAATAAAGAATTCCATGTGGATCTGACAGATTCAAAGAATTTTTGTTTTAGGTCTGTCCCAACTTTAAGCATTGTATCTTTCAATTCTGCAAATAATTATATTTTTTATAAAATGAACATTTTATATTATTCTGTTTTTATAAAACTTCACAATAGAAACATTTACATCCTTAGAACTACAGAAACATGCATACATATAAAAACAAGAACATATAGTATTCCATTTGGTCTTATAGAACATAATTTTATAACATATTTAATAATCATTCAATATATGAATAAAAGGAAATGTACTATAGTATAAAGTACAATTATAATCATCCTTAATTCTACTTTGTTTACAACACATACTGTACAAACACACTAGACAAACACATCTTACATATTACCTAAATGCATGCGTTTTCTTCCTTTATGATGTGGTATTAGCATTGGTTTGACAAACTCCATTTCAGGATTAATAAGTGGTTCAATTCGATATGCAACAGGATCATGTGGATGAAAGATATTATAAAATCGTGAACATGTAGGTAATTTAAAGTTTTGGTCTAAAGTATCAAAACCTCTGATTGTAAGAAACATTGCTAAAAATAATATACCATCTTAAAAATTAATAAATTAACAACATACATATATATATATATATATATATATATATATATATATATATATATATATATATACATACATACATACATATGTATTCATTAAATCTAATAATTAAATTAAAAACATATATCCTACCAATTGGTGACCCAAGAGCAAACAACGAGGCTGGTTTAAAGATTAATTGTGGATAACTTAATGTTGCTTGTGCTTTAAAAGCTAAATTCATTGTACCATAGTTCCTATTAACTGTCTTTTTTTTCACTGTAGTTGAATCATATGATGTAGTTGCCTGATTTTCATCTATAATACATTTTATACAAATTTGTTTACGAATATATATATATTAATATATATATATATATATATATATATATATATTACAAATATTTTCTACACTAACCCGAAGTATGCTCAGCAGATTTCTGATTAGACAAAATGTCAAATAATATAAGAGAACCTAAACTGTGACCTCCTAAGAATACAGCACCTTTGAATGCAGGATTTCGAATACAAAACAAATTATATAGCCGATTAATTTCATCACCAACAGCAGAAACAATAGTCTACAAATATAACCCATATGTAAACATTACATAATACAGATGTTGTTTTAAATGTAGTTATTTTTATCTCACTTGATTATATGCTTCGCTTGTATAAAACAATATATCGAGTAGAGTTTCATTAGTAAAGTTCCGAACCCGTGGAATACTTTTCAGGGTAATTTTATCAAGTTTCTTATCTACACCTGTGTCGATATGTAATTTACTATGCCAACTGATTGGCAGTATTTCGATTCGGTTAACGATTCCTTGTTTACATGATGTTCGAAAATGACTATTAACTAATTCCTGAGTTCTAACTCTTATGGAATCCACTAAAACAAAATTTCATTAGTTATTAACATAATGCAAAATATTATAAAGTAAATTGAAATCACAATATCAACATATTACATACCGACATCTTTTAGTGGCCTGAATTTGAAATCACAAGCAGGTCCAATTCCATGTACAAAAAATATTAAGTGATCAATTAACTCTGTTTCACATTTTGGCATTTTGAATTGATCCCAACAATATCGTTTAACGGTTTTTGGAATTTTATTCATAGACTGTAAAAAATACTGAGTAACCATTTTTTCAATAAAAAATTTAGATGAAGTTTTTTTAGAAAACAAAAGTACTTGTATTTAATTAAATTTATAAAGGATTAATAGAATTTAAATTATTTATCTTATAACAAATAAACATAACACATTACTTAAATACATTATTTAATTAAATACAGACTTCTGTAACTTCAAAAACTAAGTAGTAAATATACCGGTGCAACATTTCCCCATTCATCATGCAATTCATCAGATGGAGGGTCACTTCTTGGTGATTCTACAAGTTCATTAGAATCATAAAACACTACTGAATCACCATTCTTTAATGAAACTGTATGGTTCCATTTATTTTTTATCACGCATGTGTTATACTCTGTCTAAAAAAAATTTCAAGTTGATGTGTATTACAAGAATATACAAATTTTTATTATTTTAAATGTTAAAACTTTCTTTTTCTATGTATTAATTCATTTCTTTTTTTCAAGTAAAAGAAGAGATATAAAATTGTATAATGTCTAGTATAACATCAACCTAAATTACATCAATTATAAAATGAAATTGAATTAAATCAATTATAAGATAAACTATTACTTCCAAAATTTCTGAAATTGATTCTTCATA